>JAHIAL010000115.1:600000-1099612 GCA_021605145.1 Aegilops bicornis | reverse complement strand
AACGTGATGTTGTTATGCGGTTCGACCGAGAAAGATCTTCGAGAATATGTGGGAGCCACATGAGCATCCGTGTTCCATGACATATTGGTTATTGACCGGAGACGTCTCTCGGTCATGTCTACATAGTTCTCAAACCAGTAGGGTCTGGGTGACGCTTTAAACTTTCGGATGATGCTTATATTATGAGTTTATGTGTTTTGATGCAATCAAGGAGTTCGGAGTCCTGATGAGATCGGGGATATGATGAGGAGTCTCTAAATGATCGAGAAGTAAAGATCGATATATTGACAACTATATTCGGATTTCTGAAAGGTTCCGAGTGATTTCGGGTATTTTTCGAGTACCGGAGAGTTACGGGAATTGGGCCGGGAGTATATGGGCCTTATCAGGCCATACGGGAATAGAGGAGAGAGGCCGAAGGAAGGAGGCGCCAAGAGCCCCCCTCTTGTCTCAATTGGACAAGGGGTGCAGCCCCTTTCCTCTTCTTCCTCTCCCCTCTTTCCCCTCTTTCCTACTCTAACAAGGAAGGTGGGAGTCCCATTCCCTGCCGGAGTAGGACTCCCCTTGCGCGCCTCCCAGGCCGGGCCGCCCCTCCCCTTGTTCCTTTATATACGGGGCAAGGGGGGCACCTCTAGGCACAACAACAATTGATCGCTTGATCTTTAGCCGTAAAAGGTGCCGCCTTCCACCATAGTCCACCCTCGACAATCACTGTAGCGGTGCTTAGGCGAAGCCCTACGCCCAGAGAACATCATCATCATCACCACGCCTGTCAGGTCGATTTAAACTCTCCTCCTCAACACTTTGCCTGATCGGAGTTCGAGGGATGTCATCGGGTTGAATGTGTGCTGAACTCTTGAGGTGTCGATATTGCCCAGTACTTGATCGGTCGGATCGTGAAGACGACGATCATATCAACCGGTTGCGGCTAACGCTTCCGCCACGGGTCTACAAGGGTATGTAGACAACACTCTCCCTCTCGCCGCTTATGCATCACCATGATCTTGTATGTGCGAGGGAAATTTTTGAAATTACCACGCTCACGCATCGCTCGGTACTTGATCGGTCGGATCGTGAAGACGGCCGCATCACATCGTGTCAAATCGCTAAGCCGGTTAACGTCCGCCACGTTCTACAAGGGTATGTAGACAACACTCTCCTCTCGCTGGTATGCATCACCAAGGATCTTGCATGTGCATAGGAAATTTTTGAAATTACTACGCTTCCCCAACACGCCGGGTTTAGCCATCCCTCTACTCACTCACACCTCGCTGGTGTTATTCTCCGGCGACGGCAGCATTTAACCAAGAAAACCCTCAGATGTACAGCATTCTTTCCGCGTGCGGGAAACAACCGCCGCTACCTTTCCCCGCCTCCGCCTCGCTTCCTTCCTAGGCCTCGCCGGGCCACACCACCGCCTCGGTGCTTCTCGGCGCTGCCTGGTCAACGTGGTCAATAACGGCGTGCATATGCATCCGGCGACCCTACGTGGAGAGGCCGACAAATGGGTCCACGCCGCAGAAGGGAAGTGCCTCCTTATTACGCTGCAAAATCATTATTCCTCCATCGATGCTAGGGACCCACCGATTCGGGCCATCTTATTTCGCTAAAAAACGCTTCTCGGTAATCCGCCGGGACCCACCAGTTACATCTTCGCATCGCGCGAAGTGCGCCCGCAAAAACGATTCGCCGTGGATCATTGGGACCCATCAGCTACATACTTCGCACGCAAGGAAGTGCTCGGCAGTCGGGACCCACCTGGTCGAAGCGTATGTAGCGTTGGTTACCTGGTCATAATATGTACGCATATATATACCGGTCGATGCGAGGCGCATACGTCGAGTAGAGGCGCCGCATGTAGTATGTACATCGCACGCATGCCGCTAAAGCGCAAGAAAGAAAATACGCGCCACATATGTGCATATATGGGCGCGGGTTCAACGCCTACTCGCATATATATACGTACGCCCCTGGCTCGTACATGGCCGAAGGCCCAACGGAGAAACACCGCTGTCGTCAGGAAAAGCCCATGGGGAGCCAAACTGGCCGGGTCGGAATGGAATATTGGTCGTGGTTCATCGGGAGGGCTTGGGCCGGAACAGGCGATGAAACGAGGCCCTAGCGTCACATCGTAGAATGGAGAAAGCGGCCTTTGTGTTTGACCAAGCCACGCTCGAAAACGGATCACATTCTATCGGGAGAGGGGTGTGGTAATTGTCCGCCTTAAGCGGCCCTAAGGAAAACGGACTCCTCCTACGGTCGAAAGCAGGGGTCATGTTGATTGGGAGGGTGTGGCGTATCGCAAAAACGGACTAAACGGACTTGTGTTGGAGCGCCACTGGTCGAAACAGGGGTCACATGCTCATCCGGGGAGGTGTGGGCGCATCGCAAAAGCAGGACCCGCACGGACACCGCTACTATCTCCACCGCAAATCGACCACCTCCAGCCTCCACGGGACTACTTTGCTCATCCACCGTCCGACCTCCTCCACCTCCCACCGCGACTATTCATCCACAGGCTCCTGTTCATCCGGCCTCCATTTTGGCTGCTACTTCCACTCTCCGCTACGGTTCCAAATCCACCCCTCTCCACGGGCTCCCTATTCAAGCCATCCCTCCCACGGACTCACTGTTCATCCACCCTCCACCGTCTACTTTTCATCCGAAAGCCTCCACAGGGTCGTCCCACATTTCATCCAGCCCTCCACGGGGTCCTGTTCATCCAGACCCCAACCTGCTGCTTCGATCGATCGGGGTCCTGATGTTCATCCAGAGGCAACGCCATCGGGTCTGTTGGGGAACGTTGCGAGAAAATAAAAAATTCTACGCTTCACCAAGATCAATCTATGGAGTCATCTAGCAATGAGAGATAGGAGTGCATCAACATACCCTTGTAGATCACGAAGCGGAAGCTGCTCAAGAGAAGCGGGGTTGATGGAGTCGCATTATAACTGGCCGTGATCCAGATCACTGATGATCCTAGCGCTCCGGGAACGTGGCGGCACCTCCGCTGTTCAACTTGCATGCGTGCGCATTTGTTGGGAGAGACGTCTCCTCCTTCTTGATCCAAAGCAAGCGTAAGGAGAGGTTGATGAAGATCCGGCAGCAACCTGACGGCCAGTGGTGGTGGAAGCAATCTGATCTTAAGAAGGCTCTCGGCGAAACCCGTAAGCTTCACGATGAGGGGAGAGGTGTTACTGTGGAAGAGGGAGGCGCTTGAGGAGCTTGGGTGCGCAGCCCTCCCTCCCCCTCTCTTATATAGGGGCCTCAGCGCCCGGCGCCATTTCTGCATCCAATCTCAAGGGGGGCGGCCGGCCGCAGGGGAACTTGTCCTAAGTCCGGTGGGCAGCCCCCCACCCCTAGGGTTTCCAACCCTAGAGGCGCGAGGAGGGAGGCCCAAGGGGGCGCACCAGCCCACCGGAGGTGGTTCCTTCCCACTTCAGCCCATGGAGACCCTCCTGATAGATGGCCCTCACCCGATGGACTCAAGGACCCTTCCAGGTGGTCCCAGCAGATAATACTGATGACCCAAAACTTTCAGTGCGGCCCAAAGCAGGGACTTCCTATATACAAAATCTTTACCTCTGGACCATTAAGAACAATTCTCGTGGACGTCCAGGGATCTCATCCCGGGACTCCAAAAAAACTTTTTGGGTTACCGCATACTAATATCTCTACAACCCTAAGCGTCGCCGAACAGCAATTAAGTGTGTAGCCAAACCCCTCACGGGTTCGGGGAATCAACGCAGACATGACCGAGACAACTTCCTCCGGGCCAATAATCAACGGCGAGGGATCTGGATACCCATGTTGGCTCCCACATGTTCCACGATGATCCTCATCGAATGAACCACGATGTCGAGGATTCAAGTAATCCCGTATACAATTCCCTATGTCAATCGAGTGCGTTACTTGCCGCGAGATTCGATCGCATTGGGTATCCCAATACCTCGTTCAATCGTTTCTGCTACCGGCAAGTCACTTCTCTAATCTTGACCATTATGCCATGATCCCGTGACCAACCACTTGCGGTCACATTGAGCCTCATTATGATGATGCATTACCGAGTGGGCCCAGAGATACCTCTACTGGTCATTACACGGAGTGACAAATCCTAGGTTTCGATCTATGCCAGCCGCCACGATGTATTAACTTTCGGAGAAACCTATAGTGTACCTTTATGGCCACCTGCCATTTACTTGTGACGCCGTTTGGTACAATTCCAAAGCACTCCCACGATATCCAAGGGAGTTACACGATCTCATGGTCTAAAGGAAAGCGATACTTGACATTAGAAAAAGCTCTAGCAAACGTAACTACACGATCTTTGTGCTATGCTTAGGATTGGGTCTTGTCCATCACATCATTCTCCTAATGGCTTGTGGAGCAGTCCACGTTATCAATGACATCCAATGTCCATAGTGAGGAAACCATGAATATCGGTTGATCATGAGCGAGCTAGTCAACTAGAGGCTCACTAAGGGGACATGTTGTGGTCTATGTATTCACACATGTATTACGCATTTCCGGATAACACAATTATAGCATGAATAATACCACAATTATAATGAACAAGGAAATATAATAATAATCATTTTATTATTGCCTCTAGGGCATATTTCCACCGATGGGGCCTCCCACTTTCACTAGAGTCAATAATCTAGTTACATTGTCAGATGAATCGAACACCCATAGAGTTCTAGTGTTGATCATGTTTTGCTTTCGCGGAAGAGGTTTGAGATCAACGGATCTGCACGACATATCTGTGATCCGTATGCACTTTGCAAATATTTATGTCTCTCCATCTTGAACATTTTCACGAATGGAGGTTAGACGGCAACGCTTGATGTGCTCCGGTCTTCTTGTGAAACACAGGCTCCTTGGGCAAGGGCAATAGCTCCGGTGTTGTCACGGAAGAGAGTGATCGGCCCCTTGACGCATTGGGCACATGACTCCTAGAGTACGGTGATGAACTCCTTCATCCATATACTGCTTCATGCGGCGCCTCTCAAGAGGCTGCCATGTACTCCGCTTCACATGTAGGTCCCGGCCACGGCGCCTCTGCTTGCAATCTGCACCCTCAGCTTATCGCCCCACCATTCAAAATATACATCGTATCCGGTTTGTGACTTAGAGTCATCCAGACCACAATGGCCATCGAAGCTTGAAGCGTCGACGCGTAACCCTTCTACGATGAGCTCTGCGTCAGCACTCCATAAGCGAGAAACATATCCTTGGTCCTTTTCGTGTACTTCGGGATATTCTTGGCCCGATATACGATGTCCAAAGGTTCCATGCCGGGATTACATTGGGTAAAATTCTTCCCTACCAAACTTACGACTAAAGGTTTTACATCAGGTGCGGGTACACAAGCATGACGCATACATAATAGACCCTATAAGCCGAGGCATAGGGGATGACACTCATCTTTCTGGCATCTTCCTGCCCAGGTGAGTGGGGCATTGAGCCGTAGAGCTCAATTTTCAACACCTTGCCAGCTTACATGTGCAAGAAACCCCTTCTTGGACTGATCCATATTGAACTTCTTCAATATCTTATCCAAAGGTATGTGCTTTGTGAAGAAAGAAAGACCTATGAGGTGTCTCGGGATCTATCTACATTGATCTTGATGCCTAATATGTAAGCAGCCTTCTCCAAGGTTCCTTCATTGAAAAAAACACTTATTCAAGTGAGGCCTTAATGTCTTTGCTCCAAAAGTTCTATTTATATATAATTTCCCATCAAAAGTATGTCATCTACATATAATATGAGAAATGCTACATGAGCTTCCCACTCACTTTCTCTTGTAAACATAGCGAGGCTTCTCCATAAAGTCCATGCATAAACCCAAGCAGCTTTTGATCATTTCATCAAAGTAGATGTTTAACTCCGAGATGCTTGCACCAACCCCATAGATGGAGGCGTTGGAGCTTGCATACCTTGTTAGCATTCTTAGGATCGACAAAAACCTTCCGCTGCATCATATACAATTCTTCCCTTAAGATAGCCAAGTATAAAGATATGCCGTTTGACGCCCATTTGCCATATCTCTCATAATCATAGTATGCTACAATTGCTAACATAATTCGGACGTGGACTTCAACTTCGCCGCTTACGGAGAGAAAGTCTCATCATAGTCAACTCCCTTGAACTTGCGATAACAACCTCAGCGACAAGTCGAGCTTTATAGATGGTAACATTTGCCATCCAGCGTCCGCCTTCTTCTTCTTCTAAATATCCATTTATTTTCTATCGCTGCATTGCCCGATCATTCGGGCAAGTCGTGTCACAAAGTCCATACTTTGTTTGCATACATGGATCCTATCTCGGATTGCATGGCTTCCAAGCCATGACTGTTTGGAATCACCGGGCCGCCATCGCTTCTTCATAGTTCTGAAGGTTCACCCGTTGTCCTAACAACATGATTTTGAAGACAGGTTGCACATACCATTACGGGCGCGTGAACGTGTCCTTATGTGGACCTTGAAGTTCAAGAGGCTTAACTTGATCCAAGTACCTTGATCATCATCCACTAACTTCCTCTCTAGTCCGTGCACCGAGGTGCACCACGGGAACATCTTCCTTGAGCTGCGCTACTTTCCGGGTTCAAGAGGCGTGTTCGCCGGAGTTCTACTTTTCCTCCCACTTATTTCTTTCGAGAGAAACTCTTTCTCGGAGAAGGGCCCATTCTTGGCGAGAAAAGCGGCCCCGCTGGTCAATGGTTTATTGGCTAATGAATCTCAAACGTGATGTTACACACACATTCATAGTGTGAATACCAAAAGATGTAAGGTTGATAACGATAGTCCCACATAAAACATATCTCTCTATATAAATAGAACAACCATTATTCTCGGATTTAAATGAGTAAGCCATCTACTTTGCATTCAGCGAGAATCGAGATACAATGTTCATGCTCAAAGCTTACTTAAATAACAATTTTATTGAGGTTCAAAACTAATCATGTAGAGTAAATTTAGAGGTAGCATGCGGCCATTTGCGATCATCATCGACCTTGAAACCATTCCCCAACATGGATCGTCACCTAAGTCGCCCGCTTCGCCATGGTCTCCGTTTATTCCATGCAGCTCCTGCATTTTTGAGTTACAAATATGCAGGCAACCGCACCCGTTATGAAATACCCAGGAGCTACTACGATCTACTTTGGTAAGGTACACATCAATTACATGTATATCCACATATACCTTAGGGTGTTGCTTAGGCCTTTCTTGTCCGCTAAGTACTTGGGGCAGTTACTTCGCTTCCGATGGTCCATGACCTTTCCCTTGCAATAAAAAGCACTCGGCCTCAGTGGTTCGGGTTCACGTACTTTGGCTTCTTCCGTGAATCGGCTTATCGGTAAGCGCCGCAACTCCACTTGCCGTCCTTCTTGAGAGATTCTTCTTACCCTTGCCTTTCTTGAAACTAGTGGTTTTATTGACCATCAACACTTGATGTCTTCCTTTTTTGATTTCTACCTAGCCATTGGGATTTCAACATTGAAAATACCTCGTGGAATAGTTTTTCACCATCCCCCATATTGTAGTTCATCACCAAAGCTCATGTAGCTAGGTGGGAAGCGGCTTGAAGGCTTCATCCAATGACACGCCCTCATCCGGGAGGTTAATGTGTCCGGTGGCTGACAAGCGGTTTGTTGCAACCTGCACATTTTGAGTATGTGCTCACCGGCGTAACTATTTTCCTCCATCTTACAAGCATGGGAGAACTTAGCCGGAGACTTCATATCTTCTCGAATTCGGGACATGAGAACCTGGAAAACCATTTTCAGCTATTTGAACATCTCACTTATATAGTATTGCTTATCCAATAAGCGCTTTTGGAGCCGGGTTGCCTAAAATTTGTCTGTAAAGCGCATGCCGTGACTTCGAACAAAAGGGAGTAGTCATCAACTTTTTTTGTGACGCGGCTGCCAGGCGTTCTATAACTTATCTTGAGTTGTTGGGAAAGCGGATTTGCTTCACCTAAGCGGTTGCATCTAGGACATATGCTCTTTTGGCAGCTATGAGGATGATCCTCAAGTTTGGTTTCGATCCCAAATTCAGCTGTAGTTGCTGGCCATCGCCTTTAGAAGCTTGGTTTCTCTCTAGGAACAGCGTTGAAGTTGAGGGCAACATTAGCGTGGGCCATTTGATGATCTACAAGACATATTGCAAAAGTTTTTCTTGGAGCTAAGTTTACTTGATAATTAAGTTCATCTAATCAAATTATTTAATGAACTCCCACTCGAGATAGACATCCCTCTAGTCATCTAAGTGATCCATGATCCGGAGTCCCAACTAGGCCGTGTCCGAGTCATCACGCATTGGAGACGGGCTGAGTCATCATCGGTGAACATCTCCATGTTGATCATATCTTCTATACGACTCACCTGGCGTTTGACCTTTCGGTCTCTTGTGTTCCGAGAGCCGTATGTCTAACGCCACGCTAGGCTGGTCAAGTCAACCTAAGTGTTTTTGCATGTGTAAATCTGGCTTACACACACCCGTTGTATGTGAACGCGTTAGGATCTATCACACCCGATCATCACGTGGTGCTTGAAACAACTTGGAACTTTACGCGATATGTAGGCGCATTTTATACGCAGGTTAGTGGGAACACTTTCTTAGAGAAATTGTTACTGAGGGATAATCTATTTACTACCGTCGTTTCCTAAGCGAAATAATATGCAAAACATGATAAACATCATATGCAATTCAAATAGTGACATGATATGGCCCAATATCATTTTGCTCTTTTTGATCTCCATCTTGAGCTACGCCATGATCATCATGTCGTCGTCAAGCGCGGCATGACACTACGATCTCCATCATCATGATTCCATCTGTCACGTTGCATCATCGCAGTCTCCATCATCATGATCTCCATCATCGATGTCTCCATGAAGTTGTTCGCCAACTATTACTTCTACTACTATAGCTAACGGTTTTAAAGTAAAAGCAAGCTAAAAGTAATTACATGGCGTTATTCAATGACACGCATGAGTCATTACAATAAATAAAGACAAAAACTCCTATAGTTCTCGCCGGTTGTCATACTCATCGAAACATGCAGAGTCGCATTGATTCCTATTACAAGAACATGATCAATCTCATACATCAAGCATATAATTCATTCATCACATCCTTTTGGCCATTATCACATCACATAAGGCATATGCCTGCAAAAAACAAGTTAGACCGTCCTCTAATTGTTGTTGCAAGTTTTTTGCGATGATAGCTGCTACTGAGGGTTCTAGCAAGAACGGTGATTCTTACCTCTACATACAAACCACAGCGTGGATATGCCAATTTATATTTACCCTTCATAAGTACCTCCTTTTCATCGAATCCGATCCGACTAAAGTGGGAGCAGACAGGACACCCGCTAACCACCTTATGCAACCAAGTGCATGTGGAACCGGTGGAACACATCTCAAATGTAAGCGTACATATGTAAGGTCCGGTCACGGCCGCTTCATCCCTTACGCGATGCCGCCCGAAACAAAGATAAGACTAAGTAGTGGCAAGTAAATTGACAAAATCTACGCCCACAACAAAATTGTGTTCTACTCAGTGTACATAGAAACTACGAGCATAGACCTAGCTCATGATGAATCGCTTGTTGAGGAGCGTTGCCAGAAATACAAAAAAATTCTACGCTTCACCAAGATCAATCTATATGGAGTCATCTAGCAACGAGAGATAGGAGTGCATCCTACATACCCTTGTAGATAGCGCAGTGGAAGCGTTCAGAAGAGAAACGGGGTTGATGGAGTCGTGCTAAATAGTGATCCAAATCACCCACGATGATCCTAGCGCCGAACAGACCCGGCACCTCCGCTGCTCAACACATGTGCGGTTGGGAGAGAGCGTCTCCTCCTTCTTGATCCGGCAAGCGGAAGGAGAGGTTGAAAGCGAAGAATCGGCTAAAGAAAGACAACGGGCGTGGTGGTGGAAGTAGCAGGGATCTCGACAGGCTTCTCGCCAAGCTCGAGAGAGGAGAGGTGTTACGAGGAAGAGGGAGGCGCCAGGGGCTTGGGTGCGCAGCCCTCCCTCCCCTCCTCTTTTTATCGGGGCCCTGGGGGGCGCCGGCCCCCTAGAGATCCAATCTCAAGGGAGGGGGCGGCCAAAGGGGGGAACTTGCCCCCCTAGTCAGGTGGGGCGCCCCCCACCCCCAGGGTTTCCGACCCTAGGCGCAAGGGGAGGCCCAAGGGGGGCGCACTCAGCCCACTGTGGTCTGCAGTTCCTTCCCACTTCAGCCCATGGAACCCCTCCGAGGATAGGTGGCTCCCCACCGGTGGACTCCCCCGAGGACCCCTTCCAGGTAGGTCCCACCATACCTGTCAGATACCGGTGACCCCAGGGATTTCAAACTTTTCCCGATTGGTCAAAGCCAGACTTCCTATATACAAATCTTACCTCCGGACCATTCCGAGACTCCTCGTGACGTCCGGGATCTCCCTATGGGACTCAAGAAAAACTTTCGGGTTACACGCATACCTAATATCTCTACAACCCTAAGCGTCACCGTAATCCTTATGTCATGTGCCAGACCCTACGGGTTCAGAAATCACGCATTGTATATGACCGAGACAGCTCTCACGGCCAATAACGCCAACAGTAGCTGGATCTGGATACCCATGTTGCAAGCTCCTACATGTTTCCATGATGATCTCTGCGCATCGGAATGAATTCACGATGTCGAGGATTCCAAGTAAATCCACGTTATACAATTCCCTTTGTCAATCGATGACGTTACTTTGCTCACCCAAGAGATTGGATGATCGGTGGTCCCAATACCTCGCTCCAATCTCAAGATTCATCCGTACAAGAATCACTTTACTCATTACTATAATGTATTGACACATGATCCCGTGACCAACCACTTGAGTCAAGCATTGGAAGCTCGATATGATGATGCATTACCGAGTGGGCTCAGAGATCACCTCCTCCGTCATACGGGTGATAGGGGAATCCCGTATCTCGATCTGTGCCAACCTAATGAGACACTTTGGAGATACATAGTGGTACCCCTTATGGCCACCCGAATTTAGGGCTTGAATTGGCGCTTTGGTACACCCAAAGCACTCCCTACGGTGTCCAAAGGAGTTACATCGATCTGTGGTCTAAGGAAGCGACATTTCTGACATTAGAAAAGCTCTAAGCAAACGAACTACACGATCTTGTGCTATGCTTTTAGGATTGGGTCTGTCCATGCACATCATCGGTGTTCTCCCTAATGATGTGATCCGTTATCAATGACATACAATGTCCATAGTGGTGAAACCATGACTATCACGATGCTGATCAACCGAGCTAGTCAACTAGAGGCTCACTAGGGACATGTTGTGGTCTATGTATTCACACATGTATTACGATGCATTTGGATAAACACACCATTATAGCATGAATAATAGACAATTTATCATGAACAAGGAAATATAATAATAATCATTTTATTATTGCCTCTAGGGCCCTATGTTCCAACAGGTCCTCATTCATCCACCCCCACCCCCGCTCACTGCTCATCCAAACCCCCCCCTCTACTCCCCCTCCCCACACGCATCACTGTTATTCATCCGGAGAGGCAACATTCGACCCGGCTTCAGTTAGCAGCAGTAAGCGGCAGAAGAATCCGATCAGCTCGGGTTTTAGTAACACATAGTCACGTAGAGTGCAATGTCGGCACTCGAGGTTCGAGTTAGAGCCTCCAGCATACCATCGCTTCGGGTTCGAGTTAGAGCTAACGCCTACTTTGCGATGCGTGCATTAAGTACGTGCGAGTGTCACGAGAGAAGCAGCGACGTCGCTTTCGGCCCCGAACCACCCGCAATCGTAACAGGAACTCCCAGAAATTTTTCACCGCCCTCGCTTCTACCCACGGTTATTTCCGGCTTCATGGTATGACCCAAAGAATATCATGCAAATTTGCGTCTCCGGCCCGCCTGTGACGAAAAAGCCCATTTTACATCATGCGATTTTTTTTGTCATATAAGTAGGAGCCCACCACATCTATGATAATACTAGGGTTTTATTGTCCACAATTATACGTCATAGAAGTGTCATTATGTATGTGAGAAAAAAATTAATTCGTTCGGCCCAAAATGTCATCACGGATATGTCTTTTTTGTTGTGTATGAACATCATACCTAAATGAAAATCAAGTGAGGCTTGGTTTCCTTTGTGATGTGCTTGAATCATCATGCACTAAACCTTGGGTTTGTCAGGCACTCGGGAGCCCAATATATGGCATCCAATGATTTCAACCCGATCTCCCCCACCTGCGGAAGAATGAGTGGATATGACAAAGGACGTAGCGACCATAGTATGCTCTAATATACATGGGGCTGATCTCCTTTGCCGTATTGACCCAGCGGCGACACTCCTATCAAAGCTTTTTGAGGGTCACTTCCCTTCAACCCATATTGCTTTGCTACTTAACGAAGTAGTTAGGCGCATTGTACCTTGACGATCAAGGTTGATATATGTGTTCGGTGAGATCCTATATTCATCGATTGAACAACACCAATGCTTCTCAAGCTTGAGCATAAGGGTTATGTTGTAGTTTTGTCAAAATCTTATGTATGAGATCTAGCCTAAGATCTGGAGACCTCTTAACCCTACAGAAACAAGTTTTCATCCGTATGTAAATATATAGCTGCAGGTCGAGGGGCCATATTCACCGGACATCAAATCATTAAGAGTGTGAATAGTACAACCGCCTACATACGAAATGTATGAAGCGCGGTTCACTTGTGGCGATCTTGACTTGATGATCGTGGAGTGACACCAAGAGTTGTGAATGAGAAGTGAAGTTGAAATAGCGTATATTCTCTCTAAATATTTAGCATCCTCATCGATTGACTTGTAAACAACCGTTTCAACTCATCGAAACTCTGGGAGTAAACACACCCACTTTACCCTTTCTGCAACAAAATGCTGAGGCCCTCAGATATTGAAACGCAATGCTCCACGATTGGCGTGGTCCGCTAACTTTTCTGGGACATGGTGCTTTTGGGCAGGAGTTCATGTATACTCTGTCATGAGTGTCATTAGTGCGAGTTCCATCACCATGATTCTGATCCACTCGGTATGATTGAAAATCAACATACGGAAAAGTGTGAGGCATTTGCATTAACTAAATTTATTGCACACACCATTTTGTTGTATTATATATTGTATTGGTACATCATGATAGCAACAATAGACCTGGTTGGGTGAACATCCTAGCTTCCTCGTCGGTCATCATCTCCAAGGTTGTCACCTGCCAGGTCTAGCCACCAACCACATTCGATAATGCAAAAGGTGTTTCAAATAACGCCGAGACCACGAAACAAAGGTAATGCTGGGAGAGGAGACTTAAAATGATATTATGCGTACCATCAATATTGTCGTATGGGCATCAATGGGGCTCCTAGTATTCCATATGGATCTTACGCCGTGGTTGTTGCACGATAACATTTATATGAGAAAAATGAGTAAGAACCGGAGAGATGAATTAAAGGTTATGAACCGGTGTTAGTAAAAAAATACCAATTAGATTACGGTAGCTTACGACCCGCATCAGGGATCGTTTTCATTCTGGACTATTGTAAGTTGGCTGGAGTCGGTATAGGTTGTTTGCTTACATAAATAGACTACGTATGTCTGAATGAACAAAAGAGGGGCCAAATACAGAAGAAATAAACACTCTTGACATTATTGTAGCATAAATATTTCAATGAACTAACCATTGTTTTGTAAAGACTCCTCTGGGTTACGTAGGTTCACGATTGTACTGAGTTGGGGATTCTCCTTCCTTGACATTTGGGTGAATGTCGATAAATGCGTCGAATGTCGGCTGAATCTGGTATGCATCATTTTGTGCAACCAATCGGTCTCATTGTCGTCATAAATATTCTCGTTGAGCTGCATTGAATTTGATCTAGGCCCTTCTGCACATGTTATGATATGCAGTTGTGTGACTGTCGTTTGTCCGGTAGCTCGCACCTGTGAGACAATGTTGCTGCCATCGGTGACGGCAGCAATATGCTTATTATGCTCGCAGGATTTTTGTTGTCCCTTTAATAGTTCCTCTGTATTGTGTGCATACTGCTCCCTTTCCCGTATCTCCAGCCCATTATAGTGCAGAATAGACAAAGAGTAGATCATTATATATCAATACCATTGGGCTATACATCACCAAAGTCGACAATCATTACCTTGTGATACAACCCATTTGTGTGTGTTTCGTTTTCCAGGCCATTGACGTCTGCTGTGCCATTTTTTTGTTTGTAGGCTTCACGCCTTCTCTTATTTATCTCATCCCTATTTTGTGCATACCGCTCTCTTTCCCTCTGCCTTTTTATCTCTTTACACTCTGCAAGTCATGACACAGTTCAGCAGCTAAGCAAAATAAATAAAATCGAGTGATTGGGTTAAGTACCCAAGGAGTGGGTGTTGCTTATATCCTGGAGCAGTGTGCTTGGCGCCCGTTGGGAGTGGTAGGGGCCACTCTGAAGTTCTTCAACCCTATGAATGGCAAATTGTTATAATACAATTATATTTGAAGTGGCATCTGACTGAGGATTTTCAGATCTCAAAGTCTTGACTATTTACGGAAGTTACGACTAATTTTCTTATGAAATTCATCTTCAACGGTTACAGGGATGAGTTACTTTTCATAGGTGCATCATTATTCATGTGCAATTTACAGAGAGTCAAACAAATCTGGGATGTAACAATGATTCTTCATTGCTTTCATGTGTTGGTTAAATTACAGACTGGCAGCGCTGATGTGTTTTAGTATATATCGGAGGATGGAAACAAGAGGAAATGAGGGCGCACCTATGTTGCAGAGAAGTTCGTGGATGATGACGCCGTCGTATGAGCTCAACGGCAATAAGGCAGGACAGCCTGGGCGGCGGCGTCTTAAAGCGTCACCAAGCCTGGACGGAGGCGACATATAAAAGCCTCACAAAGTCCAGAAGAGCATAGACCTGTGACGGCGAAGTACTCGTCGTCGCGTCCATCGTCGGGTGCCTCTTTTGTTTCTGTGCATTTGAACAACCCATCCGGAAAATTACGTGATGTTTCCCTTGTAAGCCTTGATTTTTCCTAGGTGGACTAAATTTTTTTCGCGGAACGTGGGAGGGCAGTTTTCGTCTGCCCTTGTTGGCTCTTTTTTTTTTTTTTGAGCATCTTGTTGGCTCTTTTGTAGACACGCGCAAATGAAAAGTGAGAAGTCTCGTCTGGTGAATATGAAAGGAAATGGACCGTGGCAAATCATGCTTTACTAGCCAAAATACCCCCATAAAAAGTAGAGTATGGAATAAGATTTTGAGTAAACGATTCCATATGTGAAGGATTATCCTAAAATGGTAATTCATGATGGAAAGAGTAAATAAAATGCATGACATTTTTATTTAATTTTCAGGGAAAATATTAATTTGATGAAAATTGTACTCCTCTAATCTATACCTATTATTAAAGGGAGTACTAAAGGGAGAGTGATATTCTTAGTTTACGTCCCACTTTGTTTGGTCGCTTCAATTAATTTCAGGTACACTATTTGGTTTCGTTACTTGCCACCCGTTTTGGCCCAACGGAGGAAGCCATCTGACGGCCTTACGATGGCTCACGTCCCGAGAACCGGCAAAAAATAAATTAGCGATGGCGAGGTTCGACCTCATAACCCGCCAACCAGCCACGCACAGTTTGTTCAACTGACTCATCTAAAGATATGGGAGGATGTTTTTTCTCCCGTTGCAACGCACGAGCCTTTTTGCTAGTCTAATAAAAAAATGTGTCAGTGCTTTTTTGGATCGGATGGACTATCTTCTTTTGAGACAAAGCATAAGCTTTTTTAGGAGAGAGAAAATCCATATAACATTTTAAATTTTTCTAGGGGTTATATAACCTTTTTTAATTTTTCTAGGGGTTATATAACCTTTTAAAAAAAATTAAGGGGTATATAACCTTTTCAATTAAGGGAGAGAAAATGGATGGCCAAGAAAATAAAGAAGTCCCAGTGCGGCGTTCCCATAGCCCAGCCCAGCTCGCTTAGCTGAGCTTTCAGTTTCAGCGTAGGCCTCTCCTATCCTCTCCTTGACCGCCGTAAAAATTTCGCTAGCCCTAACCCTCCTCCGCCTCCCCCTCACCCCCTGCCCCCGACCGCGCCGCCTCCGCCTCTGCCGCCGCGGCATATCCAGCCTTCTGCGGCGACCTCCGAGTGTCTCATACGCTCTAGATCCGTCGACCTGAACCAATTGTAAGCAGTTTAAGACTCAGGTCCTCCAGTATTTTGTCAACGTGTTTGCTAAGTCGACCGGGCTTTTAGTCGTGCCCTACTTGCATTGATTTCCTTGCCTCGATGTAGCTGTCCTATTGTTTGCCGTCCCTACTGGCATCTTGCTTTCACCTGATTTTGCTTTTCTAAATCTTCTTGTACTTGTATATCACGATGTTTGCCATGTTTTCATGCTGATGGAATGGGATTAAATCTTTACAAAGTTTTGTAGAAAACGTCGCAGAGAGAAATCTGCTGCATCCGTAGCCTGGGGGTTGTTAATCTTGTAGTGTTACCAGATTCTGTAGTTCAAGTCGAAATATATAACCCTTATTAATAGAATTAAATTGTTTCTGAAAAAAAGTCAGAATTCCATGGGTAGACAGCAAAACTGATAACTGGTTTTATGGCTGGGGCTCTTGATGAATTAAATCTCATATGCCTGTCTTCTTTTCTTTTTTTTGTTAATGTACAGATTCGTGTGAGGCACTGCAGAATATAAACTAAAAAGTGGTTACCATGGCTGAGGTGAATATATTGTCATTTTCTCTCTCATTTTTCTTTGTATGTTTTGGTTTCTGTCAATTCTCTTACCGTGAAAGCTAATGTCTAGCAACCCTTTTTATGTAATAGGATGCTATTAAGCTGAATGGACTAAATGGTGACCATCATAGGCAGTTTCATAGGTCCGTGATACCGATTCTTATTTATGAAAGGGAAGGTAAAAATCCAAATAAACCAATTGCTGTTATTTCGGGCGTAGTCACGGTCTCTGGTGGAGGGTTTTGCCACATAATAGCATACAAGGGGTTACTTTTCCCCAAAGAGGCACACAAGTACAGATATGAAATTGTTTTTCCCAATGATATGTGGGAAGACCTTGAACACCTCGGCATGGAAAGACATGGCTTTTTGGCTGGTTTCTACTGTCGTGTTCCTGCTGGAACTGTAGATGCTGTCCACTTTGGTATTCAAACTACAAGGAACCAAAAACTTAAGATGTATGGATATCAGGTCGATAATGTATCAGAAGCGATTACAAAATGATCTAACTGACGGCCGTGTGACGTAAGTTTTTTGCACAATGTAATTGAATTGTCAATGTTTTGTTTTTGTTTCTATTCTAATATGTATGTAAACAGTCATGTAGAGAAACAAGACCAAAAATTCGGACATGATTGTACACCTTCCATTTTTCTCAGAAGTGGATCACCTGTTTTCAATCAGCAAAGGCAACTTGTTGGTATATCTTTTAAGGATATTGGTGTAACTAAGGCATTGGATGTTGGGTATATAACTGCTACCCTTCCAAAATTTTGTGGAGGAGGGGATAACATGGTAATGTGTTTTCTGGTATCAGTATAATGTAATCTTATGATGTTTGCAATGCTTATTCTTTTTTTGTTTATGTTTTGTTTAGCCTATGTCAGATGTCTTACAACATATTAGACTTCTTGGTGAACAAAAATTTGCTCCACCTGAGGATATGGAGCCTTCTCCTTCACCCTGAGAATCAGTATGACTTGATGGTAGGCATACCACTCTCATTCCAGCATGCATAATCTCTGCCGATTGCCTAATTTTGACATTACGATGCATAATCATCATCTTGTAGGGCCGTTGTGTGAACATGAAGGAAGGCAGCCAGAGCATTGTTGTTGGTTTCTTGTGTAGCTTTAGCTTCTCCTTGACTGTTTCTAGTAGTCTACCCGTTTAAACATTGTATGTAGCATTTGGTTGGTGTTGTTTCGCTGCAAGCTCCTTCACTATGTAACTATGCGTGCTGCTGTGGTCCAATCTTTGTAGTAGCAGGGCATTTGCGATACAATCTGATATAACAGCGTCACATTTTGTTACTTGGTTGATTGTGAAGTGAGATTATCCAGTCAAGTTGAGCTGTGATCCAGCTTCTCCCTCTCCTGGTTAATTTATACTTCTGTTGTTTCCTTTCCCACTTATGTGGATGTCTGAATTCTCTGTCATTCTACATACCTGGTTAGCTATAGGCTTTCCATTCTACATACCCCAGTGTAAGATAGATTGTGCTGGTGGTGCTTAGGTTTTATTGTCTTAAAGAAAGAAAAAGACTGAAAATAGACTGAGAAATGAGACACACATGTAACACTGCTCATATGTCCATATAATTTAGCTAGGCATGTTGAGCTGACTTGGGCAACCAGTGGTATGGCTGTGCCGGTGTGACTGAATGCATAGTTCTGTCCGAGTAAGTGCAGAACCAGTGCTCCAGATCGTCACATCTAATATCACTTTCATAGATGCTGAAGAAGTGCCAAGAATTCTTTGAGCTTCTACAAGAGGCATCAAACCTCGCACAGAGAAACAGAGCCCACGCTAATCGACTGGGTGTTGCGTGAAGTTAGAAGGTGCTGATTGTCCAATGTGCAAGAAAATTTTCAGGCTTGCAGTATTCCCCCAAAGGTAAATAGTTTGTACGAACAAGTACTGAAAATCCATTGAGCACAGTTCAAATGCTTTTATTGCTGAAATGGATGCTACTCAAAAATGTTATCGAGTGGAAGCTGAAACAAGTTGAGGAGGCGTTGATCACCGGATCCATAACGAAAATTCCAAAAGTAAAATATTTCTGGTTCCATTCATGTGATAAGAAACACAGCGGTCACACATATAAAAGCAGCAAGCAAATAGAGTAGGTTGGCGTGTGGGGCCATCCACTAACTTGCGCGTGTTCTCAACACGAGCAAGGCAGACAGACAACCATCATGCAGCTGACAAAGCACCCAACCAAATGAACAAGAGTTGCACCAATGTTTCTTAAGACAACTGCTGACCACTGTACCTTAAAATCACAACCACAACTGCAAGCAAACTTAGTAGCAAAAAATACGACGGTCTCCCACAAACCATCTCTTAACGGCTCCAGTTCAGCCTTAGTACAGGTCCATCACATCAAGAGGCGTACGTTCGTAAGCTAAGTATTTCAGGCTTCAGATTAGGGAAGTTACAAACACTTCATACTTGCTAGACAGGATCAGCTTATGCTTCAACTGGATCAGCAGCTTGAGGACAAGATAGGCGCATGCATTGAGATACACTTCATCAGGTTAGAATTGTTGCCGCTGCCGCAGATATTTAAGTTCTTCTTCCACATCTATTCCTTCCTCAAGCTCGTGCCACTCCGGATAGCACCAAAATGGCTTAGGCACGGGCCATCTGTCCAGAGTAAAAACATAAATAAGCTATAATATATATAGCAGTGTTATTGAATGTGTAGTAAATAAACAATACCTGTTTGGGCTATCATCATCGTCTCTAGCAACAGTCCTACAAACAGGCCGAAAATAGTTTTACATACATACAAGAAACACACGCGTGTGAGGACAAGATCAAAACCACACAACATCAGTTCACCACTTCATATATCTGAACAATAATAGTCGGAATGGTTCAACCGCAAAAGCAAGTTGGGATTTAAGAACTAGCATGAGTTCCAAATTAAAACTAACCTGAAAATAACAACCAAAACCAACCCATATTTACCATTATAATTCCAGGTCAGAGTGATGCTGTGAGACATACGATACGATACTTCCATAATCACAAATCTACGCACAATCAGACATGCTCAACTGTAAATACAACCACAGGATGGTCTTTATTGTACCAGTGTCGTATGTTATTTATCATATGCACAGCAGTTCTATTCAAGCTTCTAATTAATGTGCTCAGTATAAGAAGATCAAAATGGTAACAAATGTCCTTTCGAGGCTACTAAACTTCCTCAAGGTTGAATATTATGCACGCATAGAACACCTGCATACTGTACAAAAAATTACATAAAGATAGAAAGCATACCCTTGTGCATCAAAATTCTTCAAAGACTTTTATAATTATATTCACTGGTATGTATGGAGCCTCTTCCAAACCATAGAAGTTCATGCCAATAAAATTTCCATCAAAATCAATAAGAGGCCCTCAATCCCAGCCTAGCACACACAAAAGTAACGAATAGGAAAATACAGTATTTGTAAGCTATACAGATGTGGTGATGGATTTAATTACTCATTCTGATGCAACTATTTATTTCCACCACTGCGAAAAGACACAGCGTACCTTGGTGATTTTACAAGTGGAAATCTTAAGCTCTTGCAACCAAGCTTACTTGGTTTGTCAATCACGATCCACTTGTGGCCATTAAATTGCCTGATTGGTAGGCAGCCCTATAGCTACTACCTCCTTCCGAGGTTTAATTAGCATCTGGTTGTCGATTTGTGCTGTCTGAGTACAGCAGAAATTCTTGATGTGGACTACGGCAATGTTATAATGTAGACTGTAATGCTGCAGTGTTCCTCTGGTATGACGATTATCTGGAAGGCACACTACAATCTGCAATGATATGGTAAGACTAAACCAGTGATATCATGAATAAGTAGAAGGGGCAATTAAACAATTATTAGCAGAGTAACAACCTTAAGGTTATCAACAACCTTGTTTTTCATTGTCAGAAGTTCTAACCAAACTTGCCGAGGTCAGAACTCTTGTAGTGGACCCATTGCAGTCTATGAATATGCCTGTGCAAGCAAAACACCTTGTTTTTCCTACAAGGGTAATGATTCTGATAATTTAGTGAAGAAATTGCAAAAGAATATTGAAAGTAAACAAGCTTATAATGAATATAATTACCACTGAATGAAGCCAATGCAACAACACTTTCAGACATATTTGAAACAACGGTTCCTTCGAGTTTACTCCAGATATCTTCACTAAATTTCTCTTCAAAATTGTTAAGCAAACGCATGCCCGCTGGTAAAAGCAATGAAAGATTCAGTAGTGGAGGGAGCTGGAGAGACCAGTCAGATGACAGATGTTCCAACAGAAAAGAGTAAATATCAAAAGGACACGAATGAACTCACCATTCTGCCAAACTGGGAGGGGATAACCATTGGACCTCAGCTCCTTTTTTGTAGGAATGCCTAAATTTTGCAACATAGTTAAGTGATTGATGACCCCATGTATAATGATGATCAGGAAAACTGCAAGCAATGACTCACCAAAATAAGGATAACTTGGCCGCCCAGAACATAAAGACTTCCGCTCTAATAATAATCTATCCATGAGTCCTGGTGCCACAGGGGTGAAACAATTAATGACTGTGAACAATGATCAGTAATTATTATAACATTAGAAGTGACCCAACCTGGTTGACATTCTGGATCACAGAGAGTACATATGGAAGGTTTCTTATCCTTAAGTTTCTCTCCCTTCCTTGAGCTGTCTAAAATGGAGAAGATTGAAGAAGGGAAATAAGCAGAATTTAGAACACTGAAAAACAGTATGAAGGAAAGGAGTATATTCTAATATTCATATACTAGACTGGAGTACTTAGAATGAACTAATTAATTAGCATATCATATGCTGTATGTTATTAGCATGATAATAGGTGCAACCATAAAACTAAGTATGTACCCAGATTCTACAAATGATTGTTGAAAATTAACATTGGTGGTGACTCTGGCGAGGAATTGCCTGGTGATGTGATGATTGCGCACAATTTAGCAATCTTAAGGTGTTTTTCTCACCTTCTGAATCAGGCTTATAAGGTCTGGGAAATCTTTCAATTTTACCACCAGGTCCTTTCTTATTTGTAGCCCTGCAGCAGAATGCAATAAACTGAGAAATCCACAAAAAATAAAACATGGATGATATCTATGCATGGATACCAAACAACAATACAAATTTCAATGTTTATAAGGGACAAATCAGGAAAATTGTTGATTGGTGTCAGATTAAGCTAAACAATACAATGGGGAAATCCTAAAACCTAAATATTTATTGCGTTTGATTATTGTATAGCGAAAATATTTATTAAATATGAGTAGCCTAATATAGTGGAAAACTTTTCCCATGCATGTTGTGGTGGCGACAACAAAAAACAATAAAATGGAGATAATATTATACCAAACCTACCAGGGAACCGTCACTACCTTATCATTTAAACAAGTATTAATAGCTTAAACATGGACACCAGAGTCCCAATTGGGTACAGGGCAACTGCGAGACATCATGACAAGACAGGTAGTATGGACTGTCAAGGTCACACTGCAGCTTATCCAGCCCCAGATGTCACAAACAACTAATTTGTTATCAAGGGAGATGTTGTCAAATGTAGATCACCTACCAGATGCAAGAATTACAAAAACATCAAAACAACGCATTTCAGAAACTGTTTGACATTCAGCATGATTGGTAGTACCACCAAACCTCGGCTATTGATGGCGGAATTATTTTTATGTACTTAGTTTATTCATTTTGTATGTCTACTGATGTGTGGTCAGCTTCCTGGAAATTCCAGGTTGAATAATAAACTTGCAAGAAGCGGAACAGATGGCCTGTGGTCATCCAGGAAATGTTTCAGTTAGACTAGTTGTTTGCCATTATCCAGAATAGAATGTACTCAGTCAAGTTTATTTGCAAATCAGGCCATGTGTTAAGTGCATGGCACTAATTTCTCTGCTAAATAGTTCTCATTCGCTCGGTATTACAGTAATTGAGCATGTTAGACTCCTGACTACATACCAAGCTGTGATCATCCTTTAACTCTTCTTAGCCTTGTACAGCATTATGCAGTAATTTAAACAATGTGATTTCATATTCTATGTAAAATGCCTGCGCATTCTTTTAGAATGCATGAATTGTTAACACAATGTTTTGTCAACAAATTTTCCAACAACACGAGAGATTTATATAATGTGTGTTCCGTGTTGTTAGCTGCAGTATGATGTCATAAGAAGCCACTATTGTATTAAGTGCACTCTTGATTAAGCTTTCCACCATTATTTATTTTCCTAAGCATGTGTGGCCCATGTGCACAAAAACTAATAAGAGACTATGGAGGACAAGAGTAGAAAAGCAATCAGAGTGAGTATGGAGGACATACCACCACTGAATTGTTTTCCTGAACTACGACAGGAGTTCAAGAATTTTAAACCTTGGTAGGAATGGAGTCTCTTTCTCAGCATAAAGTTCATCCCTATTAAATCCACATTAAAATCAACAAGGGGCCCTCCAACTCCAGTCTAGGAAAAGAATAAAGTGACAGTGAGCCAAGCACAAAGACGTAGAGATGCTCAACAAAGTTTGTAACTTTGTATAATTGAAAAAAGGAGTATTTTGCCCCCTCCCCCCCCCCCCCACCCAAAAAAAGTCCAATGCATATCATGACACAGTTATTTATTTATTTTCACTATGTATAGAAAGTGAGAAATTAACACCGCACCATAGTAATTTTACATGTGGAGATGGCAAGCTCCTCGGTAAGTTCCTTTTTGGATTTTCAGTCAACTTCCCAGCTGTGGCCATTAATTTTTCCTGAGTTGAAGCAACGCCCTCGGCAACTACTTTACTTTGAGACTCAAATTGCCGCTGATGATCTAGACATGTTACTTTTAGAGAATGGTAGCGGCGATATTGATAACCGCGACATTGTATTTCAAATCGTAGAATTCCAACCATCCCAGTTCAAGTGTGTTATCCGGAAGGCGCACTTCAATCTGCATCAATAAAGCAAGGCAACAAGTATATAGGCTGGTTAGCAGAATGATTAACATGATATTAAATAACCAAGCAATAGTGTACAAAAAAAAGTTGGCAGTACCAACCGTCATATCATGAAGGATCTTGGTGTCATCATCAATAGATCTAACCAAACTTAATGAAGTCAGAAAGCTTGTAATGGTTGGCACAGTTGGCTTGTTTGCGATAACTATGCCGGTGCATGCAAAAAACACGGTGTTTTCTGCACAAGATGGCATTTCCAAATTCTCAATCATGAAGTACTAACAAATAGACATAGATAAAATTTTGCAAAGCTAGTGTTTATAATCACCATCAGCAAATGAAGCAAGCGATACAACAGTGCCCGCTAAATTTGAGGTGACTTCTTTACTGAGTTTCGTCCAGACACCTTGACCAGAATTACTTAAACTGCCAAATTCCTCTTCAAAAGGATTGTCGGGATGCAAATTTCCTAGTTAAGGAAGCATCATCATATTCATATATCATACAACATAATTCTGATCGTAAGTTGCAGAAGAAGGGAAAAGCAGCGAGACTGAAACCAGACAACCAGTGGCTCACCTCGCCAACCTGTCCAAAGTTTTTGTTTTTTGGTCTGGCTTCTCGTATGAACACCTGCTCGCTTCATATGTCCAGCCTGGAGTGGAAATAACACATAAAGAATATGAATCACCTTTTTTTAGGATGAAAAAGCCGAGCTTTATGGCACAAAAGCAGAGTTTTCGTTACAATCATCCAACACAATATTAATAATAAAATGAAATAAATGGTGGAGCGTGGCCGAGCCAAAGTTAAGAAATGCTGTTCGCTCTAGCAAACGCGGATCTAGAACGGGAGAAATTGTGAGCGTCATCGTGGTTCGATAAACCGCCTCATCGCCAAAAAGAGTGTGTGTGTGTGTGCGTGCGTGTGTGCGTGTGTGCGTGTGTGCGTGTGTGTGTGTGTGTGTGTGTGCGCGTGTGTCAGCTAATCACTGGATGGAAATAAGCTCATGCCGCAAAATCAACTAATCAAATTCCCAGAATGAAATGACCTCATCGAATTGGGGTCATTGGGTTCCACAAATCACTTCGCCGCAACGAAATCACTTGATCCCAAAAGAAAAGGAGGGGACGGAGGTTCAGCTAATCATCACTGGATGAAAAGAAGCTCATACCGCAAGATCAGATGCCCGGAAATCGCGGCCGGGAGAGACGGCGGTGAGGAACGGCGATGGCGGCGGCGGCGATGCGCTTGGGGGTGGGGAGTGGAGGCGGCAGCCCTAGGGCACGCGGCGGTGGAGTCGGGTCGGTAATGAAGTATGTCAGGGAGGGCTGGGGAAAGTAAGAGCAGGAGGAAAAGACGGGACGGGACGGGACGGGACGGTTTGAGACGACGATGAATTTCCACCGTGGAGGAGAGCGGATTACCTTTTTTCCACGGACTTTTATTTTCTATCTGGTTTTTTCAGGAAATCTATCTATATCCCACCTATCCAAATCAACCCACGCAACTACTCCGAGGAGGACAAGTAGAGTACTACTAATTTGGATCCGAGGTAGTTTTTCCTGTTTCACCTTGTCCGGTGCGTTGCGATGGGAAGAAGCCTAAAAGAAAAAAAGTTTGCCGGTTTAAGTTGATTCGTTAAGCCGGAGGTGAACGCTGCAGTATATATTCACATTGGTGGCTTAATGGGGCCTAATGACATATGACTAGTTATATGTGGTGATGTAAGCCGCCATGACAATACTGATATTTAAGATCTATCAAGAGCAAATTCTGCTAAGTGTTGGATAAACATGTTTTATACATTGGGGCAGTCGATTTTGGATCTGACGCTGTTTGGAAAAGAAAAAGGTAAAATCAAAATCTAATATCACAACAACTAAGGAACTAATACATTGGTGAGATTTCCGCATCTAGGAGGCATGTTCAGTGATTAAGAGAAAGGATATAAACAGATTCTGCATGTTTTACGGCCATTTTGGATCACAGTGAGGATTGAACAAAGGTACGATGAAGAGCGATGATGAACTCATAAAGAACTTCGTAAACCCTAATGGAGATCTATGGTGGGGAACATAAAGGTGCTTACTAGATCCGCTAAGCAACGGAGTAGGCACATGATTCTCTAGTCCCGTTCGAGTTGATCGTGGCCGGGGTCGAGGAAGTCGATGAGGTCGGCGGCGGCAGTGTGCTGATACGTCCATTTTGCATCATGCTTTTATATCGATATTTATTGCATTATGGGCTGTTATTACACGTTATGTCACAATACTTTTATTTTCTATCTGGTTTTTTCAGGAAATCCAGAAATAAGAGAAGGATGGATGCCGGAGGCTCCTCAGCGATTAGAGCTTCTCGGCCGTCCGATCGTTTTCTTGATTGCGTTACGGCCGTTGGATCTCGGGCTCGGTGCGTCGTGGGCGTCGGATATTTACCGGTCGTCTCCAACCGTCGATATTTTCCCTATGAGTTGTTCCGCCCGGCCGTGCCACAGCGTAATTCCCGTGCCCGGCCGAGGGCATTTTAGACATTTCAGATACCCCTTTAAAACAAAGTAGCAGCCATGAAACCTAGCCGCTTCTCACAGACTGCTGTCGCGCTTCTCTTCCCTTCCCCGTCCTCCCGCATTCCAGCCTCTCCACCTCGCTACCAACACCAGGCGATTCCGGCGAGTTCCGGCGGCCCTCGCCGGAGCGCAGCACACCCACGAGCTCCCCTCGTGACGGTGCTTCCTTTCCTCCGGCTAGATCTGCTCCTCAGGGCCGCAAGCGCTCGCGCGCGACCCATCCCCGCTGCTAGGGCTTCGGCTGCCCCCAACTACGGTGAGGTGAGCTCTCCTCTTCCCTCTCCTCTCCCCTTCTTTCTTATCTTCCCGCCCCACTCAATTTCTTGATTAGGGTGCAGCAGCCACCTCCTCCATGGACGAGGCGACCACCACGGCCGCACATGGTCGAGCTCACCGTCGTTTCCTCCGGTGCGGTGATGGGCCATGAGCTCCGCCTCCACGACTCCTAGCTCGGGTAAGCATCCCCATCCCCATGACCGTTTCACTTTCCAATGCCTCCTCCTCTTATCTTTTGTGTGTGTGTGTGCTCATGAAGCTTCTGTTCTCCATGGACGAATCTCAACTGGAAACAACAAGCCATCTCAAGGGAGGGGATTGTCAAGTCACCCCACTTCCAATCCATGGATGCTATCCACAAGGACCAAGATGATGACGACCAGGATGGAAGGAGCCCATGCCCGACCCGGCAGCCCGGCGGTTTCATTTGTGTGTGGCGTCGACCACAACCTCCCTCTACTGTAATATGGTTGTGCTTTATTTTAATCAAAACAAGTTCATTCTCAATTCACTGCTTATATCATAATTCAGCACCGACTCTTTAGGTCTTTCCTGCCTCCTAGCATGCTTTTACTCTTGCATCTGCTTTCGTGATAGTTATTGTTAGTAACTGATTACACTTTTAGTCACATATTCTCAAGGACCTCCAAGAAGTTAAGGTTCTGAATAGGTTATTAGTATCTAACCCTGTTGATAGCAATTAGCTTTGTCCACTTCTTCGGGGTGTCTTTTTAGTGTTACGAAGATATACTCGAGTTTTCTTTGTTATAGAATGCCCCCCAAAAATCTAATTTTCCTTGACATTGTTTTGTGTACTTTTTGTTGAACCCCTTGTTTTACCTCTAATTCTTTTTATCTCTGCAGTACATCACTAACCCAGTCAGTGGTTATGAATTTAAACTCTCTGAAGGGCGTGCAGCGTTATATTGAATCAGGAGACACAAGTAAATGCAATGTTAGGCCAAAGAAGAGAACTGCCAAGGATGCTTGTATTACACAGAATCAAGATTATGTGAGTTCCTCCTATTGTTTTCACTTTCTGTAGCTTGCATGTTTGTGTGGGCTGGAAATGTGTGAGAACAATGCAATCTACAGAAACAATTAGCTTCATCAATTGGAAGTTCTCATCGATTGGAAGTTGCAGGGGATTCAGTCTCTGACTAAACTGATTAACTAACTGGTGTATCTCCTTGGCATGATGTGCATTAGCTTCATCAATTACAATGCCTTGCTAGAGCTTCTGCCCGTGTGTTTATTTCATACCACATTCAAAGTTAAATGTACCTGCGACGCCTCTTTTGGGACTGCTCGTGACGACCATTCTGTGTTATCCTGACATGGCTTGCTATGCTGTTATTGCGTCCGTGCAACTCTCATAGAAAAAGACAGTAAAGTTGTCCACGCGTTGGACCCGATGGGAGCCCCGGCCAAACCACTCCACCGTAAGATTTATACCTTGCCGATTTTTGACACTAGATTTTGCTCCCTCATGAACTAAACACCGGTTCTTCGTTCTACAGGCAGTTCAATACCTGTCGCAGATGATCCAGACGCTGTCATTTCCAAAGAGAACTCCCAATGCGATCGTGAAGAAGCTATCGTATATAACAGTTGATAAACATGACAGAAATTCTCCGCCGCTGTTTGGAGGACATTAAACCTGGGAGCAGAGGAAGGAAAGCTTTAAGTTGAATGCTACCATGAAGGTAATTGCTTCGTTTTGGTTAATTACCAGAGAGTGATAAATGTTGGAAAACAAATTATGTTTCCATTTATGATAGGTGTTGGCCGACGAGCTCCACGGCCAAAGCGCGATGAACCACATACATTTTATACCCCTGTTTTCTTGGCAAAAATACATTTTACTTCCTCTAATTTTAAATAGGATATTCTTGGGAATGAGATGTAATTTTAGGAGAATTACATTTCAGCATTTTATTTTATCCTGAAACTATTGATCTCTCTCTCTCTCTCTCTCTCTCCATCTACATATATCACACCAGCTGTTCCAGTTAGAGTAGTAGTGGCCACAAAATTTTACTGAAATAATCATGCTATTGATTCTGGAAGAAGCGTCTGCGATTCTAGGAGAAGTTTTAATTTCTCCCCAGAGATGAGCTTGATTATCCAAGAAGCTTTTCCTTTTGTAGAGATGATCGTACTTATGGAAACTCAGATGCCCTGCACCGCTGTCGGATCAAGGATGGAGCGAACTAAAACACTTCGCTGTTACAACTAGCCCTCCCTGTTCCATGAATCGACAGGTAAGTTCTATCATATGTTTCTTATCTTTGTATTGCACACATACATATAGAGAGGAGTGTGTAGTGTTGTTGGTCAAGCTATGTATATGTACGTGCATCTTATATAGATATAGGCTTGTATGCTCGTTTCAGGGTCCCATTTCTGATATATGTGTAATAATTTATGCTTGATGATCTGCTCAAATTGTTTGATAAAAATCCAAACAACAAGTTGTTCGATAAAAATCCAAACTACATGATTCTGATATACGTCCACCTACCTACAAGTTGTTCGATAAAATCCAAACTACTGCAGGGGTAGATTAATATACGTGTAATAATTTATGCTTGATGATCTGCTCAAATTTCTACTGACATTTACCTTCAGTCCTTGATTAGTTCTTTTGCAAAGCAGGTTCAACTGTTGAAAGCTATTGATTTACTGCTTGGCCTCATGTTTGAGCTGATATTCTGCTTTTTTTCTTTCTAGAGATATTCAAGAAGGAAGACAGTGCGACAAGGCTAAAGGGCTACTATGGTAAAAATCTTTCTTTCTTTGTTGTGACCTGTCTTATTTGGTTCTATTGTGCATAAAGAACACTTTGTTTTATCAACTCCCAGCTTGATAGTTAACTCCTTCCATCTATCAACTCCCAGCTTGACAGTTAGATGTTTCCATCTTTATATTCTAATTTGATGTTTTTGATTCACGGTATATGGAGGAAGCAGAAAATGATGGAATGCATGATGCTTCAGCAGATTCTGCATTATTGTCAAACGCCTTTCCTGAGGTGTTATTTGTTTACACCTAAGGATGAAAATAAAGTTTTATGTCCCACTAATTAGATCAACTGCTTAGGGAAAAAAGAGACGTGCCTTCTTTGCATCCAGAAGTATCAAATCAGTGCTCCATATTAGTAGTTATTTGAAAAGTATTCCATTGGCTTCTTTGTCAGGTCTATTTATGTGCACATGAAAGAGGGTGGTGGCAAGGAAGACGAGCATGTGGGAAAGCAGCGTCATCGGCGTCCATATGTTGCCACCGGCCTCGACATCATGAAGGCGTCACACTAAGCTGTCTATACATCACCCCACCACACCAGGTATACGTGATGCTCTTTTATCCCTGCTGATGGTCGATGGTTCATTAGGCTGGTCCACACCAGGAGCACCAATTTAGCCGAGCTGATGGTTATTGGTTAGAAAATGACGATTTGCTTATGATGTGGTTATGCTATGTTTAGATGAAATATTTAGTGAGATGTTTGTTCACCGGATCAGTATTTGCTTCAGCATGTGTTTAGGCTATGCTCTTAGGAGTTGTTCTTTCGTATGGGTGTTTAGTTTATTCGTCCCTCCATTCCTAACATGAATACTAATCTGAGTCATTAAAAATAATTGCACAGGCAGAATAAATTGTTTGGAAAACATGGAGTTATGACGTGTCTACCTTCTATTAGTGTTGTGCTGTCTAAATATAATTTACCTGCATCTACAATGTTTTGCTTATGCAATGCCACCTTCCTTCTTATTTGGGAGGATTACATTACATAAAGTGAAAGGCCGCCGACTCTGCCTCTACTGGATCCTTCGCCTAGGTGGCCGTCCTCCTTCACCGACCCCCCTGGTTCCATAGTGCTCAGCGCGTGTGTCGTGCTATGGTTTCTAACCCCCAGCGCTTGGTACCACCAGAAGGGGGTGGCCAATGCTTTTGAGTTTCCCCATCATTAGAGCTTTTGGCGCTTGATTTCATTTGTGATTGGGAAATTTACATGCTTTTTGTGCTGAGATTTGGATTTTGACAACATCAATCTAATAGTCAACTATATAGTGGATGAGAATATGTGGCTCTAATAGTCAACTATATAGTATTGAAAAATACCAGGAAATTTAAAAAATCATGGAAGTTTGGGATATCAAACCTGGGTGGCAATTGTTCACGGTGTTCAGTTCCATGGGGAATGGGTGCCCGTGGTATTCTCGGTAAAAAATCAAAAGTTCCTATGAATAGCAAAAGCTGTTTGGATGGATGCATTATGGCGGATCATTTTTTACCACGGATACCACGGGTACCCATTCCCCATGAAACTGAACACAGGTGTACAATGGGCACCCAGGTTTGATATCCTAAAGTTCCAGTTTTTTTTACATTTCCTTGTATATTTTTATTACTATATTCATATAGAGGTGTGTGGCACCGAGAGATCCCATGCATTTTCCACTATATAGTTTACTACTATGCAATATAAAAGCATTGTAAATAACTCTCTGAGACTACCACTATGGCCTGCTCATGGTATATCGTACTGCACCGCGATGCTTTATGTATTTAATGCTACATTTTCTAACAAACACACCAACGACAAGTAATGAAACTCATGATCTGTACTGGACTATTACTGCTACATGCATCTACTATCTCCTATTCTTTGAGTAGATGTTGGATTGTTAGACTTCTTTTATGGATCATTAAACTTCTTTTATCGGTCTGCCCCCTTGACTGCGACAAAGGAAGGGCCTCATTCAGAGAGCGACGACGATAGCACTCCAGCAGCTAAAAGTGTCAATGAATTAGAGGTAACCACAATATTTGTCGACTTTTCACTTGCATTACTATAATACCACATATCATCTTACATACAAATGGACATTGATCTCTAGGATAGCCTCAACAAAACTGTTGGCTTGCTGCCACCATATGAAGAAACATCAAACGAGTAACCCTCCCTCCTGCTCTTCAGACTTGTACAACTATATGCATTACTCATGTTTGTTGCTTTCCCTGTGAAACAGACCACAGGCCCAACAAAAAAACAAAGTCTAAGCCTACTGCCCGCAGGACTTTAGTCTTTAAAGACTAAAATGCACTGATTGCATGTAAGCCAGTATCTAAAATCGTTTCGTATGTAGCATCCTTTCTGCTTTGTAAATGTTAGTCAGCAGATGTACTGCTCAAGCCTTGCTTGCCTTGCATAAAGATGTCATCCTTTGATTATTTTGTGTTTGTCCTTATGGCTTGCTGAATGTAAATCTCAATGTTGCGTTATTGCTATATATATTCTTCTTTAAAATTTAAAGAATAGATATGTCACATGTAGATATGCCTTTGAATGTCCACATCTAATTGCTTTCTCATCCCCACATCCAAGATACATTGATGGGGATGACATTCTCAAAGGCGGGCGTATGTGACCGTGTGAAGGAGTTGTGGCCTCTATCTCTACCTCAAATGTCTACTTGCCTCAAATGTCGATGATGCCTCTCTGTGCTTTGTCACTCCCATGTCCTTTTTATTTTGTTTGTTCGGTGAATGCTTTGGATTAGACAAGAAGGATTTACTCATGCTCGATCCGTTACAACTATGAACTATTTGTGCAATCTTTTATTTAAGCTTTGAAACAAGAGAATTAAATGTTGGGTTTGAGCAATGGAGTTTCAAGTTTTTCCTTGGTGTTGGATTATTGATATGAATCACGACAAGTAGAATTGTTGCACTACAAGTTATCATGACATGAAGCCTTAATCTACTATCATTTTTATGTGTTGTGAACTGCTGCATAGGCTCTTGCTCTGGTGATTGGTTTTTATAAGGATTTTATAATGCCTATTGCTTGCATATCTTACAGCTCTTCCATGAAGGAATACCATCTATATATGAACTTTTCTATATTTGCAGTTTTTATACTTGAAATGATTCAATGGTTGTATAAATAGAATCGATATGACTATACTGGCAGCACACGCTGCCGGGTCTGCAAACCGCACTACTTATCTAGTCTATCTATATCCCACCTATCCAAATCAATCGCATAACTACTACGAGGAGGACAAGTAGAGTACTACTAATTTGGATCCGAGGAGTAGTTTTTCCTGTTTCACCTTGTCCGGCGTTGTGATGGGAAGAAGCCTAAAAGAAAGAAAGTTTGCGGTTTAAGTTGATTCGTTAAGCGGAGGTGAACAACTGCGATATATATTCACATTGGTGGCTTAATGGGGCCTAATGACATATGACTAGTTATATGTGGTGATGTAAGCCGCCATGACAATACCGATATTTAAGATCTATCAAGAGCAAATTCTGCTAAGTGTTGGATAAACATGTTTTATACATTGGGGCGATCGATTTTGGATCGTATTTGTTAGGAAAAGAAAAGGTAAAATCAAAGTCTAATATCACAACAACTAAGGAACTAATACATTGGTGAGATTTCGCATCTAGGAGGCATGTTGATTATTAAGAGAAAGGATATAAACAGATTTTGCATGTTTTACCGACCATTTTGGATCACAATGAGGATTGAACAAAGGTACGATGAAGAACGATGATGAACTCATAAAGAACTTGAGAAACCCTAATGGAGATCTATGGTAGGGAACATAAGGTGCTTACTAGATCCGCTAAAGCAGAGAGGCGCCAGTTCCTCTGGTCGTTCGAGTTGATGCAAATGGTCGGGGTCGAGGAAGTCGATGAGGTCGGCGGCGGCAGTGTGCTGATACGTCCATTTTGCATCATGCTTTTATATCGATATTTATTGCATTATGGGCTGTTATTACACGTTATGTCACAGTACTTATGTCTATTCTCTCTTATTTTGCAAGGTTTAACATGAAGAGGGAGAATGCCGGCAGCTGGGATTCTGGGCTGGAAAAGGAGCAAACATTGGAAACCTATTCTGCACAGCTCCAAAAGTCCTGAAACTCCACGAAATTCATTTTTGGAAATAATAAGAATTATTGAGCGAAAGAAGTACCAGAGGGGGCCCACACCCTGGCCACGAGGGTGGGGGTGCTCCCGCCCCTACTGGGCGCGCCCCCTACCTCGTGGGCCCCCTGGTGGCCCTCCATTGCCCATCTTCTGCTATATGAAGTCTTTTACCCTAGAAAAAATCATAAGCAAGCTTACGGGACGAGACTCCGCCGCCACGAGGCAGAACCTTGGCGGAACCAATCTAGGGCTCAAGCCAGAGCTATTCTGCTTGAAACTTCCCTCCGGGAGGAAAATCATCACCATCGTCATCACCTGTGATCCTCTCATCGGAGGGGTCAATCTCCATCAACATCTTCACCAGCACCATCTCCTCTCAAACCCTTGTTCATCTCTTGTATCCAATCTTTGTACCAAAACCTCAGATTGGTACCTGTGGGTTGCTAGTAGTGTTGATTACTCCTTGTAGTTGATGCTAGTTGGTTTAATTGGTGAAAGATCATATGTTCAGATCCTTAATGCATATTAATACCCCTCTGATTATGAACATGAATATGCTTTGTGATTATTTACGTTTGTTCAGGACATGGGTGAAGTCTTGCTATTAGTAGTCATGTGAATTTGGTATTAGATTCGATATTTTGATGAGATATATGTTGTCTCTCCTCTAGTGGTGTTATGTGAACGTCGACTACATGACACTTTGCCACTATTTGGGCCTAGAGGAAGGCATTGTGAAGTAATAAGTAGATGATGGGTTGCTAGAGTGACAGAAGCTTAAACCCTAGTTTGTCGTTGCTTAAATGAGGGCTGATTTGCATCCACTTGTTTCTTGCTATGGTTATGTTTACCTTAATACTTCTTTTGTAGTTGCGGATGCTTGCAATAGGGTTAATCATAAGTGGGATGCTTGTCCAAGAAAGGGCAGTACCCAAGCACCGGTCCACCCACATATCAAATTATCAAAGTAACGAACGCGAATCATATGAGCGTGATGAAACTAGCTTGACGATAATTCCCTTGTGTCCTCGGGGCGCCTTTTTTCTCATTATAAGAAATTGTCCAGGCTTGTCCTTTGCTACAAAAAGGATTGGGCCACCTTGCTGCAACTTATTTACTTTTTATTGCTTGTTACCCATTACAAATTACCTTATCACAAAACTATTTGTTACCTACAATTTCAAGTGCTTGCAGAGAGTACCTTCATCGAAAACCGCTTGTCATTTCATACGCTCCTCGTTGGGTTCGACACTCTTACTTACCAAAAGGACTACGATAGATCCCCTATACTTGTGGGTCATCAAGACTCTTTTACAGCACCGTTGCCGGGAGTGAAGCGCCTTTGGTGAGTGGAACTTGGTAAGGAAACATTTATATAGTGTGCTGAAATTTTACATCACTTGTTACTATGGAAACTAATCCTTTGAGGGGCTTGTTCGGGGCATCTTCGCCCGACCGGTGAAAGCAAAAGATTTGCTCCTCAACCTACTAAACCTACTAAAAATGTTTACTTTGAAATTCCTTCGGTATGATAGAGAAAGCTGCTAGCTAATCCCTTTGCGGAGATGGAACATTGCATCCCGATTTACACCTTATCTATGTGGATGAAGTTTGTGGATTATTTAAGCTTGCAGGTATAACCGATGATGTTGTCAAGAGGAAGGTATTCCCTTTATCTTTGAAGGGAGATGCATTGACATGGTATAGGCTATGTGATGATACGGGATCTTGGAACTATAAATGATTGAAATTGGAATTTCACCAGAAGTTCTATCGTATGCATCTTGTTCATCGTGATCGTAATTATATATATAATTTATGTCCTTGCGAAGGAGAAAGCATCGCTCAAGCTTGGGGGAGGCTTAAGTCAATGTTATATTCATGCCCCAATCATGAGCTCTCAAGAGAAATGATTATTCAAAATTTTATGCTCGACTTTCTCTCAATGATCGCACCATACTCGATACTTCTGTCTTTGGTTCTCATATGTTGAAGACTATTGAATTCAAGTGGGACTTATTGGAAAGAATTAAACGCAACTCTGAAGATTGGGGTTCCGACGATGGTAAGGAGTCAGGTATGACACCTAAGTTTGATTATGTTAAGTCTTTTATGGATACCGATGCTTTTCGTGGATTTAGCACTAAATATGGACTTGACTCTGTGATAGTAGCTTCTTTCTGTGAATCTTTTGCTACTCACGTTGATCTCCCTAAGGAGAAGTGGTTTATATATAACCCTCCCACTGAAGTAAATGTAGTTGCACCTGTTACAGTCGAAGAAAATACTATCACTTATAATGATCCTATTGTTCCTACTACTTATGTTGATAACTAGTAGAAAACAGGGCTTCGTCCCGTGCCGGGCTTTAGCCCATTAGTCAGTTCAATCCGAACCGGGACCAATGGAGCTATTTGCCCTGATTCGTGAGCCTGGGGGCGGCCGGGCCACGTGGGCCATTGGTCCCAGTTCGTCTCGGGACCTTTTGGTCCCGGTTGGTGGGGACGAACCGGGACCAATGGTCTGCTCCTCGCCCACCACTATTGGTCGGTTGGTGGCATGAACGGGACCAAAGCCTTCCCTTTAGTCCCGGCTCATGCCACCAACCGGGAGCTAATGGTGCTGCTTATATATAGTCGCTCGCGCAAGAAGCGAGCACACCTTGCTACATTTTTCCGCCGAGGGAGAGGGCTTGGTGGTGCTCTAGCTCACCTCCTATGCACACAAGGTGTTCGATGGAATGCCGAGCCACACTACTTAAGGTTTCTCCTCTCCAAGCTCGACCGCCAAGCTCCATTTTCCTCAATATTTATCTAGGTTTAGCGATTACATCACGCCCGTCCCGTCTTCATGTGAAAATCGATCACCGCGCCCGATCTCATCGGTGGCACCACCGTGGTGAGCCTCTTGTTCTTATCTTCTTTACGAAAGGAAAAATATTATTACTTGTTTGTTTAGATAGATACTTGTATTATTTTCTTACTTTTATTATTGGATCTTATATAGTGCGATGGTTTTGGTATCCGCCCCGTCGGCCCTCGTCACATCTATGATTCGGATGTGGTATATATTATCTTTTCATAACTATTGGTTCATTTATTGTTTATGAAAATTATGCCGACCAACGTGACATATATTTTATTTATCTAGGAGGTTGTTGAACCGGAAATTCCAACCGACCCTATTGTCGAGAGGTTAAATTTAGTTGAAGAAGAAAACAATTTCTTGAAGGAAAAAATAAAAAAACTTGAGGAGGAGAAGATGATATTGTAGTTGCATGTTGCGGATGTCGTCGATGATCACAAGATCAAGATGGATGCAATGCGCTTGAAGATGAGAAAGATTAGAAAATATGCCATTCATACCGAGGCTTGGTATCATTATGCCGTTGGATCAGGTTGTTACCTTGGTTGCGATTATGATCGTATTTGTTTCGCATTGAAATGTTTTACATAGTTTCAATGTATGGTTTAATTAATTTAGATGCTACTTGAGCTTTATGTTGTTACATGAGAACTATGTATGTACTTTGGTTTTATGTGATGATGAATTTCTATTAATTTGGTCACTTAATTATCTATTCATGATGTTACTGTAATGATTTTGACACACTTAATTATATATAATGCCTTGAGATGAACCGGCAATGGATGTACGGTGATGTATACACACCTCCGAGTACATTAGGCGTGCATGATTTTCTCGAAGTGGCAGAGGCAAACAAGCAGAATGGTTTTATGTGTTGTCCATGCCCTATATGTGGGAATACCAAGTCTTACTCGACCGGAAAATCCTTCACACCCACCTGCTTTACAAGGGTTTCATGCCACACTATAATGTTTGGACGAGCCGCGGAGAAATAGGGGTTATGATGGAAGATGGCGAGGAAGAAGAGTACGATGACAACTATGTGCCCCTGAATACGGTGATGCTTTCGAACATCAAGATGCACTGCAGACGATGTGCACGATGGTCTTTGGAGCGAAGCGAAGCTCTTGAAGATCAAGAGGAACCGGATGATGTGCCCGATGATGATGATCTCCGCCGGGTCATTGTCGATGCAAGGACACAATGCGAAAGTCATAATGAGAAGCTGAAGTTCGATCGCATGTTAGAGGATCACAAAAAGGGTTGTACCCCAATTGCGAAGATGGCAACACAAAGCTCGATGCCGTACTCGAATTGCTGCGGTGGAAGGCAGAATGATGTGCTGATAAAGGATTTGAGAAGCTCACGAAAATAATGAAGAAGAAGCTTCCAAAGGATAACGCAGTGCCCGACAAAGTACATACGCAGCAAAGAAGGTCATATGCCCTCTAGGATTGGAGGTGGAGAAGATACATGCATGCCCTAATGTTGCATCCTCTACCGTGGTGCCTACAAGGATCTGAAACGCGCATGCCTGTATGCGGTGCATTGCGGTATAAGATCAGACGAGATGACCACAGGTGATGTTGACGGCGAGCCTCCCGGAAGAGGGTTCTGCGAAGGTGATGTGGTATGCTCCTATAATACCACGGTTGAAACGTCTGTTGAAGCGTAGAGCATGCCAAGTTGATGCGATGGCACAGTGAGGACCGTAAGAAAGGCGGAAGTTGAGAGCACCGGTTGACGGGTCGCGATGGAGAAAAAATCGAGAGAAAGTACTGGGATGAGTTTGCAAAGGACCCAAGGAACGTATGGTTTGCTTTAAGCGCGGATGGCATTAATCCTTTCGGGAAGCAGAGCAGCAATCACGACACTGGCCCGTGACTCTATGTATGTATAACCTTCCTCCTTGGATGTGCATGAAGCGGAAGTTCATTATGATGCGGTTCTCATCCAAGGCCCTAAGCAACCCGGCAACGACATTGATGTGTACCTAAGGCCATTAGTTGAAGAACTTTTACAATTGTGGAATGGAAGCGGTGCGACGTGGGATGAGCACAAAAGGAGGAATTTGACCTAAAAGGCGTTGCTGTTCGTGACCATCAACGATTGGCGCTCTCAGTAACCTTCCGGAGACGGACAAACAAGGGATACCACGCATGCACGCACTGCTTTACTTGACACCGATAGTATATACGGAAGCTGCGGGGAAGAATGTGTACAGGCCATCGTCGATTTCTTCCGACCAACCATCAATGTCGAGAGAAAGGCAAGCATTTCAAAGGCGAGGCAGATCACCGGAAGAAGCCCACCATGCGTACCGGTGATCACGTACTTGCTATGGTCAATGATTTACACGTAATCTTTGGAAAGGGTCTCGACGGACTAGCTGTTCCGAATGACGCTGAGAATCACGCACCCATGTGGAAGAAGAAATCTATATTTTGGGACCTACCCTACTGGAAAGACCTAGAGGTCCGCTCTTCGATCGGCGTGATGCACGTGACGAAGAACCTTTGCGTGAACCTGCTAGGCTTCTTGGGCGTGTATGGGAAGACAAAAGATACACCTGAGGCACGAGAGGACCTGCAACGCTTGCGAAAAAAGAGGGCATGCCTCCGGACGCAAAGTATGAAGGTCACGCCACCACGCTCTTCTGAAAGAAGAGAAAGAAATATTCTTTCAATGCACCTTTCAAGATGAAGGTCGGACTGGCTTCTGCGAATATAAAGGGAATAATAAATATGCGGAGAAAAAGTTCCGAACCTAAAGTCTCATGATCGCCCTTGCGTGATTATGACGCATAGCTGCTTCCGGTTGCATTGAGGGGGCTTCTACCGGAAAACGTCCGATTAGCCATTGTGAAGCTATGTGCATTCCTCAATGCAATATCTTAGAAGGTGATCGATCCAGAAATCGCATTATCAACGCTAAGGAGTGATGTGGGCGCAATGTCTTGTCGATTTGAGCTGGTGTTCCCACCATCCTTCTTCAATATCATGACGCACGCGTCCTAGTTCATCTAGTCGACGAGATTGTCATTCTAGGGCCGTATTTCTACACAATATGTACCCCTTTGAGAGGTTCATGGGAGTCCTAAAGAAATATGTTAAATAACCGCTAGGCGGAAGGAAGCATCTCCATGGGCCATCAAGCGAGAGGATGTCATCGGGTTTTGTGTTGACTTCATTCTGGCCTTAAGAAGATAGGTCTCCCTAAATCGCGGTATGAGGGGAGGCCCATTTGGAAAAACGCAGCTTGGAAGAGACTCAATAATATGCAGGGACAGATATTCTTGGTCTCAAGCACACTACATGCTTCTCTGAGAACTCTACCTTAGTGACCCCGGTATGTCGATGAACACAAGAACAGTCTGCGCTCCAAACACCCGGAAGGCGGTTAATCGGCGGATTACATGTGAACACATCGGGACTTTCAGCAGTTGGTTGGAAACATCGTCTCAGAGGTGACAAAGACTGTTTGTGATGAGCTGTACTTGTTGTCAGTGGGACCATCTTCGATTGTAATGATTTGGAAAGGATCTGAGATAAATGGGAATACATTTTACATGATTGACCAAGATGAAAGAGCACCAACCAAAACAGCGGTGTCCGCTTTGATGCACGACAACCGACAAGGGAAATGACACATATTATGGTTACATAGTAGACATATGGGAACTTGACTACGGAGAGTAGATTATAAGGTCCCTTTGTTTAAGTGCAAGTGGGTCAATCATGCGGAGGCGAGTGCGAGTAGACCCACGATGACGGAATGACAACAGTGGATCTGAAAAATCTTGGGTACACTGACGAACCGTTCGTCCTAGCCAATGATGTGGCACAGGTTATCTATGTGAAGGACATGTCTACCAGACCGAGGAAAAGAAAAGATAAGGAAGCGAATACATCATACAATGAGCCAAAGCGCCACATAGTTCTTTTCGGGAAAAGGGACATCACAGGAGTGGAGGGCAAGACAGACATGTAGAAGAGTATGAAAAGTTTCATGAAATTCCCCTTCAAAGTCAAGGCTGACCCAAGCATCACGATAAGCGATGAAGATTATCCATGGTTAAGGCGCAATAAGCAAGCGACACAAGCGAAGAAAAGGTGAAGACTTTCTTCCGCAACTATTATGATGATACCATGCCAACTTTGTAACAGACGAGTATGATACCATTGTCCGTTTTGTACATGAACATGCTATGCCAACTTTTTCAGAGTTCATTTGAAAACTATAATTTGAAAACCTCCCCAACCGAAGGGCGCTCACACCGGTTTATAAGCCCGTCCCTCTATGCCTTGTTGAGCTCACAAACTTGTGATTCACACAAATTTCAAAGAATTCAAATTTTATAAAACTAATGGCACAAACAGAAAGTTTATAATTGTTCTAAAACAAATGGCACTAACGAGAAAGTTTATAATTTCTTTGACCTAAAAGCAAAAAGAATTAAAAAATAAAGTAAAAAACCAAAAGAAAATAAATAATTCAGAAAACAAAACAAAAAACTTGAAAAAAATAAAAATAGCAACAATAAGTATTTTGCTGTAAGTAGAAACAAAATAAAATAAATAAAGCAACAAAGAAAACAAAAAAATGTTTTCAAATTTTAAAACTAATGGCACTAACAGAAAGTTTATATTTTTTCTAAAACTAAAAGCAAAAAGAAATAAAATATAAAGCAAAAAAAGTTACCACCCATCGGGCCCCACGGCCTGAATACGACTAGAAACCCTATGGGCGGGATTGGGCCCTTGAAAGGCGAGTAGGCCCACAGCACAAATGGCAGAGTTAGGCCGAAAGCCTGCTTTAGAGAGGAGCTCGAGAGGCCACGCTGCACCTTATAAACTGGTGCGGCTCCTCTCAACTAGCGAGTGGGACTAAACATTTGCCGTGAGTAAGACAAGGCCTTTGGTCCCGTTAGTTGCCACCAACCGGGACCAAAGGCCGCCGCTTCCGCCCCTTTTGGGCTGCTTTGAAAATTGGCCTTTGGTCGGTTGGTGGCACCAACCGGGACTAAAGTGCGTGCTTGGTTGGTGCCTCGACCCGGGACTAATGCCCTTGCTATCTAACCAGGACTTGTGAAAATTTCACATCTCCCTCGCCTCCCTAGCCAGTTGCCCCCGCCAGCTGCCCAAATCGGTCAAGGCGCTCGTCGCTGTCGCTGCCGTTGCCGGCCGCCATCCCCGTCTCCCGTGCCCCGCCGCCCGAGCCCACGCCCGGCCGCCGCCCGTGCCCCTCTGCCCGTCCCAGGCATGCGGGCCGCGCCCTGCGCTGCCCGCCTCACCATTGTCGCTGCCGGCCCGCGCCCCACTGCTGCCCTGCCTCGACGCGCCCCTCCTCCCGTTCGGGTCCGGCTCCGGCGACCCCTTTCCTCCCCGTCCCCTCGATCCTCTTCATATAATTTTTTTCATATAATTTTTTTTCATATGCATATGTTGATTATATGGATGGATGGATGATGTATATGTTCATTATATGGATGGATGGATGATGTATGCTTTTTTCATATAATTTTTAGGCAGATTTTAGATTTTTTTAGGCAGATTTTAGAATTTTTTGTGTATGTATGTTATGTTTATATGTATGTATGTATGTTCATATGTATGTATGTTTATATGCAAAGCATATGCAAAGAAAATGTAATTTATGTTTATAGGCAGATTTTTATTTTTTTGTTTTTGCATTTTTATAAAAATGTATATATGTTCTCTGTGTATATATATGTTTTATGTTCATAGATTTTTTATTTGAACATTATTTAAAAAAACAAAGCAATACAAGAAGAAGAAAAGAATGAGAGGAAAAGGAAAAAGAAGAGGAAGAAAGGAGAAGAAGAGGGGATAGGAAGAAGAGGAGAAGTAAATAAGAAGAAGAAAAAGAAGAAAAAAAGAGGAGAAGAAGAAAAGAATAGGAGAAGAAGAAAAAATAGAATTTTTTCTTCTTCTCTATTCTTTTCTTCTTCTCCTTTTTTTTCTTCTTTTTCTTTCTTCTTCTTCCTTCTTCTCTTTTCTTCCTTTTCCTTATTTTCCTTTCTCGAGGGATAAGAAGAAAAAGAAGAGGAGAAGATGAAAGAAAGGAATAGAGGAGAAAGAAGAAACTTTGACACGAGGGGGTACCGATACCCCCTCGATAACATTATTTTCCCATGTATATGTATGTTGCGTCGTTGTCGATATAACTTGAGGGTGTCGAGGATCGCCGAGGGTCGAGGGTCGGGAACTAGGGTAGAGGGTCGAGGGTCGTTAAGGGGTCAAGGGTCGAAGGTTTTGTGGTCGAGGTTCCTATAGTGTCAAAGTATTGAAGAAATCCATGGCTTCATCATTAGCGGAAGTAACCATGGCATGATGGTGCAGAAGTCCTCCAAAGTTGTTTCGGAATGGAGTCCGGATAGGATAATTTGCCTTTTGCTGAACTTTGTACCAAAAGCGAATTATCCTATCCGGGACTCCGTTCCAAAATAACTTTGGAGAGCTTCGCACTATCATGCACTATTTTCTACTAATGATGAAGACATGGTTTTGTTGAACCTTTGACACTAGGCAACCTCCGACCCTCGGCGATCTGACCCTTGACCCTCGACCGCGATCCACGACCCTCTACCCTACCAAGGCGTCGATGCCCACGTCGGTTGTGGGACATAGATGTCTTGTTCAACGCCGACCCCCTCCCGATAGCTTCAACACGTGGGGAAGTCGATATTACCCTCCTAGCTTGAAGCGTTCTCGAGGCCACCCCTAACCCTTGAAGCGTTGTGAGGCCACCCAAACCCTAGAGAAGCAGCGTACGAGGCCACTAATATGATTCCTTATTGTGATTAGCTAGCTAGTTATCGTTTGCCACTAATATATCCATATCTGTCATGTTTGAATAATAATTGCCATGTTGTAAATATTTGTAGAAACTATGGACACCCCCGAGACGAAGCACAAGAAGCATTGTTGAGGGACATAATCGCACAAGGAAGTGATGCCGTCTGCCGTTGATGTTTCTCAGCGACAACGATGGTCTGGAAGGAGAGGGTGAAGAAGCAGCTGGCTATGATTTACATGGCTCCGATGACCCAATGCCGTGTAAGAAGGAGAGGGTGAAGAAGTCGACCGTGAGGACGGCTCGGTGATCACCAAACCGAGTCCGGCCAGGTATATATATTAGTTAAGCCTGTGCCGACTAGCTCTCGTCTTTGTTTTGGTATATATGTACACATATTAATTAACTCTCGTCTTTGTTCTTTTTCTAGCCATCCGGATTGAGCACAACTTCGGTAAAGAGACGAGGCCGAAGAAAAGTTGAGCTCGGATGAAAAGTTTGAGATCATACAAATCGCGCTGACGGCCAACACCGATTGAACCCTACCGGACAAAGAAGGCATTTGTTGCTCGGTGCGGGAGTTACGGTTAGGGACAAGACCCGATCAGCATCCACCAATGGTATAAGCCTAAGAAGCGAAGACCACGAGGTGTCTTGTGTCAATGATATGCGGAAAAAATGATCTTTGGACTGAGCTAAAGTCAAATTTTACCCTACCGCTAGAGGATGATCCGGAGAAGCGATAATAGAGCCATTAATCAAGTCTTTTGCTCTTAAGAAGATGGCGAGAACTATTCAGGAATTGGAAGAAAGAACTCAATACGTATGTCAAAAAAATGAGACACCAGAATTCAAGGGCAAATATGAGAAGATCGGAGATGGTAGCCCGCATTTGTGGCCTACAAGACATCGGAAAAGAGTAAAAGATGTCGGCGACAAACAAGAGAAATCTGTGAAGAAGAAGCTTCACCATCGCTGCGGGTCGGTGGCTACCTCATAGCCCGCCCTAAGTGGGCCAAAAGTGAGAATGATCTGCTTGATAAAGGGATCGAACGGAGACAATGAACTGGCGAGACCGTTGCGGACTTGGGTCTTGAGGCGGCGGATCCTTGGACCCTATAACGAGGAAGTGCATTTGGGCAGACGAACAATTGGACATACCCGATCAAGAGGCTTTAGCATTATATCGGCAAGCGCAGCAAGGGAAGTTCGTTCGAGCAGGGGAGAAGGACGAGCTCACAATGGCCCTCGGGAATCTGAGCACCACTGGGCGGACACGAGGCACGCCGAGCTCCGTTCGTGGAAGGCTGGATTTCGGGGCCTTGAGGGTTACAAAACCCATGAGAGGAGGAAGAAAGCTGGAAGCGAGCCTAATGCGAGCGCTGCTGCGAAAGAATAATGGGGCTAGAGGAGCGAGAAGAGGAGCGAAGCAGCGCAGATCACAACAAGCGACCTGCGAAGCTTCCCCGGCTACCCCGCCATCTCGGCGGAGAAGCGGCGTGGCTTCCACCGAATGCTTCGGCCCAGAGCAGCATGCCTTGGCGGCTCCTGCCGGCTATCCCGTGGATGCTATCACGGATCTGAACATTGCCACCTTATGGCGCAATGGAGCAATTTGAAGGTCAAGGCGGCTGTTGGCTCTGTTTATCCTACTAAACCCGACTCAACTTTTCACCGCCGGCCGATTCGAAGGATATGCTAAGGTGATGGTCGATGATGAAATAACGGAGGATTTGAGGACCTCCGGCTTGACCACCCTACGGTGAAGGGGAGTATCGGCTGGGTTCTGCTCGAAGACTCCATGCCTATGGCGGAAGGATCTCATCAACCTTCTGAACTGGGCGCCTCCGCCTCCTCCTCCTCCTCCGGTGAGTCGGGGCACTCCGCCTCCTCCACCGCTTCCTCCTCCAGTGACGATCGGGGCACTCGGCGGCTCCTTCTCCGGCGGCGTGGCGGCACTCCGTCTCCTTCTCCGCCTGCACCGTGGCGTCCGGGCAACCAGCCTCCTCCTTCTCCGCCTCGTCGGCAAAGGGGCGGAAGAGACCGCCGCCGCTCCGGCTGCTCCGTAGCGTCGTAGTCCTTATCCTCCGCCCGTAAGCAAGGAAAGAAGACATCCGCTCAAATGCCTGCTCTGCGGCGTCTAGCAGTACAGCCAAAGGCGGGAGGAGAATCTGGTCGGTCCTTCTCTGAAGACTCGGAGAAGTTACCGTCTGAGGAAGCGAGGAGGAAAGCGAAGATCGCGCAGACCCGAAGTGGATGACTGGTTTCAAGGGTTGAAAGCAAAGAGACATCCACCTCCGGAGGAGAAGGTAGAATCCGGTCAGCGAAGCGCACTCTAGCTGCCACGACAAAGCCACCCAAGTCTCCGCCGAAAGGCAACTATGAGCGCATTATTGGAAAGGCATTTGCGAAGCGGAGAGATCGGGAAATCTTGTCGATGATCAAAGGATGAAAGAATGACGAGCTGGGAAACAAATTGCCCAGCTCGGCCCGAACAAGCTGAAGCAATCGTGCCCCCGCTCAAGGTGCACGCTAGCGACATCGTCGATCCGAGGATGGTGCCAGTTATGGCAATCCTGCAGATTACCTGCCTTGACGATGTACATTATGATTTCTTGGAGGTGCAGATACAAAGATATCTGAGTACAGGGAAGCCTCTGCGTCAAAGATGAAAGCTCTCTATCAGCGATGATCACGAAGATTGCATGATTGGTACATGAAAACCTGCAAAGAGTGCGAGGGAGGAATACTTTGTATGTGAAAGTTAAAAGGAGCATGACCTCCTTGGAATTGAACTGTTGCCTATTCCATTTGAGGAGTTCTATCAGTTTTTCAATCAATTGGCCCTCGATAAAGCAACGGTCACCTGCTACTTTTACGTAAGTAGTACTACTTACGTCATTAAGTATCTCTATATAACTCAGCTCTTTCATTGCATGTATTTATAAATATCCTCACTATATTATGCAGATTGAAGATCGCAGAAATGAAGTAAAGACAAGTGGGTGATATTGGGTTCATTAACACATATCTCATAGATGCAAATGAGGTTAAATATCGTCTTGTCAACAAATCGAGGCCAACTTGCTACGATTGTTGGAAATAAATGAACACAAAAATATAATACTCTTTCCTTACAACTACAAGTGAAATTATTCTTGTCTTGTGGCATATTCAGTTTCCCTTATTTAGTCCGAGGTTATAGTAATGTAATATTGATGAGTTATGCGTAAATGCGCAGGTTCCACTATATTCTCCTAGAGATTAAGCTTGAGTAGGGAGTAGTAATGCTTGTCTTAGACTCGAGGCGAAAAAGATCCCAAGGAGTATGCGGACATGACTGAAATGCTCGAGAAGTAAGTTAAATCGATCATTATCCACCATATCAGCAACTTTGTTCATTTCTGATCTCAAGTAATTGTTTTCTTTGTATGGCAGGGCTTGGGGAAAATTCACCAAAAAAGCTCCGAGACTCTTGAAGAAGCTGCAATTTAGACACCAAAGTAAGTACTATATAGTAGCATATTCCGCGCATCTCCTAGTGATTCAAGCGCTAGTTTCATCAATACTATTTAGCATGTGCTTGCTAATTATCGATTTGATTGACCTCTGTTTCTTGTAAAGTGGTTGTGGCAGGAACAAGGAATGATTTACGTGGATACTACGTTTGCGAGTCCATCCGCCACACGACACTGTGAGAGGGGCTACTCCGACAAACAATTTGAAGTGCGTAAATAAAAATATTCACAATTTTATTTTATTACCATCATTTGTGTTGAGTTTCATTCATTCATATATATATATATATATATATATATATATATATATATATATATATATATATATATATATATATATATATATATATATATATATGTATGTATGTATTGACCCCTTTCTTAAAATTAGATGTTTGGAGCGGGATGAACTCCTAGCACCGGATCGCATGCGAGCAATTCAAGAGGAATTGGCGGCATTCTTTCTTGACCATGTGATCGCTGAAGGCGGGGAATAATATGTGGACCACGCGTCCGTATTGTAAAAGATAATTATTGTATATATGTGGCCGGTAGTGTCGGATAGATATCACGAGAACTTGTTGTTCGACCAATCTCTCGGAGAAGGAGAGGTGGTCGATATCACTTCTCTCTGTTTGCATATATGTTCATGACGATCTTTTGTTTGCTTAATTACTAGCTAGCTAGCATGTCTAGTTAGTCCTCTCTATACGTATGTATAGTACGTAGCGTCGACCAAGCACGGACAAAAGAGAGGACACTTTTCTCTATTAATTAGCTAGCTATAGCACAATATATGAAACACCTAAATTAACCCCCCAAACCCCTCCCCCCTTTAAAAAAAACAAAAACCACAGCCATAGAAATCTTGTGGCGTGGATGCCTATTGGTCCCGGTTGGTGCCACCAACCGGACCAAAACCCTCTACTGAGCTCGTGGGACAGGCCACGTGGAGGCCCATTAGTCCCGGTTACGGATTGAACCGGGACTAAAGGGCTTGAGGTATTAGTACCGACCCTTTAGTCCCGGTTCATGAACCGGGACTAAAGGCCCTCACCAACCGGGTCAATAGGCCCTTTTTCTACTAGTGAAACCACCTTTCCCTGTTAGGATAATGGATCATGCTAAAGCTTCAACTTTGGTTCGTAAAAGTAATACTAGAACTTATACACCTCCTGAGCAAATTAAAGTTGAACCTAGTATTGCTATGGTTGAAGATCTCTTGGCTGATAATATTGATGGGCATGTTATTTATTTCCGTGATGAAGCTGCTAATATTGCTAGACCCGATGCTAAGATACATAGACCTGTTGTAGGCATGCCTGTTATTTCTGTTAAAATAGGAGATCATTGTTATCATGGCTTATGTGATATGGGTGCTAGTGCTAGTGCAATACCTTTTTCTTTATATAACGAAATTATGCATGATATTGCACCCATTTGAGATAGAAGATATTGATGTTACAATTAAGCTTGCCAATAGAGATATTATTTCACCAATTGGGATTGTTAGAGATCTTAGAAGTCTTGTGCGGGAAAGTTAAATACCCTGCTGATTTTCTTGTTCTTGGTTCCCCACAAGATAGCTTTTGTCCCATTATAGTTGGTAGACCCTTCTTGAATCTGTTAATGATAGGATAGATTGCAAAAGGATGTTGTTACGATTGGCTTGGGGGATCTGCAGATGAATTTAATTTTGCTAAATTTCATAGACAACCCCATGATAAAGAATTGCCTATTAAGGATGAAATTATTGGTCTTGGCTTCTATTGCCGTACCTCCCTCTTGATCCGTTAGAACAATATTTGCTAGACCATGAAAATGATATGTTTATGAATGAAAGAAGGGAAATAGATGAGTATTCCTTAAACAGGGTCCTATTCTGAAACACAACTTGCCTGTTGAAATCCTAGGGGGTCCTCCTCCACCCAAGGGTGATCCCGTGTTTGAGCTTAAACCATTATGTGATAATCTCAAATATACTTATCTTGATGAAAAGAAGATATATCCTGTTATTATTAGTGCTAACCTTTCAGAGCAGGAAGAGGAAAGATTATTGAAAACTCTGAAGAAGCACCGTTCTGCTATTGGGTATACTCTGGATGATCTTAAGGGCATTAGTCCCACTCTATGCCAACACAAAATTAAATTGGACGAATGTGCCAAACCAGTTAGAGATCATCAACGACGGTTAAATCCTAAAATGAAAGAAGTGGTAAGAAAGGAGATACTAAAACTCCTTGAGGCAGGTATTATTTATCAGGTTGCCGATAGTGATTGGGTAAGTCCTTTCCATTGCATCCCTAAGAAGGGAGGTATCACCGTAGTTCCTAATAATAAAGATGAATTGATCCCGCAAAGAATTATTATAGGTTATAGGATGGTAATTGATTTCCGTAAATTAAATAAAGCTACTAAGAAAGATCATTACCCGTTACCTTTTATTGATCAAATGCTAGAAAGACTATCCAAACATACACATTTACGCTTTCTAGATGGTTATTCTGGTTTCTCTCAAATACCGTAATCGTGAGACGATCAATCAAAAACTACTTTTACTTGCCCTTTCGGTACTTTTGCTTATAGACGTATGCCTTTTGGTTTATGTACTGCACCTTCTACCTTTCAAAGATGCATGATGGCTATATTCTCTGACTTTTGTGAAAAGCTTTGTGAGGTATTCATGGATGATTTCTCCGTTTATGGATCCTCTTTCGATGATTGCTTGAGCAACCTTGATCGAGTTTTGCAGAGATGCGAAGACACTAGTCTTGTTTTGAATTGGGAAAAGTGCCACTTTATGGTTAATGAAGGCATTCTCTTGGGGCATAAAATTTACGAAAGAGGTATTGAAGTTGATAAAGCTAAAGTTGATGCTATTGAAAAGATGCCATGTCCCAATGACATTAAAGGTATAAGAAGTTTCCTTGGTCATGCTTTGGTTTTATAGGAGGGTCATTAAGGACTTTTCTAAAATCTCTAGGCCTCTGACTAATTTATTACAAAAAGATATTCCTTTTGTCTTCGATGATGATTGTGTAGAAGCATTTGAGATACTTAAGAAAGCCTTGATCCTTTGCACCTATTGTTCAGCCACACGATTGGAATTTACCCTTTGAAATTATGTGTGATGCTACCGATTATGTTGTAGGTGCTGTTGTAGGACAAAGAGTTGATAAGAAACTAAATGTTATTCAATATGTTAGTAAAACTCTAGACACTGCTCAGACAAATTATTCTACTACTGAAAAAGAATTCTTAGCAGTTGTATTTGCTTGTGACAAGTTTAGACCTTATATTGTTGATTCTAAAGTAACTATTACATGCCTTTGATCATGCTGCTATTAAATATCTTATGGAAAAGAAAGATGCTAAAACTATACTAATAAGATGGGTTCTACTGCTCCAAGAATTTGATTTGCATATTACTGATAGAAAGGGAGCTGAGAACCCCGTTGCAGACAACTTGTCTAGGTTAGAGAATGTTCTTGATGACCCACCACCTATTGATTATAGCTTTCCTGATGAACAATTAGCGGTCATAAATGCTTCTCGTACTACTCCATGAATTGTCTTGATTATGCTAATTGCATTGTTGCTAAATTTATACCACCTAGTTTCACATACCGACCAAAAGAAAAAAAGTTCTTTTATGATTTAAGGCATTACTGGGGATGACCCACACCTTTATAAAGAAGGAGTAGATGGTGTTATTAGACGTCGTGTACCTGAGCATGAATAGGAACATATCCTACGCAAGTGTCACTCCGAACCGTATGGAGGACACCACGCTGGAGATAGAACTGTACATAAGGTATTGCAATCCGGTTTTTATTGGCCTACTCTCTTCAAAGATGCTCGTAAGTTTGTCTTGTCTTGTGATGAATGTCAAAGAATTGGTAATATTAGTAGATGTCAAGAAATGCCTATGAATTATTCTCTTGTTATTGAACCGTTTGATGTTTGGGGCTTTGATTATATGGGACCTTTTCCTGCCTCTAATGGATATACACATATTTTAGTTCTTGTTGATTATGTTACTAAGTGGGTAGAAGCTATTCCAACTAGTAGTGCTGAACATAACACCTCTATTAAGATGCTTAAAGAAGTTATTTTTCGAGGTTTGGAGTCCTCAGATATCTCATGAGTGATGGTGGTTCACATTTTATTCATGGTGCTTTTCGTAAAATGCTTGCTAAGTATGATGTTAATCATAGAATTGCATCTCCCTATCACCCACAGTCTAGTGGTCAAGTAGAATTGAGCAATAGAGATCTCAAATTAATTTTTGGAAAAGACTGTTAATAGATCTAGAAAGAATTGGTCCAAAAAACTTGATGATGCATTATAGGCCTATAGAACTGCATATAAAAATCCTATGGGCATGTCTCCATATAAAATGGTTTATGGAAAATCATGTCACTTACCTCTCGAACTTGAACATAAGGCATATTGGGCTATTAAAGAGCTCAATTATGATTTCGAACTTGCCGGTGAGAAGAGGTTATTTGACATTAGCTCACTTGATGAATGGAGAACCCAAGCATATGAGAATGCCAAACTATTTAAAGAAAAACTTAAAAGATGGCATGACAAAAGGATACAAAAGCATGAGTTTAACGTAGGTGATTATGTTTTGCTTTTCAACTCTCGTTTAAGATTTTTTGCAGGAAAACTTCTCTCTAAATGGGAAGGCCCTTACGTTATCGAGGAGGTCTATCGATTACGGTGCCATAAAAAACAACAACCCGAAGGCACAAATCCGAAGGTGGTGAACGGTCAAAGAATCAAACATTATATCTCAGGTATTCCTATAAAATGTTGAAACTAATATGGTTGAAACCGTAACCCCGGAGGAATACATAAGAGACACTTTCTAGAATGTTCCAGAATCCGAAAAGGAATAGGTATGTGGTACGGTAAGTAAACCGACTCCAAAACAGTTCTAATAGCAATTTTTCTCCGTTTTGGAATATTTAAGAATTTAGGAAAAATAAGAAGTAATCCGAGAAGTACACAAGGCCTCCACTAGGGTGGAGGGCACGCCCACCCTCTTTGGGCGCCTGCCTCGTGGGCACCTCGTGTGCTCTCCGGACTCCGTTTTCTTGCACGATGCTTCTCTTGGTCGGTAAAAATCATTATATAATGTCCCAAAGGTTTTGACCTCCGTATCATGCAAAAGTCTTACATTTTTGTTTCGAGCTGTTTTTCTAACAGATCTAGAGCACCATGACATCTCCAAGTGCTCCCAAGGACAAGTTTTTCGAGAGGGTTATCAACCCCTATCTCGCGGAGGTGCTGCATCACCCTCAAACCATTGAGATGCGTGAGGGGGTGCTGCACATCTGCGATGTGGAGGGTCCAAGGAGTACCGGAAGCACGGAGACAAAGCTTCAGTGATGGAACAACAAGTTTTCAAGTGCCAGGGATGGTGGGCCGCGGACTTAACGCGCCAACAGATGATGATCGTGAGTTCACCAACAACCACAAGCTGGACGCCAAGAACATTGGAGAGACCATCCTCAAGCTTCATGAGAAAATCGAGCACCTCCAAGCCCAAATCTATGACCTGCAAAACCAAAACTGTGAGTATGAATATAGATTCAAGAGGATGAGTTTGGCTACAGATTTGAAGATCCCGGAGACTCGATCATCCTTCTATGATGGTGAGCCTATGCCTTGGTGAGCCGGACGACAAGCCTACATCATCGACAACCCCTTCTTCACCACCTCAGGGACATAATCACATGGGTATGGGCACTCCCCTTGGCAACTGCTAAGCTTGGGGAGTTGCCACAGTATCATATCACCATCACACTCCTATCTTTACCATTTTTCTTAGTTTGATCCCTTTAGTAATATTTTGATCTAGTAGAATATAGTTTTGGTATGATTTAGTTTTGAGTTTTGCTTTGTGATCCCTCTATGTAATCGCGTCAGTGAGCTATATATAATAAAGATTAGTGTTGAGTCAAGGGCTTTGCTATCTTGCTATGATCTTGAGTGCATAAAAGAACAAAAAAAATAAAAGAGTTCATATTGATCTTATGGATAGTAATGACCTCACACATAGAGTATGAGGCATAAAAGTTGTTGAGAGTTGACAAACATAGTTTTGGTCATCGTTGCAATTAATAGGAAGTAATAAATAAAGATAGGTTTTCACATATAAATATACTATCTTGGACATCTTTTATGATTGTGAGCACTCATTAAAGTATGACATGCTAAAGAGTTGATGTTGGACAAGGAAGACAACGTAATGGGTTATGTTTTCTCACATCTCGATTAAAGTATATTGTCATGGATCATCCAAACATGTTGAGCTTGCCTTTCCCTCATGCTAGCCAAATTCTTTGCACCAAGTAGAGATACTACTTGTGCTTCCGAATATCCTTAAACCCGGTTTTGCCATGAGAGTCCACCATACCTACCTATGGATTGAGTAAGATCATTCAAGCAAGTAGTCATTGTTGTATGCAATAAAAATTGCTCTCTAAATATGTATGATTTATTAGTGTGGGGAAAATAAGCTTTATACGATCTTGTGATATGGAAGTAATAAAAGCGACGGATTTGCATAATAAAGGTTCATATCACAAGTGGCAATATAAAGTGACGTTCTTTTGCATTAAGATTTTGTGCATCCTACCCTAAAAGCACATGACAACCTCTGCTTCCCTCTGTGAAGGGCCTATCTTTTACTTTATGTCTTTTACTTTTATACAGCAGTCAAGGTGATCTTCACCTTTCCCTTTTATTTTATCCTTTGGCAAGCACCTCGTGTTGGAAAGATCACGATATATATATATATATATATATATATATATATATATATATATATATATATATATATATATATATATATATCCAATTGGATGTAAGTTAGCGTGAACTATTCTTGTTGACATTACCCTTGAGGTAAAACGTTGGGAGGCAACACTATAAGCCCCTATCTTTCTCTATGTCCGATTAAAACTCCATAACCATAAGTATTGCGTGAGTGTTAGCAATTGTAGAATACTATATGATAGTTGAGTATGTGGACTTGCTTTGAAAAGCTCTTATATTGACTCTTTCCATGTTATGATAAATTACAATTGCTTGATGGTTGAGATTATAGTTTGTTAGTTCCCAATGAAGTTTACGATTCATACTTGACATTGTGAATAGATTGTTACTTGAGCATAAGAAATCATATGACAAAATATATATATGTTGCTGTTACAAGAATGATCATGATGCCCTCATGTCCGTATTTTATTTTTATCGACACCTCTATCTCTAAACATGTGGTCTAAGCTTTGATATCGGCTTCCGCTTGAGGACAAGCGAGGTCTAAGCTTTGGGGAGTTGATACGTCCATTTTGCATCATGCTTTTATATCGATATTTGTTGCATTATGGACTGTTATTACACGTTATGTCACAATACCTATGACTATTCTCTCTTATTTTGCAAGGTTTAACATGAAGAGGAGAATCTTAGGCAGTTGGGATTGAAATTTGGAAAAGGAGCAAACATTGGAAACATAATGCACAGCTCCAAAAGTCCTGAAACTCCACGAAAGTCATTTTTGGAAATAATAAGAATTGTTGAGCGAAAGAAGTACGGAGGGGGCCCACACCACAGCCACGAGGGTGGGGCGCGCCCACCCCTCTTGGCGCGCCGCCTCATGGGCCTTGGTGGCCCTCGGTGCCCATCTTCTACTATATGAAGTCTTTTACCCTAGAAAAAAAATCATAAGCAAGCTTACGGGCCGAGACTCCGCCTCCCACGGCGGAACCTTAGTGGAACCAATCTAGGAGCTCCGTGAGCTGTTTTCTTGGGAAACTTCCCTCCGGGAGGTTGAAATCATCACCATAGTCATCACCAACGATCCTCTCATCGGGAGGGGGTCAATCTCCATCAACATCTTCACCAGCACCATCTCCTCTCAAACCCTAGTTCATCTCTTGTATCCAATCTTTGTACCAAAACCTGAGATTGGTACCTGTGGGTTGCTAGTAGTGTTGATTACTCCTTGTAGTTGATGCTAGTTGGTTTAATTGGTGAAATATCATATGTTCAGATCCTTAATGTATATTAATACCCCTCTGATTATGAACATGAATATGCTTTGTGAGTAGTTACGTTTGTTCCTGAGGACATGGGTGAAGTCTTGCTATTAGTAGTCATGTGATTTTGGTATTCGTTTGATATTTTGATGAGATGTATGTTATCTCTCCTCTGGTGGTGTTATGTGAACGTCGACTACATAACACTTTACCATTATTTGGGCCTAGAGGAAGGCATTGGGAAGTAATAAGTAGATGATGGGTTGCTAGAGTGACAGAAGCTTAAACCCTAGTTTATGCGTTGCTTCATAAGGGGCTGATTTGCATCCACTTGTTTCATGATATGGTTAGGTTTACCTTAATACTTCTTTTGTAGTTGCGGATGCTTGCAATGAGGGGTTAATCATAAGTGGGATGCTTGTGCAAGAAAGGGCAGTACCAAGTACCGGTCCACCCACATATCAAATTATCAAAATGTAGCAGCGAATCATATGAGCGTGATAAAACTAGCTTGATGATAATTCCCATGTGTCCTCGGGAGTGCTTTTCTCATTATAAGAAATTGTCCAGGCTTGTCCTTTGCTACAAAAAGGATTGGGCCACCTTGCTGCACCTTATTTAATTTTATTGCTTGTTACCGTTACAAATTACCTTATCACAAAACTATTTGTTACCTACAATTTCGATTGCTTGCAGAGAATACCTTCTTGAAAACCGCTTGTCATCTCATACGCTCCTTGTTGGGTTCGACACTCTTATTTATCGAAAGGACTACGATAGATCCCCTATACTTGTGGGTCATCATGTGCAAAGGTGCAGAATCGTCAGCGAGAGAGAGGTTGAAGATGAGCGAGGATGCAAGGGGATAAAATGAAAAGGCTACATGACCCTATTTATAAGGAAAGGAGTATGACGCGAAAATCGAGGAGGCCAAAGAATTATTATCCAACTGCTTTCGGACGCCTTGATCTTCGGGATGGTTATTAAAGATAAGGATCCATTAAGATATGCTGGATATTGTACAAAATTAATGACAGATGACGTCATGGCGGGTTTCCGTAATTCCAGAAGATGACGTCATGGCGGGTTACAATATTTTGCAAGAACAAATGAGGAAGGATTTTTTCTAAGTGTTGAAGATTGACATTAACAAGTTCAAATCAATCTGGGGCCTAATGTTGGGGACATAACTATTGGGTATGACCTGCCGGGAGGGGCAGGTTATACCTATGGCGATTCATCAAGACAAAGCCCGTGAAGATATTGAAGATGGCGGTTCATGAAGCGAGACTTGTTAAGGGCCTAAGCCCAAAGGCGACTTAAGGCCCATAGGTATAAACCGCCATATGTGTATGACTTGTATTGTAAGGCAAGTATATTTAGTCACCGAGCCGGACACGTTGTTTATGAGCCGGCCGGGACTCCATGAGCCGCTGGGCATCAACCTGTGTATATAAAGGGACGACCCAGCGGCGGTTTAGGGCAAGAAACAACAGATCAAAAGCTAGGTCAAGCGTATTCGCTCGCTGGTGATCGAAACATAAGCAATACCACCTGAAACTGGATTATGCCTTTACCTTCACCGCAAAGGGGCGAACCAGTATAAACTCCTTGTGTCCTTTGTCCCGTTTAACCCCTTTAAGCTAACCTAGTTGCGATGGCTCCACGACTAAGTCCTTCCACTAGGACATCTGCCGTGACAATTCCACGACAATTCAGATCTGAGTTCATGGCACCCGGGCCCAAAGTGACAAGCATTAAGCATAGCAAAGTCATAGCAACATCAATCTAAGAACAAAGTGGATACTAGGGATCGGGCCCTAACAAAACTAACTCGATTACATGATGAATCTCATCCAACTCCTCGCCGACAAGTAAGCCTTCTGAAGGAATTACTCACTCGGTGGGAGCATCAGAAATTGACGATGGAGATGGGTTGGTGATGACGAAGCGAAGATCCCCATCTCGGGAGCCCAAGCGAACTCGAGATCTGCCCACCCGAGGAAGAAGAGCGAGGGCTTGGCGGCTCCGTATCATGGAACGCGATAATTCTTTCTCCCTAATTTTTACGGAATAATGTGAATTTATAGTATTAAGGGGGTGCGTCGGTTGGGACCCCGGTGGGTACAACCCAACTGGGCGCGCCGAGGAAAGAAGCGCCCTGGTGGGTTAATGCCCACCAGTGCCCTCTCCGGCAGGTCTTGGCTCGAAAATTCTTATTATTGATATAAAAATCCTCGCAAAGTTTCGTTCCATTCCGAGAACTTTTATTTCTGCACAGAAATAACACCATGGTAGTTCTGCTGAAAACAACGTCAGTCCAGGGTTAGTTTCACTCAAATCATGCAAATTAGAGTCCAAAACAAGGGGAAAAGCATGAGAAAAAGTAGATACATCGGAGACATATCAACTCCCCAAGCTTAAACCTTTGCTTGTCCTCAAGCAATTCGGTTGATAAAGCGAAAGTGAGAAAGAAAAACTTTTATGAACTCTTTTTGCTCTTGTTTGCATAAATAAGCTTAAACAGCCCCAGGTTTTTAGCCAACATTATAACTAACCATGTCAAGAATAACATTTAAATATTATAATGATTCATATCAATGACATAATCAGCTAGCGAGCAATAATAAGATATCTCAAACAGCAACATGTTGTCAAAACAACCATGATATAATATGACAATAATGGTATCTTGCTAGCCCATTCTGAGACCGCAAAACATAAATGCAGAGCACCTCCAAAGTTCAAACAGCGACTAAACATTGTAATTCATGGTAGAAAAGATCCAGTCATGATGCACCCAACATTAGCTATACACAATGCATAAATCATGACGGATGTGCTCTACTCGATTTACGGCACTTGTTTTTAGAAGGTGGTGACACAACATAAAAGTAAATAGAAAGTCTCTTCAGAGAGGAAGCGGTGATTTGCGAGAGGTGCGAGCTCAATTTTTAAAACAGAGATAAATGATATTTTGAGACATGCACCCTTCTCATTCACTTCATGACCATCGATTATCAACATCTTCCATGCTAAGCACGCTAGTGGCGGTTCCCAAGCGATAAAAGTAAAGGTTTTGACTCCATTGGGAGTTTTTGTTTGATTATTCAAGAGAGGAACTCTTTTCAGGTTTGTAGTTTGGGGTTGGGCATCCCTATTACCGCCCATTTTCCGTGCGATGGCGAGTGAATAAACACTCTACCTGAGAATAACCCGCTTAGCACGGAAGATATCGACCACCTCTTGTCGTTCCATGAACGATCCAGGCACACAAAAGGATAATTTTTTAGAGGTGGCACATGCAAATTTACTTAGGACAGTAGGGTAATACCCTATATAGGTAGGTATGGTGGACTCATCTGGAATAAACTTGGGTTCAAATTTTTTTGATGTACAAGCAGAATTCCCTCTTAGTACATACAAAGGCTAGCAATTTTATATTGAGAAGCGGCCAGCTAGAGAGCAACAACGATCATAACCAGGAATTATGCATAAGTAACATTGGACACTAGCATGAGTAGGATATGAACACCATGAACATAAACATTATAGAGGCTATGTTGGTTTTGATTCAACTACATGCATGAACATGTACCCGGTCAAAGCCACTCGAACATTCAGAGGAGGATACCATATCATCATACTACATCATAATCATTTTAACGCTATGTTGATATCCAAGATAAATCATTATCAACTCCTAGCTACTTATGCATGGCATGAGAAACTATAATCTCTAATTGTCATTGCAAACATGTTTAATCATAACGAAATTTGAAGCACAGGCACTAGGTTAACATATTTACACAACAAGAACAAGTCGAGTTCATACCAGTTTCTCTTTGCCACGACCAGTGATACGTCCATTTTGCATCATGCTTTTATATCGATATTTATCGCATTATGGGCTGTTATTTCACGTTATGTCACAATACTTATGGCTATTCTCTCTTATTTTGAAAGGTTTACATGAAGAGGGAGAATGCTGGCAAATTTGGAATGCAGAAGTGGAAAAGGAGCAAATATTGAAGGCCTATTACTGCGCAACTCCAAAAGTCTTGAAACTCCACGAATACCTTAAACTAAATAAAGAAAAACCGTCGCCAAAGATGAAGACCAGGGGGCCCACACCCTGCTCACGAGGGTGGGGGGCGCGCCCTCCCCCCTGGGCGCGCCCCCTACCTTGTGGGCCCCCTGGTGGCTCTCCGATGCCCATCTTCTCCTATATGAAGTCTTTCGATGATAAAAACCCGGAAGCAACCTTTGGACGAGAGATTCTGCCGCCACGAGGCAGTGAACCTTGGCGGAACCAATCTAGGTCTCCGGCAGAGGCTGTCTTGCAGGGACACTTCCCCTCGGGAGGGCAAATCATCGCCATCATCATTACCAACGCTCCTCTCATCGGGAGAGGGCAATCTCCATCAACATCTTCACCAGAACCATCTCATCTCCAAACCCTAGTTCATCTCTTGTATCCAATTCTTCTCTCCACGTCCAGGATTGGTGCTAGTAGGTTGCTAGTAGTGTTGATTACTCCTTGTAGTTGATGCTAGTTGGTTTACTTGGTGGAAGATCATATGTTCAGATCCTTTATGCATATTATTACCCCTCGATTATGAACATGAATATGCTTTATGAGTAATTACGTTTGTTCACGTGGACACGGGAGAAGTCTTGCTATTAGTAGTCATGTGAATTTGGTATTAGATTCGATATTTTGATGAGATGTATTTGTCTAGCCTCTAGTGGTGTTATGTGAGCGTCGACTACATAACACCTCACCATTATTTGGGCCTATAGGAAGGCATTGGGAAGTAATAAGTAGATGATGGGTTGCTAGAGTGTGAAGCTTGAACCATAGTTTATCGTTGCTTCGTAAGGGCTGATTTGGATCCATATGTTTCATGCTATGGTTAGGTTTACCTTAATACTTTTGTTGTAGTTGCGGATGCTTGCAATAGAGGTTAATCATAAGTGGGATGCTTGTTCAAGTAAGAACAGCACCCAAGCACCAAATCCACCCACATATCAAATTATCAAAGTACCGAACATGAATCATATGGCGTGATGAAAACTAAGCTTGACGATATCCCCATGTGTCCTCAGAACTTTGTTCCTATTATAAGAGTTTGTTCGGGTTGTCCTTTGCTACAAAAGGATTGGGCCACCTTGCTGCACCTTATTTACTTTTGTTACTTGTTGCTCGTTACAATTTATCTTATCACAAAACTATCTGTTACCACTTATTTGATTACTTAGAGAATACCTTGCTGAAAACCGCTTATCATTTCATACGCTCCTCGTTGGGTTCGACACTCTTACTTATCGAAAAGGACTACGATAGATCCCCTATACTTGTGGGTCATCAAGACTCTTTTACGGCGCCGTTGCCGGAGTGTAGCGCCTTTGGTAGGTGGAATTTGGTAAGGAAAAATTTATATAGTGTGCTGAAATTTTACGTCACTTATTACGATGGAAAGTAATTCTATGAGAGGCTTGTTAGGGGTATCTTCACCCCTTCCGATGAGAGCAAAGAGTTGCCCTCAACCTCTGAACCTATTGAAAATGAAACTCCTTTTGAATTTCCTTGGGTATCATGGAAAAACTGCCGGCTAATACTTTACGGAGATGGAACAAAGCATCTGACGAGCATCTTCGCTATGTGGATGATATTTGTGGACTATTTAAGCTTGCAGGTATACCCGATGATGTTGTTAAGAAGAAGGCTTTTCCTTTATCTTTGAAGGAAGATGCATTGACATGGTATAGGCTATGTGATACGAGATCATGGAACTATAGAAGAGTGAAATTGGAATTTCATCAAAAGTATTACCCTATGCATCTTGTTCATCGTGATCGCAATTATATATATATTTTTGGCCTCGCGAATGAGAAAGCATCGCTCAATCTTGGGGGAGGCTTAAATCAATGTTATATTCATGACCCAATCATTACATCTCAAGAGAAAAAATTCTTCAGAATTTTTATGATCGGCTTTCTGATAACAATCGCATCATGCTCAATACTTCTTGTCTTTGGCTCTTTTATGATGAAGACTATTGAATTCAGATGGAATTTATTGGATAGAATTAAGCATAACTCTGAAGCTTGGGACCTCGGCGAAGGTAAGGAGTCAGGTATGACACCTAAGTTTGATTGTGTTAAATCTTTTATGGATACCGATATTTTCCGTAAGTTTAGCACTAAATATGGACTTGACTCTGAGATAGTAGCTTCTTTCTGTGATTTGCTACTTATGTTGATCTCCCTAAGGAGAAGTGGTTTAAATATCGTCCTCCCATAGAAGTAAAAGTAGCTGCACCTATTAAAGTTGAAGAAAAGACTATCACTTATAATGATCCTATTGTTCCCACCTCTTATGTTGAGAAACCACCTTTCCCTGTTAGAGTAAAGGATCATGCTAAAGCTTCAATTGTTGTTCGTAAAAGCAATATCAGAACTTATGTACCTCCTGAGCAAGTTAAAGTAGAACCCAATATTGCAATTGTTAAAGATCTCTTGTCTGATAATATTGATGGGCATGTTATTCAGTTCGAAGGTGAAACTGCTAGAATTGCTAAACCACATGCTAAAGATAAACATAGACCTGTGGTAGGCTTGCACATTATTTCTGTTAAAATAGGAGATCATTGTTACCATGGCTTATGTGATATGGGTGCGAGTGCTAGTGTTATACCACATACTTTATCTGAAGAAATTAAGAATGAAATTGCACCTTCTGAATTAGAAGGTATTGATGTCACAATTAAACTTGCCAATAGAGATACTATTTCACCAATTGGGATTGTTAGAGATGTTAAAGTCTTGTGTGGGAAAACTAAATATCCTGCTGATTTTCTTGTTCTTACTTCTCCATAAGATAGCTTACATCCCATTATATTTGATAGACCCTTCTTGAATCTGTTAATGCTACAGGACTACAAAAAGAATGTTATTCTTGTTGGCTTGGATGATATGGTTCATGAGTTTAATTTCTCTAAATTTAGTAAACAATATCGTGAGGAAGAATTGCCTAGTAAGGATGAAATTATTGGTCTTGCTACATTGCCGTACCTCCCGGTGATCCTTTGGAACATTATTTGCTAGACCATGAAAATGATATGTTTATGAATGAAAGAAGGAAATAGATGAAGTATTCTTTAAACAGGAACCTATTACGAAACACAATTTACATGGAAATCCTAGGGGATCCTCCTCCACCCAAGGGTGATCCCGTATCTGAGCTTAAACCGTTGCCTGATAATCTTAAGTATGCTTATCTTGATGAAAAGAAAATATATCCTGTCATTATTAGTGCTAACCTTTCAGAGCATGAAGAAGAAAGATTATTGAAAACTCTGAAGAAGCACGGTGCCGCTATTGGATATACTCTTGATGATCTTAAGAGCATTAGTCCCACTCTATGTCAGCATAAAATAAATTTGGAAGCGGGTGCCAAACCAGTTTGTGATCCTCAATGACGTTTGAATCCTAAAATGAAAGAAGTGGTAAGAAAAGAAATACTAAAGCTCCTGGAGGCATGTATAATTTATCCCGTTGCTGATAGTCAGTGGGTAAGTCCTGTCCATTGTGTCCCTAAGAAGGGAGGTATTACTGTTGTCCCTAATGATAAAGATGAATTAATTCCGCAAAGAATTATCACGAGTTATAGGATGGTAATTGATTTCCATAAATTAAATAAAGCTACTAAGAAAGATCATTACCCTTACCTTTTATTGACCAAATGCTAGAAAGATTATGCAAACATACACATTATTGCTTTCGGATGGTTATTACGGTTTCTCTCAAATACTGTATTCGGCTAAAGATCAATCAAAGACTACTTTTACATGCCCTTTTGGTACTTTTGCTTATAGGCATTATGCCTTTTGGTTTATGTAATGCACCTGCTACCTTTCGAGGAGATGCATGATGGCTATATTCTCTTACTTTTGTGAAAAAGATTTGTGAGGTTTTCATGGAGGACTTTTAAATCTATGGTTCCTCTTTTGATGATTGTTTAAGCAATCTTGATCGAGTTCTGAGAGATGTGAAGAAACTAATCTTGTCTTGAATTGGGAAAAGTGCCACTTTATGGTTAATGAAGGTATTGTCTTGGGGCACAAAGTTTACGAAAAGAGGTATCGAAGTTGATAAAGCCAAGGTTGATGCTATTGAAAAGATGCCATGTCCCAAGGACATCAAAGGTATAAGAAGTTTACTTGGTCATGCCGGATTTTATAGGAGGTTCATTAAGGACTTCTCAAAATCTCTCGGCCTCGACTAATTTATTACAAAAGATGTACCATTTGTCTTTGATGATGATTGTGTAGAAGCATTTGAAATACTTAAGAAAGCGTTAGTCTCTGCACCTATTGTTCGACCACGATTGGAATTTACCCTTTGAAATTACGTGTGATGCTAGTGATTATCTTTGTAGGTGCTGTTCTAGGGCAAAGAGTTGATAAGAAATTAAATGTTATCCATTATGCTAGTAAGACTCTAGACAATGCTCAAAGAAATTATGCTACTACCGAAAAGGAACTTTTAGCGATTGTATTTGCTTGTGATAATTTCAGACCCTATATTGTTGATTCTAAAGTAACTATTCACACCGATCATGCTGCTATTAAATATCTTATGGAAAAGAAAGATGCTAAACCTAGACTTATTAGATGGGTTCTCTTGCTGCAAGAATTTGATTTGCATATTGTTGATAGAAAAGGAGCTGAGAACCCGTTGCAGACAACTTATCTAGGTTAGAGAATGTTCTTGATGACCCACTACCTATTGATGATAGCTTTCCTGATGAACAATTAAATGCCGTAAGCACTTCTCGTAGCACTCCATGGTATGCTGATTATGCTAATTATATTGTTCCTAAATTTATACCACCTAGCTTCACATACCAACAAAAGAAAAGTTCTTTTATGATTTGAGACATTACTTTTCGGGATGATCCACATCTTTATAAAGAAGGAGTAGATGGTGTTATTACACGTTGTGTACTGAGCATGAACAGGAACAGATCCTACATGAAGTGTCACTCCGAAGCTTATGGAGGACACCACTTGGAGATAGAACCGCACATAAGGTATTGCAATCTGGTTTTTATTGGCCTACTCTCTTCAAGGATGCCCGTAAGTTTGTTTTATCTTGTGATGAATGTCAAAGAATTGGTAATATTAGTAGGCGTCAAGAAATGCCTATGAATTATTCACTTGTTATTGAACCATTTGATGTTTGGGCTTTGATTATATGGGACCTTTTCCTGCCTCTAATGGATACACTCATATTTTAGTTCTTTGTTGATTACGTTACTAAGTGGGTAGAAGCCATTCCAACTAGTAGTGTTGATCATAACACTTCTATCAAAATGCTTAAGGAAGTTATTTTTCCGAGGTTAGGAGTCCCTAGATATTTAATGACTGATGGTGGTTCACATTTTATTCATGGTGCTTTCAAGTAAAATGCTTGCTAAATATGGCGTTAATCATAGAATTGCATCTCCATATCACCCATGATCTAGTGGTCAAGTAGAATTGAGTAATAGAGAGCTCAAATTAATTTTGCAAAAGACTGTTAATAGGTGTAGAAAGAATTGGTCCAAGAAACTTGATGATGCATTATGGGCCTATAGAATTGCATAGAAGAATCCTATGGGTATGTCTCCGTATAAAATGGTTTATGGAAAAACATGTCACTTAACTCTTGAACTAGAACATAAGGCATATTGGGCTATTAAAGAGCTCAACTATGATTTCAAACTTGCCGGTGAGAAGAGGTTATTTGATATTAGCTCACTTGATGAATGGAGAACCCAAGCTTGTGAAAATGCCAAGTTGTTTAAAGAAAAAGTTAAAAGATGGCATGATAAAAGGATACAAAAGCGTGAGTTTAATGTAGGTGATTATGTATTGCTATACAACTCTTGTTTAAGATTTTTTGCAGGAAAACTTCTCTCTAAATGGGAAGGTTCCTACGTTATCGAAGAGGTCTATCGTTCCGGTGCCATAAAAATCAACAACTTCGCAGGCACAAATCCGAAGGTGGTAAATGGTCAAAGGATCAAACACTATATCTCAGGTAATCCTATAAATGTTGAAACTAATATTATTGAAACCGTAACCCCGGAGGAATACATAAGGGACACTTTCCAGAACGTTCCAGACTCCTAAAAGTAATAGGTATGTGTTACGGTAAGTAAACCGACTCCAAAACAAATTCTAAGGCAATATTTCTCCGTTTTGGAATATTTAGAAAAATAGAAAAATAAGTAGCAGTCCGGGGAGGACACGAGGCCTCCACGAGGGTGGAGGGCGCGCCCTATCCCCCTGGGCGCGCCCCCTACCTCATGAGCACCCCATGTGTCCTCCGGACTCCGTTTTCTTGCACGATACATATTTCGGTCGGTAAAAATTCATTATATATTATCCCGAAGGTTTTGACGACCGTATCACGCAAATATCCTCTGTTTTCGTTTGAGCTGTTTAGTTCTAGATTTGAGGATTCCGAAGACTCGATCATCCTTCTATGAGGGTGAGCCTATGCCATGGAAGGTGGACGACAAGCTTGCATCATCAACAACACCTCCACCACCAGCAACAAAGAAGGAGACATAATCACATGGGTATGGGCACTCCCCTTGGCAACTGCCAAGCTTGGGGGAGGTGCCCCGGTATCGTATTACCATCACAACTCCTACCTTTACCGTTTTTTCGTAGTTTGATCCTATTAGTAGTATCTTGATATAGTAGAATAAAGTCATGGCATGATCTAGTTTTATAGTTTTGCTTTATGATCCCTCTATGCAATCAGTCCGTGAGCTATATATAATAAAGATTAGTGTTGAGTCAAAGGCTTGATTATTTTGCCATGATCTTGAGTGAATAAAAGAAAAGAATAAAAGCGAATCAAAGAGTTCATATTGATCTTATTGAAAGTAATGGCTTCACATAGAAAGAGTATGATGATTAAAAGTTGTTGGGAGTTGGCAAATATAGCTTTGGTCATCGTTGCAATTAATAGGAAGTAATAAAGAGAGAGAGAGGTTTCACATATAGATATATTATCATTGACATCTTTTATGATTGGGAGCACTCATTAAAATATGACATGCTAAAGAGTTGATGTTGGACAAGGAAGACAACATAATGAGTTATGTTTTCTTATATCGGAGATAAAGTATGTTGTCATGGTTCCTCTAACATGTTGAGCTTGCCTTTTCCCCCTCATGCTAGCCAAATTCTCAGCACCAAGTAGAGATACTACTTGTGCTTCCAAATACCCTTAAACCAGTTAGCCATGAGAATCCACCATATCTACCTATGGATTGAGTAAGATCCTTCAAGTAAGTTGTCATCGATGCAAGCAATAAAAATTGCTCTCTAAATATGCATGACTTATTAGTGCAGAGAAATAAGCTTTATACGAACTTGTTGTGGGCCTTAATAAAAGCGACGGACTGCATAATAAAGGTTCACATACAAGGGGCAATATAAAGTGACGTTCTTTTGCATTAAGATTTTGTGCATCCAACCACAAAAGCGCATGGCAACCTCTGCTTCCCTCTGCGAAGTGCCTATCTTTTATTATTATCCTCTACCTTATGCAAGAGTCACGGTGATCTTCACCTTTCCCTTTTTATTTTTATCATTTGGCAAGCTCGACATCTTTGGAAAGGACATGATATATATATCTAATTGGATGTAGGGGAGCATGAATTATTATTGTTGACATTACCCTTGAGGTAAAAGGTTGTGGGGCAAAACTATAAGCCCCTATCTTTCTCTGTGTCCGATTAGAACTCCGTAACCACAAGTATTGCGTGAGTGTTAGCAATTATGAAGGACTAAGTGATAGTTGAGTATGTGGACTTGCTTTTAAGCTCTGACATAGTCTCTTTCCGATGTTATGATAAATTGCAATTGCTTCAATGACTGAGGGTATAATTTGTTGGTGCTCAATAATGTTTCGGATTCATACTTTGGCTTTGTGAAAAGATCATCACTTGAACATAAGTAATCATATGACAAATCAATATATGTTGCTGTTATGAGAATAATCATGATGCCTTCATGTCCGTATTTTATTTTTATCGGCGCCTCTACCTCTAAACATGAGGACATATTTATTGTTATCGGTTTTTCGCTTGAGGACAAGCGAGGTCTAAGCTTGGGGAGTTGATCGTCCATTTTGCATCATGCTTTTATATCGATATTTATCGCATTATGGGCTGTTATTTCACGTTATGTCACAATACTTATGGCTATTCTCTCTTATTTTACAAGGTTTACATGAAGAGGGAGAATGCCGGCAACTGGAATTCTGGGCTGGAAAAGGAGCAAATATTGAAGGCCTATTCTGCGCAACTCCAAAAGTCCTGAAACTCCACGGAATACCTTAAAATAAATAAAGAAAAATCGTCTCCAAAGATAAAGACCAGGGGGCCCACACCCTGCTCACGAGGGTGGGGGGCGCGCCCTCCCCCCTGGGCGCGCCCCCTACCTCGTGGGCCCCCTGGTGGCTCTCTGACGCCCATCTTCTCCTATATGAAGTCTTTCGATGAGAAAAAACCGGAAGCAACCTTTCGGGACGAGACTCCGCCGCCACGAGGCGGAACCTTGGCGGAACCAATCTAGGGCTCCGTGAGGCTGTCTTCTGGGGACACTTCGCTCGGGAGGGAAATCATCGCCATCATCATCACCAACACTCCTCTCATCGGGAGGAAAACTCCATCAACATATTCACGGCACCATCTCATCTCCAAACCCTAGTTCATCTCTTGTATCCAATTCTTGTCTCCAAGTCCGGGATTGGTGCTAGTAGGTTGCTAGTAGTGTTGATTACTCCTTGTAGTTGATGCTAGTTGGTTTACTTGGTGGAAGATCATATGTTCAGATCCTTTATGCATATTATTACCCCTGCGATTATGAACATGTATATGCTTTGTGAGTAGTTAAGTTTGTTCGAGGACACGGAGAAGTCTTGCTATTAGTAGTCATGTGAATTTGGTATTAGATTCGATATTTTGATGAGATGTATGTTGTCTAGCCTCTAGTGGTGTTATGTGAATGTCGACTACATAACACTTCACCATTATTTGGGCCTAGAGGAAGGCGTTGGGAAGTAATAAGTAGATGATGGGTTGCTAGAGTGACAGAAGCTTAAACCCTAGTTTATGCGTTGCTTCGTGAGGGCTGATTTGGATCCATATGTTTCATGCTATGGTTAGGTTTACCTTAATACTTTTGTTGTAGTTGCGGATGCTTGCAATAGAGGTTAATCATAAGTGGGATGCTTGTTCAAGTAGGAACAACACCCAAGCAATTGGTCCACCCACATATCAAATTATCAAAGTACAGAGCCTTGAATCATATGAGCGTGATGAAAACTAGGTTGACGATATTCCCATGTGTCCTCGGGAGCGCTTTTCCTATTATAAGAGTTTGTTCCTGCTTGTCCTTTGCTACAAAAAGGATTGGGCCACCTTGCTGCACCTTATTTACTTTTGTTACTTGTTGCTCGTTACAATTTATCTTATCACAAAACTATTTGTTACCACTTATTTCAGTACTTGCAGAGAATACCTTGCTAAAAACCGCTTATCATTTCCTTCTGCTCCTCGTTGGGTTCGACACTCTTACTTATCGAAAGGACTACGATAGATCCCCTATACTTGTGGGTCATCAACCAGCTCATCAAATATCGTCATTATTGCCTTTCACTTGCACGACCGAATGATATGAAAATAATAATAGTGCAAGAGTGCCATGGAGTAAGCTGGAATCTGCAAAACATTTTATTCAATAGGAGAAGACAAGGTAAAATGGGCTCTTATTAGTTCAACAGTTATTCATATGAGAGCCAGTCAACATATTCATCGTGGTCTTCTCCTCGGTAAGACTCGAATAAAAAGAAAAGAAATTGAGAGAAACACACTGAAATATTTTTGGAGCTTTTGGTTTTCTTCAACAAGCAAATAAAAAGCAAAAACGAGAAAAACTATTTGCACGGGAAAGCTCCCAACAAGTAAAAGAAGAACACGGATATCTTTTTGAGTTTTCTCTTTTTAGTTCTACTACTAAGCATGCAAGAAAGTAAATTACTACAACTAATTTTTTTGATTTTTCTAAAGTTTTTCAAACACACAAGAAGAAAGCAGGAAAAAAAATCTAAGCGTGGATGGTACAATGAAAAAGTGAGAGCACCGACAGATAGAATGATATGTAGGCATGAGTGTAATGTCGATTGCAAAACACATACTCCCCAAGCTTAGGCTTTTGGCCTAGCTTGGTAGTCAATCGATAGCTTTGGATGGTAGTAGGGATCACGAGGAGGCGGGCATCCACTTACCCCCTTCTTTGAGGCTACTGCTGTCTTCTTCTTTGCCGCAAGCGTTCGATGGCGATGATGTCCTCTGGCATAATCCTATATCCGCCCCACAGCAATAGGATCAAACAAAGCGAGGAGCAGGCAATGGAATAACATCACGAGTCCTCACACTAAAAACCAGGTTATATGGAATAGGGATGTTAGGGAGATTCGATATCAAGAAAGTGATGGTGTTCCATGGCTGCACGGTCTAGGTAAACCTTGGTCAGGGGAACTCATGAGGGCGTACCTCAACCTCGAAGTGAGCCGTAAGCAGTAGCAAAATCCCACCATGTATTTTACCTTGAGATTTATAAAGATGCAGGCGACGAGCCACAATAGCACCCAAGCTATAAGTGTTGTCGCCCCCTAATGCACGATGTAAAACAACAAGGTCTGGTGAACTGAGCGCACCCACCCTCTCTCTAGCAAGCAAGCATTTGGTAATGCAGAGTGCAAAGTAACGAACAGCAGGAAAATGTAAGCCACCGGCAGTGATGGCTAACACTCTTCTCACATCACCCACTGTCAAAGTGCGACAGAATGTCTAAAACTCAACCGGCCTAGGCTCAGCCAAACTCCCATCAGACATGATCATGCATATGTTACAAAACTCAATAAGTGGTATCTGATGGTTTTCAGCATATAAGTCAAAGCTCACTTCAGGAGGATTATTTCTAGGCAGGAAAGTAAAATTTTGAACAAAGATGTTTGTGAGGATTTGGTGTTGGTCCCACTCATCTGCAATGAAGTCCATGAGGCCGGCATTAGCAATAAATTGTATGAACTCCTCATGAATTCCAGCCTCTTGAAGGAACGGGGTGTGCAGCCATTCGCATAGCCGTACCTCCGCCAACCTCCGAGGGTGGAGATCACTATCAGAAGACTCCCCAATAACACCCTTGGAGTTATTCTTAGAGCCAATTTCCTAAAGATATTCATGTCCGTGTACAATTTTTCCTATGAACAAAAATATGAATTTTTAGTCCACAAAATTTTCTCAACAAAATTGATAGCAACTACTCATAAGGATACATAGAGGCCATAGCAAGCATTCAAACTACTTAGAACACTAAGAATTGAACACGCAAGCACATCTACAACAGCACCAAGAGTAGCTATTTATTCAAAGTATAAACCACAAAAACAAAAACTAATTGGACAAGTGGTGGAGTCACATACCAAGCAACAAATCCACAAACAGTTTGGAAAGCGGAGCTTCGAGCAAAGAGATCGAAATCCGCGGGTTGGAGCTCAAGAACACGGGAGAGAGAGCAATGGGGATTTTTTTTTCTGGAGGTGAGTGATGATGTGGGCTAAAGAGATAAGTGCGGGGCGCCACGTGGGGACCATAACCCCCCAGGGCGCGCCAGGGGGTGCTGGCGCGCCCAGGTGGGTTGTGCCCACCTGGTGCACCCCCTCTGGTATTATTTGCATAAACAATTCTTAAATATTCAGAAAAAATCATATAAAAATTTCAGGGCATTCTGAGAACTTTTATTTTTGGGTCATTTTTTATTTCGCGGGGAATTCAGAAAATAGACAAAGCATGGAATTTTATTTTATTTAACTAATAAAACAGAGAATAAAAAGTAGGGACATAAAGTAGTGCTTACTAAATTCATCAACTTCATACCACTCAAAAATGATTCGTTAATAAGGTTGATCAGGTCTTATTAACAACCAGTTCCGATTAGCATGAAACTGAAGAACTTTCGTAAATCACTAGGTTACCTCAATGGGGATATGCATCTCCCCAACAATAAGCATTTCATATTTGTTTTTGACCATAGGTAGAGGTATTTGAAAACTTTCAATCGTGATTGTCGGAGATTTTTCAATAATATTAATACCATTCACTTGGAATTGTTTCTTCGAAAAGTGCACCGTATGCTCATTACCATTGATATGAAAAGTGACCTTGCTTTTATTGCAATCAATAATAGCCCCTGCAGTATTCAAGAAGGGTCTACCAAGGATAATCGACATGTTGTCGTCCTCGGGCATCTCAAGTATAACAAAGTCAGTCAAAATAGTAACATTAGCTACAACAACGGTACGTCCTCTCCGATACCGATAGGTATGGCGGTTGACTTATCAGCCATTTGCAAAGATATTTCAGTAGGTGTGAGTTTATTCAAGTCAAGTCTTTTATATAAAGAGAAAGGCATAACACTAACACCAGCTCCTAGATCACACAAAGCAGTTTTCACATAATTATTTTTGATGGAGCAAGGTATAGTTGGTATTCCTGGATCTCCAAGTTTTTTAGGTACTCCATCTTTAAAATATTATTAACAAGCATAGTGGAGATTTCAGCTTCGATATTTTCTCTTATTAGTGATGATGTCTTTCATATACTTTGCATAAGGAGGCATTTTCAAGATGTCGATCAAGCGATGCATAAAAGGCGGCCTCGACATTTCACAAAGCGTTCAAATTCTTCATAATCATTCCTTTTAGTTGACTTGGGTGGAAAAGACATAGGTTTTTGAACCCACGACTCTCTTTCTTTACCGTGTTTTCTAGCAATGAAGTCTCTTTTATCATATCTTTTATTTTGGGGTTGTTTGTTATCAAGATCAATAGGTGGTTCTATCTCAACATCATTATCTGGTTCTTTTTCATTATTTGGTTGAGAATCTTCATGAACATCAGCATTATCTTTTTCATTATCACTAGGTGGATGTTCATTACCAGATTGAGTTTTAGCATCTGAGATAGAAGTTTCATTTTCATTATCAGGTGGTTTCTCTATTTCAGGTTCACCAGAAGTGTGCAAAGTCCTATCATTTTCTTCTTCTTTTCTTTTTAGAAGGACTAGGCGCACTAGTGTTGTTTCTTTGTGAATCTTGTTCAATTCTTTTTGGGTGTCCCTCAGGATAAAGTGGTTCCTGAGTCATTTTACCTCCTCTAGTTGCAACTCTAACAGCAACGTCATGCATATTATGATTCATTTCATCAAGTAATTCTCTTTGTGATTTAGCAAATTGTTCTAACTGGGTTTGTACCATAGAAGCATGTTTTCCAACACCTCTAACATCATTTGAGATTCTAAATAACAAGTCACTCAAGCGAGCAATCATATCAGAGTTGTATTTCAATTGTTTCGTAACATTAGCATTGAAGTGATCTTGTTTTCTAATGTAGTTTTCAAACTCATAAAGGCATTGACTAGGATGCATATTGTGAGGATTGTCATTTTCATTGAATTTCATTAGATAATTTACCTCTACCACCTTAGGCAGTGGTGGTGTATTAAGCCCATGTGTTTCTTCAATAAGAGGTAAATTTTTAACATCCTCAGCTTTAATACCTTTTCCTTCATAGATTTCTTTGCCTCTTGCATATCCTCAGGACTGGGATATAATGTACCCCTCTTCTTTGGAGTGGGTTTAGCCGGTGGTTCAGGAAGAGTCCAACCATCATAATTTTTCAATATGTTATTCAATAATTCTTCAGCTTGAGCAATAGTTCGTTCCCTGAAAACACAACCAGCACAACTATCTAGGAAGTCCCTAGAAAATAGAACCATTATCAAGTATTTCATTTTTCTTAAGAGGATGATCAGGCAAAGCATTAAATGGCGGCAAAGCCTCCCCAAGCTTGTGGGAGACTACATTCTTTAGTTTGCACAAAGTTAAATATTTCCCGCAAGGCAGCTTGTTTCTTATGAGCAGGAAAATATTTTTCAGAGAAGTAGTAAATCATATCCTGGGGACTACGCACACAACCAGGAGTAAGATTATTGTACCAAGCTTTAGCATCACCCTTTAATGAGAACGAAAATTATTTGAGAATAAAGTAATCGGGAGTTTTCTCATCATGAGTAAAAAGGGTGGCTATATCATTCAACTTAGTAAGATGTCCCACAACAGTTTTAGTTTCATAACCATGGAAAGGATCAGATTCAACCAAAATAATTAACTCTGGGTCGACAGAGAATTCATAATCCTTATCAGCAATAAAGATAGGTGAAGTAGCAAACTTAGGATCACATTTCATTCTAGCATTCAGAGATTTTTCTTTATACTTGCACAATAATTTCTCTAGATCATCTCTATCATTACAAGCAAGAATTTCTCTAGTTGTTTCTTCACTCATAACATAACCTTCCGGTACCTTAGGCAATTGATATCTAGGAAGGCTAGTTCTAGCAGCTGTTTCAGGAGTTTCAGTTTCAAGCTCATTGTCGGTGTCAAAACCGGCGGATCTCGGGTAGGGGGTCCCGAATTGTGCGTCTAAGGCTAATGGTAACGAGGAGAGGCTGGGACACGATGTTTACCAGGTTCGGGCCCTCTAGATGGAGGTAATACCCTACTTCCTGCTTGATTGATCTTGATGATATGAGTATTACAAGAGTTGATCTACCACGAGATCGAGAGGCTAAACCCTAGAAGCTAGCCTATGGTATGATTGTTGTTGTTGGGTCCCTACGGACTAAACCCTCCGGTTTATATAGACACCTGAGGGGGGGCTAGGTTACAGGTGGTCGGTTTACAGAGAAGGAGATCTACATCCGAATCGCCAAGCTTTCCTTCCACGCCAAGGAGAGTCCCATCCGGACATGGGATGAAGTCTTCAATCTTGTATCTTCATAGTCCAACAGTCCGGCCAAAGTATGTAGTCCGGCTGTCCGGATACCCCCTTATCCAAGGCTCCAATGACGATGAGTCTGGCGCGCAGATTGTCTTCGGCATTGCAACACTAGTGCAGAACCGGGCAATAGCACGGTTCGTAAAAGCCCTTAGTGCCGGTTTAGCAACCGGCACTAAAGTGTGAGCACTAAAGGCCCCCCTTTAGTATCGGTTCAGCACGAACCGGTGCTAAAGAGCCACCACGTGTACGAGCCAGCTCCGGGGTAGGAGCCCTTTAGTACCGGTTGGTAACACCAACCGGTACTAAAATGTTTGGGGGGGTTTTTGGTTTTATGATTTCTTTTTCATTTAATTTTGTGTTTTCCATTTTAATTCTGACAGGAAACACCGGACTATGTACGGGGACCCTACTGGCCATGCCTCCAGCAGCCGGATTCCTGGACCGAATTCACGGGTGGAGGCCGATGTGGGGACAGTGCCGAACTGTCCTCCTGCGGAGGATACGGATATGCTTTCCGCCACAAATTCTGAAGTGGAGAGCGCCATGAATCACTGGCGCCGACGAGCCGTACTCCGTGGCGGTATTTTTTCTGAAGAGGCATTTAATGCCTTCAATTCCGGACACGCATATATCCGCTGCTCAAGATGGACTTGTCAGAGCAACGGACCAGTATGTGAAGGATATACGGGTAAGAGAATTTAATAAGTATGTGTAGTAGTAGCCCCTGAGACTTGAAACAGTTGGCACAACTGATTTAAGGATCATTAAATGCATAGGTTTTTGTAGAGAAGAATGCCCAGTTGTCTCAAGAGCTGGAGGAATGTAAGGCCCAAATGAAGTCCAATGTGGCGAACAAGAGGAATCCAAAAGGCTTCTTCGGTAAAAATTTTCTTCTACCGATTTGTTTGTTCGCTTGGTTTATAAATCGTGAAAGATTCATCAGACAATCCCGGGAAATCCGAAGGCGTGGGAGATAATGAGCTGCATCTGCGAAGTCACCGAAGGCGGCGACAGCGTCTTGTACGCGATCTATTCAGGAGAAGAATAAGCTGCAAGATGCTAATATCCAACTGAGTGTCGAATTGAAAGATGTTCGGTCTCAGCTCACGGACTCCGTGAAGGAGAACCGGAGGCTTCGACGCGGCATTTATAGTAAGTGCTTGAACGAGCTGTACTATAGTTCGGTGAGGAAGCGTACTGACAGAGATATGTCTGCAGTTATGTTGACGGGCCGTCCTGAAGAGGAGATGCCCGGTTCCGCAGGCGATATGCTACAAGAGCTTTCACAACTGCATGAACGAGCTCGGCGGTGATGCGAGGTATTGCCGAGCCTTGTGGCCGTCCCGCTTCCTGCCGGGAGGCATGAGCGAACTTGTAGAGGCGGCTCAAAGGGCGCGCGGCGCTTCCGATTATGGAAGATATCAGCTTGCGGCAAGGTGCGAGAGAAGCTTGGGCCATGGTGAAGGCAGCGATACGCCAAGGCTGACCCGAACCATATGGCGAAGTCGGACCGGTGGGGTCAGATGGACAAGAGATACCCGTTAGTCTGGTATATGACCAAGTAGCGTTAGCTGCAAAGTATTCCCAACAGGATTGTAAGCTAGACAACCTGCTGGATGGTATAGAGGAAGAGTACGGCCAGTCTAAATGACTATGAAATTTGAATGGGCTCATGTACTCCCTAGCCGGATTGAAAATCATTTGTCATGGCGGACCTTTTCGCTTTAGCCCCCGGATCCGACAGTCCATGGTGTATCTGAATACCCACACAGTAAAGTAAAACTGGGGTATGCGTGGAAACCAGGCGTAGGGGTCATAAGTGCTTGAACAGACAAGTACCCAACTAGTTATGTTATATTACATGGTTAGTAAGAAACATCTTCCAGAGAGAATAGTTCCGTTAGGGGTTCGTTTCTCTAGGTGCGCATGCATCGGTGTGCATGTCCGAACTACGAATAGAAGCACAGGAAACAAAACATCTAGGTATTTTCGTTGTAATGAACGAGAACATCTTTTGTTCACCAACCGAATATTCCCTTAAGAACGCTAGCTTTCAGCTTCACCCAGTCTGAGGTACACATCCGGCTCAACCGTGATAACAATCGCAGGTGCTCCCCTTATGCCCTAGCCGAATTAACGGGAACGTAGGGCATAAATACAAGAGCCCCCAGCATGGCCAAAACTTAAGTCACATCGATGCATATAATGGTGAAGAAAAAGCACATATGGAAAGAAAAATGCATATGTGGCTGGCAAGGAGCCATTAAAGTAGTTGTATTTGGCTTCCGAATAGGAAGCCCCCAGGTATATTGTGCATGCATAATGCGGCTGGAGTGCTCAGGGCATCCGTACAATTTTATGGATGTATGTTAAAAACGAGAAAAGGGAAGGGGGGCGAGAAAGGAAGAAAGAGGACATAATTGAAGGAGCGGAGTTTAGGAGACGAACACTGAGTTCGGCGCTAGGTGTAGAATCTCCAGAGTCTGGCCGCGTTCCATGGGTTCGGCTCGAGTCTGTTATCGGATGCACTGCGCAGACGGCATGCTCCTCCGGTGAGGACTTTATCAATGATGAAGGGACCCTCCCACTTGGGTTTGAGCTTGTCCTTCTTCTTCTCGGGGAGGCGTAGAACGAGTTCGCCAATGTTATAAGTTTTGGCCTGTACTTCTCTGCTTTGATACCTTCGAGCCTATTGCTGATAGAATGCAGAACGGGCTTTAGCGACATCACGCTCCTCTTCCAAAGCATCTAAGTTGTCCTGCCGATCTAGCTTGGCTTCCTTCTCTTCATACATGCACAGGCGAGGTGAGTCATGGATTATATCGTAGGGCAGCACTGCTTCTGCGCCGTACACCATAAAAAATGGTGTGTATCCGGTAGTACGATTCGGCGTGGTCCGCAGCCCCCAGAGTACGGAGTCGAGTTCCTCGACCCAATGCGTGTCTGATTCCTTCAAGGATCGCACTAGTCTGGGTTTAATGCCACTCATGATAAGAACATCTGCGCGTTTGACTTGACCATTTGTTTGGGGGTGATAGACAGAGGCGTAGTCGAGCTTAATGCCCATTTTGCCGCACCAGGTTTTCACCTCGTCGGCTGTAAAATTGGAGCCATTGTCAGTGATGATTCTGTGGGGGACATCGTAACGCTGTACAACCTCCGATATGAAGTCTATCACTGGTCCGGATTCGGCCGTTTTAACTGGTTTGGCTTCTATCCATTTGGTGAACTTGTCCACCATGGCCAATAAGTATTTTTTCTTATGGCTTCCCCTTTAAGGGGTCCCACCAAACCCAGCCCCAGAGACATGAAGGGCCAAGTTATGGGGATTGTTTGGAGAGCGGTAGGGGCATATGGCTCTGATTGGCAAATAGTTGACAACCAACGCAGTGTTGGACAAGGTCTGTGCATCCGCACGGTACAGCCGGCGATAAAATCCTGTCGAAAGGCCTTGCTTACGAGAGCGGGCTGCCGCGTGGTGCCCGCCTAGTATGGAATTGATTTCGGCTAAGAGCTGCCGCCCTTCCTCCTCGGAGATGCATCGTTGGAGCACTCCGGTGGCGCTCTTCTTGTAGAGCTCTCCTTCATGGACTTTGTAGGCCTTAGAGCGTCACACAATACAACGTGCCTCATTTTGATCCTCGGGGAGCTCTTGCCTATTTAGGTAGGCCAAGAAGGGCTCGGTCCACGGGGTGATGACAACCATTATTTCGTGGGCCGAAGGTTTTATTTCGGTGCCAGAGCCTCCGATTACGTCAGAAGGTTCAGAATCTGTGGTTGTGTTCGGAGCCGCACTAATAGTGCCGGACTCCCCTTCCCATGCCACGGACGGCTTGAACAGCCTTTCTAAGAAGATATTAGGTGGGACGGGGTCGCGTTTGGCGCCGATGCGGGCGAGGATATCGGCCGCTTGGTTGTTTTCTCTGACCACATGGTGGAATTCGAGCCCCTCGAACCGAGCTGACATTTTGAGGACGGCATTGCGATAGGCCGCCATTTTCGGGTCCTTGGCATCAAAGTCTCCATTTACCTGAGATATTGCGAGGTTCGAGTCCCGCGCACTTCGAGGCATTGGATGCCCATGGAGACTGCCATCCGAAGACCATGCAACAGAGCCTCGTATTCAGCTGCATTGTTGGAGTCTGTATATAATCTTTGGAGGACGTACTGAACCGTGTCTCCGGTGGGGGATGTCAGGATGACACCCGCTCCCAATCCGGCCAGCATTTTAGAGCCGTCGAAATGCATGATCTAGTTTGAGTACGCGCCGTACTCTTTAGGGAGTTCGGCTTGTGTCCATTCGGCGACGAAGTCAGCCAGTACTTGTGACTTAATGGCCCGCAGTGGTTTGTATGTTATGTCGAACGGAAGGAGCTCAATAGCCCATTTAGCAATTTGGCCTGTTGCGTCGCGGTTGTTTATTATGTCGTTGAGTGGTACTTCGGAGGCCACCATGATCGAACACTCTTGAAAGTAGTGTCGTAGTTTCCGGGATGCCATGAAGACCGTGTACGCTATCTTTTGATAGTGTGGGTACCAAGATTTGCATGGAGTGAGGACAGTGGACACGTAATATACCGGCTTTTGGAGCGGGAACTTGTGTCCGTCTGCCTCTCGTTCGACGACGAAACCATTTGCGCTCACAACTTGGTTTGTTGCGGCTATGTATAATAGCATGGGTTACGCCGATGTTTGGCACGGTCGAGACTGGGTTTGTGGCCAATGATTGCCTTTATTTCTTCGATCCGGCCGTGGCACGCATCAAATCCACTCGAAGTGTTCGGTGCATCGAAGAAGGCGATACAGAGGTAGTGCCTTTTCTCCTAAGCGGGAGATAAAGCGGCTTAAGGCAGCCATGCATCTAGTTAGTTTCTGGATCTTCTTGAGGTTTGTTGGGATAGCCAACTGTGATAGAGCTCGGATTTGCTTCAATTCCTCTATTGGAAATGATGAAGCTGAGCAATTTCCCGGAGGGTACCCCGAAGACACACTTCTCCGGGTTGAGCTTGATGTCGTATGTTCGGAGATTATCGAACGTAAGCCTCAAGTCATCTACTAAAGTTTCGACGTGCCTTGTTTTGATGACCACATCATCAACGTAGGCCTCTACTGTCTTGCCAATTTGTTTTTCCAGACATGTCTGAATCATGCGTTGATAGGTTGCGCCGACGTTTTTGAGCCCGAAGGGCATGGTGTTGAAACAGAAGGGGCCGTACGGAGTGATGAAGGCCGTTGCGGCCTGGTCAGACTCCGCCATCTTTATTTGATGGTATACGGAGTATGCGTCGAGGAAACACAATGAGTTGTGTCCTGCGGTGGCATCGATAATTTGATCAATGCGGGGGAGGGGGAAGGGATCCTTAGGGCAAGCTTTATTGAGGTCCTTGAAATCGACACATAAGCGCCAGGATTTGTCCTTCTTTGGTCCCATTACCAAGTTTGCTAGACAATCCGAATGTTTGATGTCTCTGATGAATCCGGCCTCGAGTAGCTTGGCTAGCTCTTCTCCCATGGCTTGCCGCTTAGGCTTTGAGAAGCGTCTAAGAGTCTGCTTGACTGGCTTGTATCCTTTTAGTATATTGAGGCTGTGTTCAGCCAGCCTGCACGGAATGCCCGGCATGTCTGAAGGATGCCAGGCGAAGATATCCCAATTCTCACGCAGGAAATTTCGCAGTGCGGCGTCTATTGTGGGGTTCAGCTGTGTCCCGATGGAGGCTGTCTTTGTAGGGTCCGTTGGGTGGACCTAGAATTTGGCTATCTCGTCCGCGGGTTTGAAGGAGGTGGATTTAGGTCGCTTGTCGAGTATCACGTCGTCTCTCATCCTTTGTTGCTCGCGGTGTTGTCGACTCTTGACATGAGTGCTTCTGATAATGCCTCCAGGGCGAGGGCGGCGGTTTTATTTTCGGCGCGGAGTGCGACGTCCGGATCGCTAGCTAGAGTGATGATTCCGTTGGGCCATGGCATTTTGAGATTCATGTACCCGTAATGGGGTATAGCCTGGAAACTCATGAATGCGCCCCGCCCCAAAAGGGCGTGGTATCCGCTGCTGAACGGGGCCACATGGAATGTAATTTCTTTGGACCTGTAATTCTCCGGCGTGCCGAATACCACATCCAGTGTGATTTTTCCCGCGCATCGCGCCTCCCGAATAGGGATGATTCCTCTGAAGGTTGTGCTGCTTTGCTTAATGCGGCTCTTGTCAATTTCCATTTTGTTAAGGGTTTCCTCGTAGATGAGGTTTAGTCCACTTCCGCCGTCCATGAGCACTTAAGTGAGCCTGAAACCGTCCATGATTGTGCCAAGGACCAAAGCGGCTGGTGCTCGGACTGTTCGGAATTGAGGTTCGTCACTGGCATTGTAAGTTATAGCCGTTTCGTTCCATGGATTTATGGTTGCCATGTGGCAAACTTCGGCGAGGCTGCGCTGAGCTCGCTTGCGCCTATTGTTTGAGGCGAAAGTCTCGAAGACTGTAAATACCGTATTGTTGTCTCCGGCGGGATGTTGCTCTGCTGTATGGTTTGTGAGGAGATCCTCGCCGCTCCTTGCTACCTGCCGGAGTATCCAACATGCTCTAAGGCTATGCGTCGGCGTAGTATCCGGTGTGCTGTGAATTTTGCACGGCCCGTTTAGCCATTCCTCCAATACGGTTCCGCACCTCGCGGCGGGTTTTGGTTTTTTGGTACTTGAATTGGCTAACTTATGTGAGCTTGCCCTTTTAGTTCGGATAGAGGATTTGGTGAGAGCCGGATTGTCCCAGAAGCTTGTTTGGGTTTTCCAGGCGCTTTCCATCGCGCAGTATTTTTGCACTATGGATGCTAAGTCAGCGAAGTGTACTATGTCATGGCGACTTATAGCGTTGAGAATCCCTTTGTCCGTGCAATTTTGCAAAGAGGAGATTGCGTACGCCTCATGACAGTCCTTGGCCTACCTTATCACAAGGAGGAATCAGCCTTGATAATGATGTCTTTATTTCTTGGGGCTCTTGTCTGATATGTGAAAGATTGGATAAATCTGGGTGGGTGGGTGGATTTGAATCCGAATCCCGACCTGATCTGGGACCCAGGGGAAAAGAGGCTTCCAAGCTTAACGACTCGGGTTCTGGGGTGTTGCCCGATCTCTTCGGCCCGCCGCCCGATTCTGAGTTCGGGGCCTGGGTCGTATCCTCCCGCGAGCGGGTGTCCGGCTCGGAGAGCTCAGAAATCCGGACATAGTTCGTCCTTAAAGTAGAGGGAGAATTAGGATGATGCTCTTCCACGACCGCTATCTCATGGGTGACCGGCGGAGAGTGAATCTCCCTTTGGTCGAGTTTAAGCCCGATCCGGTGATAGTCCGTAGCGACGCCCAGGGCGGCGATGCGATCCAAGAGCTCAATGAGGGAAAAGAGCTCCATTGGGTCCATCTGTTCGGCGCTATTTTTAATGACCCGAGAAGTCATTGTTGGCGCGACAGCCGATCGGGCGGTCATAACGAAGCCGCCCACGCAGAGAGTTTGGCCTAGAGCCAGGGCTCCCCCGGAGGTGATGTTGTTTCTGACAACGAGACGAGCCATCAAGCCTTATCGTGACGACACAGTGGAACTCTCAATGAAAGCACCAACGTCAGTGTCAAAACCGGCGGATCTCGGGTAGGGGATCCCGAACTGTGCGTCTAAGGCTAATGGTAACAGGAGGCTGGGGACACGATGTTTACCCAGGTTCGGGCCCTCTCGACGGAGGTAATACCCTACTTCCTGCTTGATTGATCTTGATGATATGAGTATTACAAGAGTTGATCTACCACGAGATCGAGAGGCTAAACCCTAGAAGCTAGCCTATGGTATGATTGTTGTTGTTGGGTCCCTCTGGACTAAACCCTCCGGTTTATATAAACACGGAGGGGCTAGGGATTACACAGGTCGGTTTACGAGAAGGAGATCTACATCCGAGAATCGCCAAGCTTGCCTTCCACGCCAAGGAGAGTCCCATCCGGACACGGGACGAAGTCTTCAATCTTGTATCTTCATAGTCCAACAGTCCGGCCAAAGTATGTAGTCCGGCTGTCCGGATACTCCCTTATCCAGGACTCCCTCACTCATCATCAGATTCAACAACATCATGTTGTATTACTCTAGCAATTTGTTCATCAAGAAAATCACCAAGTGGCACATCATCATTATCAAGCAAGGTACTAGCATCATCATAAGCATCATTCATAGTAGAAGTAGCATCATGAATAACTTGCGACATATTAGAATTCATAGCATGTGTTGGGGTTGCAAGTTTACTCATAACAGAAGGTGAATCTAAAGCAGAACTGGATGGCAGCTTCTTACCTCCCCTTGTACTTGAGGGAAATATCTTAGGCTTAGGATCCTTCAGATTCTTCATAGTGATAATATGATAATGATCCCAAGTGACTCAACAAATATAGCTATGCTCCCTGTCAACGGCGCCAGAAAAAGGTCTTGATAACCCACAAGTATAGGGGATCACAACAGTTTTCAAGGGTAGAGTATTCAACCCAAATTTATAGATTCGACACAAGGGGAGCCAAAGAATATTTGAAGGTATCAGCAGCTGAGTTGTCAATTCAACCACACCTGGAGATTACTTATCTGCGGTAGTGATCGATAGCAAAGTAGTATGATAGTTTTGATAATAGTGACAGCAACAGCAGTATGATATGATGATAGCAGTAATTTTGTAGCAAGTGTAACGGTGATGATAACAGTAGTAACACAGCAAGAACAATATAGAATAAATTCGTAGGCATTGGATCGGTGACTTGTTGGATGATATTCATCATGTGACAGTTATAACCTAGGGCGATACGGCACTAGCTCCAGTTCATCGATATAATGTAGGCATGTATTCCGTAAATAGTCATACGTGCTTTATTAAAAGAACTTGCATGACACCTTTTGTCCTACCCTCCCGTGGCAGCAGGGTCCATGTTGGAAACTAAGGGATATTAAGGCCTCCTTTTAATAGAGAACCGGAACAAAGCATTAACACATAGTGAATACAGGAACTCCTCAAACTACGGTCATCACCGGGAGTGGGCCCGGTTGTTGTCACTCTGGGGTTGCCGGATCATAACACGTAGTAGGTGACTATAACTTGCAAGATCGGATCTAAAACATGGATATAATGATGAATTCATAAATGGTTCAGACCTGTGTTCATGTCACCCAGGCCCAAAGTGACAAGCATTAAGCATAGCAAAATCATACCAACATCAATCTAAGAACATAGTGGATACTAGGGATCGGGCCCTAACAAAACTAACTCGATTACATGATGAATCTCATCCAACTCCTCACCGACCAGCGAGCCTCTGAAGGAATTACTCACTCCCGGTGGGAGCATCAGGAATTGGCGATGGAGATGGGTTGGTGGTGGCGAAGCGAAGACCCCCTCTTCGGAGCCCCAAACGGACTCCAAACCTGCCCTCCCAAGGAAGAACAGGGCTTGGCGGCGGCTCTGTCTCGTGGAATGCGATAATTCTTTCTCCCTGATTTTTTCTGGAATAATGTAAATTTATAGTATCAGGGGGGTCGTCAGCGGGGCCACCAGGTGGGTACAACCCACATGGGCGCGCATGGAGCGGGGGCATGCCCTGGTGGGATGAGCCCACCCAGGTGCCCCTCTCCGGCAGGTCTTGGCTCCAGAAATTCTTATTATTGATATAAAAAATCCTCGCAAAGTTTCGTTCCATTCCGAGAACTTTTATTTCTGCACAAAAACAACACCATGGTAGTTCTGCTGAAAACAGCGTCAGTCCGGGGTTAGTTTCATTCAAATCATGCAAATTAGAGTCCAAAACAAGGGGAAAAGCGTGAGAAGAAGTACATACGTTGGAGACGTATCATTGCTCCTGTAGCGGGCCTTACACCTAGCGGTGCTTCCAGGACGTAATTTTTCTGTGCAGCAATGAGGATAATCCTCAAGTTACGAATCCAGTCCGTGTAGTTGCTACCATCATCTTTCAACTTAGCTTTCTCTAGGAGCATTAAAATTCAAGGAGCAGTAGCGGGGCCATTGATCTACAACAACATAGATATGCAAAAACTATCAGGGACTAAGTTCATGATAAATTAAAGTTCAATTAATCATATTACTTAAGAACTCCCACTTAGATAGACGTCCCTCTAGTCATCTAAATGATCACATGATCCATATCAACTAAACCATGTTCGATCATCACGTGAGATGGAGTAGTTTTCAATGGTGAACATCTCTATGTTGATCATATCTACTATATGATTCACGTTTGACCTTTCGGTCTCAGTGTTCCGAGGCCATATCTGCATATGCTAGGCTCATCAAGTTTAACCCGAGTATTCTGCACGTGCAAAACTGGCTTGCACCCGTTGTATGTGAACGCGGAGCTTATCACACCCGATCATCACGTGGTGTCTCGGCACGACAAACTGTAGCAATGCCGCGTACTCAGGGAGAACACTTATACCTTGAAATTTAGTGAGGGATCATCTTATAATTCTACTACCGTACTAAGCAAAATAAGATACATAAAAGATAAACATCACATGCAATCAAAATATGTGACATGATATGGCCATCATCATCTTGTGCCTTTGATCTCCATCTCCAAAGCACCATCATGATCTCCATCTTCACCGGCTTGACACCTTGATCTCCATCGTAGCGTTGTTGCCGTCTCGCCAACTATTGCTTCTACGACTATTGCTACCGCTTAGAGATAAAGTAAAGCAATTACATGGCGATTGCATTTCATACAATAAAGCGACAACCATAAGGATCCTGCCAGTTGCCGATAACTTCTACAAAACATGATCATCTCATACAACAATTTATATCTCATCACATCTTGACCATATCACATCACAACATGCCCTGCAAAAACGGGTAAGATGCCCTCTACTTTGTTATTGCAAGTTTTACGTGGCTGCTACGGGCTTCTAGCAAAAATCGTTCTTACCTAGACATCAAAATCACAACGATTTTTTGTCAAGTGTGTTGTTTTAACCTTCAACAAGGACCGGCCGTAGTCAAATTTGATTCAACTAAAGTTGGAGAAACAGACACCCTTGACCGCTTTGTGTGCAAAAAGCACGTCGGTAGAACCGGTCTCATGAACATGGTCATGTAATGTTGGTCCGGGCCGCTTCATCCAACAATACCGCCGAATCAAAATAAGACGTTGGTGGTAAGCAATATGACTATTATCGCCCACAACTCTTTGTTTTCTACTTGTGCATATCATCTACGCATAGACCTGGCTCAGATGCCACTGTTGGGGAACGTAGCATGCAATTTCAAAAAAATCCCTACGATCACGCTAGATCTATCTAGGAGATGCATAGAAACGAGAGGGGGAGAGTGTGTCCACGTACCCTCCTAGACAGAAAGCGGAAGCGTTATGTTAAAGCGGTTGATGTAGTCGAACGTCTTCACGATCCAACCGATCTAGAAACGAACGTACGGCACCTCCGAGTTCAGCACACGTTCAGCTCGATGACGTCCCTCGAAATCTTGATCTAGCAGAGGGTCGAGGGAGAGTTCCGCTAGCACGACGGCGTGGTGACGATGATGGTGATGTGATCCTCGCAGTGCTTCGCCTAAGCACTACGACGCTATGACCGGTGGTGTAAACTGTGGAGGGGGGCACCGCACATGGCTAAGAGAAAAATTGGTGTGCTATTGGGTGCCCCCTGCCCCCGTATATAAAGGAGGGGAGGAGGAGGCGGCCGGCCAGGAGGCGCACGCCAAGGGGGAGTCCTACTAGGACTCCACTTCTAGTAGTATTCGGCCCCCCTTTTTTCCTTTCTTCACCAGAGGGGAAAAGGAAGGAGAGGTAGAGGGAGAGGGAAAGGGGGGCGCCACCCCCTTCCCTAGTCCAATTCGGACTATCATGGGGGGGCACCCCTTGCGGCTCTCCTCTCTCTCCACTAAGGCGCATGTAGGCCCATTAATCCCCCGGGGGGTTCCGGTAACCCCTCGAATCTCTGGTAAAATACCAAACCACTCAAAACCATTCCGATGTCAGAATACTACCTTCCAATATATGAATCTTTACCTCTCGACCATTTCGAGACTCCTCTTCATGTCCGTGATCTCATCCGGCACTCCGAACAAACTTTGGTCATCAAAACACATAACTCATAATACAAATCGTCATCGAACGTTAAGCGTGCGGACCCTACGGGTTTGAGAACTATGTAGACATGACCGAGACACATCTCCGGTCAATAACCAATAGCGGAACCTGGATGCTCATATTGGTTCCTACATATTCCACGAAGATCTTTATCGGTCAAACCGCAATAACAACATACGTTATTCCCTTTGTCATCGGTATGTTACTTGCCCGAGATTCGATCGTCGGTATCATCATACCTAGTTCAATCTCGTTACCGGCAAGTCTATTTACTCGTTCCATAATGCATCATCCCGTAACTAACTCATTAGTCACATTTCTTGCAAGGCTTATAGTGATGTGCATTACCGAGAGGGGCCAGAGACACCTCTCCGATACTCGGAGTGACAAATCCTAATCTTGAAATATGCCAACCCAACAAACACCTTTGGAGACACCTGTAGAGCATCTTTATAATCACCCAGTTACATTGTGACATTTGATAGCACACAAGGTCTTCCTCCGGTATTCGGGAGTTGCATAATCTCATAGGAATATGTATAAGTCATGAAGAAAGCAATAGCAATAAAACTTAACGATCATTATGCTAAGCTAACGGATGGGTCTTGTCCATCACATCATTCTCTAATGATGTGACCCCATTCATCAAATGACAACACATGTCTATGGTCAGGAAACTTAACCATCTTTGATCAACGGGCTAGTCAAGTAGAGGCATACTAGGGACACTCTGTTTTGTCTATGTATTCACACATGTACTAAGTTTTCGGTTAATACAATTCTAGCATGAATAATAAACATTTATCATGATATAAGGAAATATAAATAACAACTTTATTATTGCCTCTAGGGCATATTTCCTTCAGGACTATGGTATTCGGACACCAAAATGGTTTCGGAATGGTTCGGGGATTTTTCGGAGTACCGGGAGGTACCGGACCCCCCGGGGCGAATATTGGGCCTACATGGGCCATATGGGAGAGGGGAGGCAGCCCACAAGGGGTGGCCGCGCCTGACGAGGACATGTATTAGGGGTAGGGTAACAGGCCTGACCTAAAGACCGTAACCATGGACACCGTACACTTTGTACTGGGCCCCTGGGCCAGATCGACGTTCAAGTGTACCGCAACTTGAAAGTCACTCGGACGACAACGACCACTCGAAGCACGACACTCCACTCGACGAGCTCATTACACTCGGCCGTATAACCCACTCGGTTATGCGAAGACCAATAGTCAGCATGACGGTTTTGTAGTGGCTAGGTATTATGGCATTCATGCCCCACTTTGTAACATAGGAGGTGAGGGGGTGGCGCACTCTATATAAGCCACCCCCACCACTAGACTGGGGGGTCTTTTTTCGGCCATCTCTCTCTCTCTCTGCACCATTAGTCTCAGGACTTAGTTCAGACATGGGGATCCGTTCCTCTCTCTCACACACACATTGTAATCTCTGGATATATACTCAGATAAAACAAAGCCTCTCCGGAGCACGAGACGTAGGGTTGTTATCTCCACCGTGAGAGGCCCGAACTCGCTAAAACCACCGTGTCACCCATATGCATCTCGATAGATCATGCTCCATTACCCTATACCTTATTATTGTCGGAATCGTTCCCACGACAGTTGGCGCCCACAGTGGGGCCTGGCGTCAATCGAGCCATGATGCAGATGGTTTTTTCTTCAATCGCCGGCAACAGACTGATTTCTGCGGGCGACCAAGCTTTCTTGGGATGATCTCCCCGGATCAAACAATCTTCCGCTACCAATTTTGACTATTGAAGTTCCGGCCATCACACGAAATACTCCTCATCATACAAAAGGATCAGCGAGTTGCTCATCTCAACTTGTCCTCTTTACAGTCAAACATTGCAACGATCTAACAATGGTTTGTTCCTTTTCTGTATGCACATGAACTCATACAAAAGGACGCCTCCCTTTGTTCTGATCGGTGGCCCAGCTCCCGGACGGTGAAGCGTCGTCGTCCACCCGTCATCATCTCGCGTGCTCATTGGCGACGCCATCACCTAGCGCGCACACACACGGGCAGCCGCTAACGCTAGGCCTTGTTCCATGGCCGGATAGACGCGTCTACCGGTGGTCTGGCCGACCGGCTCCTCAGGCGACAAGGCCCGACTGTCAGCGCTCGACTCAGCTCCACACGCGTTGAAGCACGAGTCTGACCTGTGCACAACTCCAGCTACCCGAGCAGTGAAACGCAGCCACCAGCGCTCGCGCCGGCCTCGCTCTTGGCTACGCTGGCCCGCGACTGGACTACAGCCAACTGCTCATCCTCTTCATCGCCACTTCTTGGCCGCCGTCTGGTTCCGGCCAGACCGGCCGTTTCTGCCGCAGCAGAGCTCTCCTCCGGGCTGACTCTCCTTCTAATTTCTGTTCCCTCCCGTATTGAAACGAAACTGCATGCAGTGGAAAAAACAATCCCTGGGAAAGGAAACTCCCATTGCATGCAGAATCGCCTTTAATTCTGGCCTAATTAACATTAACACCTCTTGCATGCAGACTCTGAACGTCGGCAATTGACTACAGGTCATTTCCACTAGCGTCGCCTGTTCCAGATCATGGGACTTGAATGAGCAGTGAACCTCCCACGACGTGGCAATAAACCGCATGCAGGAGATAAATGACCAAAACTTCCATTGCACGCAATACCGGCCTTAACTCTTGCTTAATTACCGTTAATTAAGTCTTTTGCATGGGTGTATAGGATTTGGACGTGGTGAACTCCATCAATGCATGTAACGGCACGTGAGGCGGCAGGCATTGGCGAATCCCGGCCACCAATGGTTTCCGTCACGACGCCCCGGCGGTTCCTCCGTCTGACGCCAAGCACTCGCCGATAGCCTTTACGAAGGACTCAACACCACACCGCCTCAACCGGAAGCTGGCTCCGCCCTCTCACACGACTGTGTCTCCCACATTGGAGGCACAAACCCGACGCGACGTGGACCAGGAGTTGGCCATGTCGCCATGCCCAACAATTTCTCCCTCCGGCATCATCCACTCGACAGCAACTCCCTTCAGTTGGCATGGTCACTCGGATGGGCTAGCTCACTCGGACCGAATAGGATCACTCGCACTCAGCCGCCCGTGCATCACCACTCCGCGGGACGCGTCTCCATGACTCAGACGTCCCGCATATCGTCTATCCGCGAGACGCGTCTACATCACTCGGGCGCCACGTGCATCGCCACTCCGCGGGACGCGTCTACATCACTTGCATCACTCCGCGGGACGTGTCTATATCACTTGGACACCCCGCGCATCATCACTCCGCGACACGCTTCTTCATCACTCGCGCGGTCACGAAGCTGCTCGCGTCATCATCAACTTTCCCGACTCAGGCGTCCTGCACATCGCCACTCTGCGGGACGCGTCTACATCACTCGAATGTCCCGCACATCGTCACTCTGCGGGGCGCGTCTACATCACTCGGACGCCCTGCACATCGTCACTCCGTGGCACGCGTCCACATCGCCCGGACGCTCCACGCGTCGCCACTCCGCGGAACACGTCTACATCACTCGGACTCCCCGCGCATCGTCACTCCGCAGGGCGCATCTACATCGCCTTGATGCCCCGCGCATTGTCACTCTGCTGGACGCGTCTACATCGCCCGGACGCTCCGTGCATCTCCATTCCGCGGGACGTGTCAACATCACTCGGACGCCCCGCGCCTCGTCACTCCGCGGGACGCGTCTACATCACTCGGACGACCCGCGTATCGTCACTCCGCGGCACGCGTCTACATCGCCCGGACGCTCCGTGCGTCACTGATGACCCACAAGTGTAGGGGATCTATCGTAGTCCTTTCGATAAGTAAGAGTGTCGAACTCAACGAGGAGCAGAAGGAAAAGATAAGCAGTTTTCAGTAAGGTTTTCTCTGCAAGCACTGAAATAGTAGGTGATAGATAGTTTTGTGATAAGATAAATAGTAACGAGTAACAAATAAACAAAGTAAATAAGGTGCAGCAAGGTGGCCCAATCCTTTATGTAGCAAAGGATAAGCCTGGACAAGTTCTAATAACAATAAAGGAGCTCCCGAGGACACATTGTGAATTATCTTCAAGCTAGTTTTCATCACGCTCATATGATTCGCGTTCGGTACTTTGATAATTTGATATGTGGGTGGACCGGCACTTGGGTATTGCCCTAACTTGGACAAGCATCCCACTTATGATTAACCCCTATTGCAAGCGTCCGCAACTACAAAAAGGAGTATTAAGGTAAACCTAACCACAACATTAAACATATGGGCCCCATATGAACCCCTAACGAAGCAACACATAAACTAGGGTTTAAACACGTCACTCTAGCAACCCATCATCTACTTATTACTTCCCTATGCCTTCCTCTAGGCCCAAATAATGGTGAAGTGTCATGTAGTCGACGTTCACATAACACCACTAGAGGAGAGATAACATACATCTCATCAAAATATCGAACGAATACCAAATTCACATGACTACTAATAGCAAGACTTCACCCATGTCCTCAGGAACAAAAGTAACTACTCACAAAGCATAATCATGTTCATAATCAGAGCTGTAATAATATGCATTAAGGATCTGAACATGTGATCTTCCACCAAGTAAACCAATAAGTATCAACTACAAGGAGTAATCAACACTACTAGCAACCCACAGGTACCAATTTGTGGTCTTGGATACAAGATTGGATACAAGAGATGAACTAGGGTTTGAGAGGAGATGGTCTTTGGTGAAGATGTTGATGGAGATTGACCCTCCCAATGATAGGATCGTTGGTGATGACGTTAGTGATGATTTCCCACTCTGAGGAGGAAGTGTCCCCTGTAACAGCCCGGCCAGAGCCCTAGATTGATTCCGCCAAGGTTCCGCCTTGTGGCGGTGGAGTTTCGTCCCGTAAGCTTGCCCATGAATTTTTCCAGGGTAAAAGCTCTAATATAGCAGAAGATGGACACCGGAGGCTCACCAGGGGGCCCAGGAGATAGGGGGCGCCTATAGGCGCCTGCCTCCTCGGATGGGGTGGGCCCCATGGCCTATTTCTTTCGCTCATAAATTCTTAATAAATCCAAAAAGTGGTTTCGTGGAGTTTCAGGACTTTTGGAGTTGTGCAGAATAGGTTTCCAATGTTTGCTCCTTTTCCAGCCAGAATTCCAGCTGCCGGTATTCCCCCTCTTCATGGTAAACCTTGTAAAATAAGAGAGAATAGCCATAAATATTGAGATATAAAGTGTAATGACAGCCTATAATGCGATAAATATTGGTATAAAAGCATGATGCAAAATGGACGTATCAACTCCCCCAAGCTTAGACCTCACTTGTCCTCAAGCGGAAACCGAGATCGAGAAATATGTCCACATGTTTAGAAATAGAGGTGTCGATAAAAATAAAATACTGACATGGGGGCATCATGATCATTCTAATAACAACAACATATATAGATTTTGTCATATGATTTCTTATGCTCAAGTAATAAGGAATTCACAATGTCAAGTATGGTTCATAAACTTCATTGGGAACTAACAAACTATAATCTCAGTCAAAGAAGCAATTGCAATTTATCGTAACATCAGAAAGAGTCAATAATAGAGCTTTTCAGCAAGCCCACATATTCAACTATCTCGTAGTCTCCTATAATTGTTAACACTCACTCAATACTTGTGGTTATAGAGTTTCAGCCGGACACTGAGAAAGACAGGGGCTTATTGTGTTGCCTCCCAACGTATTGACCTTTAGGTGATGTCAACAATAATAGCCTATGCCAACTTACATACAATTGGATATATGTATCATGATCTTTCAAACACGAGGAGCTTGCCAAAGGATAAAATGAAAAAGTGGGAAGGTGAGGATCACCTCAACTCAAGCATAAAGTAAAAACATAAAGTAAAAGATAGGCCCTTCGCAGAGGAAAGTAGAGGTTGTCATGCGCGTTTAGGGTTGATGCACGAAATCTTAATGCAAAAGAACGTCACTTTATATTGCCCCTTGTATGCGGACCTTTATTATGCAGTCCGTCGCTTTTATTACTTCCACAACAAGTTTGTACAAAGCTTATTTTGTCTACACTAATAAGTCATACATATTTAGAGAGCAATTTTTATTGCTTGCACCGATGAAAACTTACTTGAAGGATCTTACTCAATCCATAGGTAGGTATGGTGGACTCTCATGGCAAAACTGGGTTTGAGGATATATGGAAGCACAAGTAGTATCCGTACTTGGTGCAAGGAATTTTGGCTAGCAAGAGGGGGAAAGGCAAGCTAAACATGTTTGGAAGGTCAATGACAATATACTTTAACTGAGATGTCGGAAAACATAAACCATTATGTTGTCTTCCTTGTCCAACATCAACTCTTTTAGCATGTCATACTTAATGAGTGCTTCACAATCATAAAATATGTCCAAGATAATATATCTATATGTGAACCCCTCTTTCCTTATCACTTCCTATTAATTGCAACGATGACCACAGCTACGTTCATCAACTCTCAACAATTTTTATGCCTCATATTTTCTATGTGTGAAGTTATCACTATCCATAAGATCAATATGAACTCTTTTGTTCTTTCTACTTTCTCAAGATCATAGCAACATAGCAGAGCCCTTGACTCAACACTAGTCTTTATTATAGATAGCACACGGACTCGCTTACATAAAGAGATCACAAAGCAAAACTCAAAACTACTTGATATCAAAACTTCAATCTACTAGATCAAGATACTACTAAAAGGATCGAACTAAATAAAGCGGTAAAGATAGGAGTCGATGGTGATGATGATACCGGGGCACCTCCCCAAGCTTGGCGGTTGCCAAGGAGTGCCCATACCCATGTGATTATTTCTCCTTCTTTACGGTTGGTGTTGTGATCTTCTTGGCGATGATGCCCTTCAGGATACGGTTCTCCTCCTCGAGCTTATTGATTTGTCGTTTGAGGTCTAAAATTTCTTTATGGAGCTTGCCTGTAACGGCCAAGGCTCCTTTTACCCAAGGATGTTGCATAGCTTCTGGAGAACACATGAAACTCTTTTTCATATTTTCATAAGAAAGAAATCTAGAGTTGGAAGGGATGACCGAGGCAGGGACAGCCAGGCTAGGTAGTTCCCCCATAGTGAAATCTGCTTGGAGACGAGAGGTAACTTCTTGATCTTCCTCCATGGCATCTATCCTTTTCAAATCAGCCTCCATCTCATCCTCCGTTGATGGTCCAAAGTGATAGACATCGCCGTTTGCTCCTGGACCTGGCGTTGGGTTAGACACCCGGCTCTACCCAACTGATTCCTTAGAAGACATCTTGCTTTATTCTGCAACAGGAACAGCTCAGAACAAAAACAGAGGATAATTGCGTGATACGGTGGTCAAAACCTTCGGGAGTATATATAATGAATTTTTACCGACCAAAATACATAACATACAAGAAAACGGAGTCCGGGAGGCACACGAGGTGCCCACGAGACAGGGGGGCGCGCCCTACAGGGGGGGGGGGGCTCTCCTCTCTCGGGGGAGCTTCGTGTCCCTTTCGGACTACTTCTTTCTTCCTAAAATTCTTAAATAATCCAAAACTGATATATGTTGCCATTAGAGTTGTTTTGGAGTCGGTATACTTACCGTATCACGTACCTATGCCTTTTTGGAGTTTGGAACGTTCTGGAAAGTGTCTCTTATGTATTCCTCTAGGGTTATGGTATCAATAATATTCGTTTCAACATTGATAGGATTACCTGAAATATAATGCTTAATTCTTTGACCATTAACCACCCTCGGATTTGTGCCTTCGAAGTTGTTAATTTTTATAGCACCGGAACGATAGACCTCCTCGATAACGTAGGGACCTTCCCATTTTGAGAGAAGTCTTCCTGCAAAAAATCTTAAATGAGAGTTGAATAATAGCACATAATCTCCTACGTTAAACTCATGCTTTTGTATCCTCTTATCATGCCAGCGTTTGACTTTTTCTTTGAAGAGCTTGGCATTCTCATATGCTTGGGTTCTCCATTCATCAAGTGAGCTGATATGAAACAACCTCTTCTCACCGGCAAGTTTAAAGTCATAATTGAGCTCTTTAATAGCCCAATATGCTTTATGTTCAAGTTCAAGAGGTAAATGACATGGTTTTCCATAAACCATCTTATATGGAGATATACCCATAGGATTTTTGTATGCAGTTCTATAGGCCCATAATGCATCATCAAGTTTCTTGGACCAATTCTTTCTAGATCTATTCATAGTCTTCTGCAAAATTAATTTGAGCTCTCTATTGCTCAACTCTACTTGATCACTAGACTGCGGGTGATAAGGAGATGTGATTCTATGATTGACATCATACTTAGCAAGCATCTTACGGAAAGCACCATGAATAAAGTGTGAACCAACATCACCATAAGATATCTAGGGACTCCAAACTTCGGAAAAATAACTTCTTTAAGCATTTTAATAGAAGTGTTATGATCAGCACTACTAGTTGGAATAGCTTCTACCCACTTAGTAACGTAATCAACAGAAGCTAAAATATGTGTATAACCATTGGAGGCAGGAAAAGGTCCCATATAATCAAAGCCCCAAACATCAAACGTTTCAATAACAAGAGAGTAATACATAGGCATTTCTTGACGTCTGCTAATGTTACCTATTCTTTGACATTCATCACAAGATAAGACAAACTTACGAGCATCTTTGAAGAGAGTAGGCCAATAAAAACCAGATTGTAGTACCTTGTGTGCAGTTCTATCTCCCGCGTGGTGTCCTCCATAAGATTCAGAGTGACACTTTGTCACATCCCTAGTTCTGGTATGCTCGAGGCTAGCTAGTCATGTGTGCATCATGTTTAAATTCCATTTAAATTTGAAATGAGGATTTGTGAAATCCTCGTAATCATTTTTAGAAATGACCCAAATAAAAATTGCTCCAAAAGGTCCAAGAAAATGCTCATGTTGTTTCTCTGAAAATATTTGATATAGATAAAAATCAAACCAATATTTTTAATGAGCTCATAAGTATTTATTTTGGTTATTCGGAATTAATGAATAATTATTTGCTTTGGATAAATATATAATATATGTCCAAAACTTCTGTTAATTGGTGAGGAGTTTTGGAGCAATCCAACTAGTTCCTACAAAAATTGACAGAAGTAAATAAAATGATTTAGTATTTTATTAAATCAAAACAAATGTAGAAAAATAGAAAATGAAACAAAATGGAAAAACGCTTACTGTGCTTCACCGCAGCTGGCAGCCCAAAGGGCTCAACAGGCGGCCCAGCCGACCGGCTGCTGGCTGGCCGTCCTCCACCTCCCGCCAGGAGGACAGGGACGTGTGCCCACGGCGCGCACGCATGCGTCCGGCCACCTCCTGCCTGACTGTCCTCCCCACTCGTCGCTCTTGATGCCCGACGCCATCACGCGCCGCCTGGCCCGCTCTCTCTCTCCCGTGGCCTCCCCTCCTCTCCCTCGCTCTCTCCCACCGCCCACTACTACAAAAGGGCTATAGATGGAATGACTACTAATGGCGCACCTGTGATGTGGTGCGCCATTACTATATTCTAATGGCGCACCATGTCTCGGTGCGCCATTAGTAATATATTACTAATGGCGCACCTCGTGTGTGGTGCGCCATTAGTAGTTAAAAAAGCATAAAAAATTTGTTACTAATGGCGCACCGATGCATAGTGCGCCATTACTACTGACATAGTATAATGGCGCACCACATCGGTGGCGCCATTAGTAGTTTTGAAAAAAATGTAAAAAATAAATAAAATTTTTTTGTTACTAATGGCGCACCATGTCTCGGTGCGCCATTACTTGTTTTAACTTAGTAATGGCGCACTTTCCAATCGGTGCGCCATTACTAACTTTTTCAAAAAAAATCAAAAAATATCATTTTTTATTTTTTCTTTTCAAAACTACTAATGAGCAAGATCAGTGGAGTGGTGCGCCATTACTAGTTGAACTAGTAATGGCGCAAGACCACCCCACGGCGCCATTAGTAACTTGGCCACCTTCCAATCAATGCACCTCGTGGATCGCCTTTTCAGTTTTAAAAAATAAAAGAAAATGACGAAAATGTCAAAAAAATAAAAGAAAATAAGTTTCCCATGTGCTATGTGGTCTAGTTGTTGGGAAAATTTGCACATCTGAATTTCGACTTCATTTGCAAAATCTCTCGAGAATTTGTAAAATGGGCATAACTTTTGCATACTAACTTTCGGATGAAAAAAGTTTTTATATGAAAATCATCTACTCGAAAAGTTACATCCAAATTTCAAAATCCCCAAAAACATAAAAGAAAAAAAGTTACGGGGCTTTCAAGATCTAGCGGCAAAAAAATTCAAAAAATTTCAAACTTACTAGTGGCACCGTGGATGTGCAGTGCGCCACTAATGCTGAAAAAAAAATTGGTTTTGAAATTTTTTTTGATTTTTTTTTCAAAAAATGATACGTAATATGATCGAGAAGTTTGAAATATTTTTCAAAATTTCATCATAGTCATGAACATGAACAACGTCCTAGACATCAATAAGGTATAACAGGATTGAGGTGCTAGATATATCAACAAGTGCTTGTGGAGTGAGCTGTTGGGGGTTGGATAGAACTCTGAAGTTAAGCGTGCTTGAAATTTTGGAGTAGTGAGGAGATGGGTGACCTTTGGGAAGTTTGACCACGGAGTGCGATTTGACCTGAGATTAAGCATATTGACCGAGATTAAGCCATAGTGAACTGAGATTAAGAAAAATTTGAAAAAAATTAAAAAATAAAAAAGTTTTAAAAAAATTCTGAAAAAAATTTGAAAAAATTTAAAAAAAAAAGTTACTAATGGCGCATCGAGGTGGTGCGCCATTAGTATGCCAAAGCACTGGAGGCATACTAATGGCGCACTGGCCTATACTAATGGCGACTACGGTGCGCCATTAGATACTCAGATACTAATGGCGCATCAGGTGAGTGCGCCATTAGTAAAATTACTAATGGCGTGCTATTAATGGCGCACCACAGATGCGCCATTAATAGCCATACTAGGTGCGCCATTAGTAGGGTTTTTCTAGTAGTGGCCACGGCCTCGCCTCCCAAACAAGTCCAAAAGCTCCGCACCGTCGTCCTCGCCCTCTCCGTCTGCTGCAAGGCCGCCGGACGCCTGCGTGGAGCCGTCACCGCTGCCGTCGTCTTCATCATCGCCGCCGGAGATCGCCATCGACATTCCGTCGCTTCCTAAGTTGCCCCCGAAGCGCGCTTGAGATCACCGAAGGCCTTCGCGTGAGCTCCTCTACCGAACCCTCTTCTCCCTCGCGCTCCAGCTCCGTTCCCGCCATGGCCTTAGCTCCTCGCCGCCCGATCATGTCGCCGGGCTGTGGGCGAGCCACCGCTCGCTTCCCGAGGCGCGTCACTCAATTTGCAGCCCGTGAGCCAAACGCACTCCGCCGCAGCCTCCTGCCGTGCCCCGTAGCACAAAAATCGCATGCCACCGAACTCCGCCGCCCGGCTCCGCTCCCGGCGAGCTCGGCCGCCCCCGCCTCCCACTTGCTCCGGATAGCGGGACGAGCTGGCTCCTCGCCAATGGTCTCCGCCTGTCCAAATGGTCGCCAGAGGGAAATCCGAGGCCCTCCACAGGTGGCCTCGGCCAAGGCGTCGAAGTCGCCATGGTTTGACCTCATGACCGGGGTTTGACCTTTGACCTCGGCCGGCCGACAAGTGGGACCAGCCTGCTAATTTTAGTTAGATGTTAATTAAACTTAATTAGCCTCATGATATCGACATGTGGGCCGAGGCCACTAACTAAACTAGATTAGTTAGGTTAGACAGCGACATATGGGTCCCACTGGTCAGGTTTGACCTCGACACGGCCGTTGACTTTCGTGGCGTCGCTACTCGGGACGTCATCTTTGATCGATGATTAACTACTTTCGGATTAAAGATAATCAGAAAATCCGTAAAATGATCCAAACTTCAAAAATCGTAGAAATTCAACCGTAGCTCATTGAAATAATTTATATATGAGAAATTATCAAAAAAATGCAATCTATCCATCTGTTCTAGTTTCATGCATGAAAACCAACTTATACCTGCTGTATAAGTGAAACACTAAAATGTCTTATATAAAGAGCTTACTTTGGAAATGCATTTGAATCTTTGGTTCAAGTGGACTTCAACCAAATGAACTCTAGCTGCATTAGCTCAAACAACATCACATATTCATGCCATGATCATGCATCATATTGTTGCATATGCTTGTATTACGATTGCCGACATCGTTCCTTCTCGATAGGTCCTCGCTACGGAGAGTGCTCGAGAGTACTGTACGTGAAGCGGTGCCTCCCTTTGTTGATCTACCAGCAAGCAACCCCTTGTTCATTACGATACAATCCTACTCTCTTGCTCCTGCTCTCATTTATTGCATTAGGACAACAACGATTCATCTGCTACTCTGTGCTGTGGTAGTTGAACCCATTCCTCTGCATGACCTGTCATTGCCATAGTAAATAGTTGAAACCCACTAGCATGTGTAGGAGTTGATTGAAGCCATTGCTTAGAGTGTGTCAGGTCTAATTCATTGGGAATGAATTGGAGTGCAATGCTATGTTCTGATGCTGAGAGTTAAGTGTGTGAATACGATTTGGTAAAGGTAGCGGTGAGAGGCCATGTAGGAGTACATGGTGGGTTGTCTCACCGAACTGGCCCTAAGCACCGAAGTTCTATGTATGTTGTCCAATGACTCGATACTACCACACATTGGGCTCCGGCGCCCAAGCCCTCTCGACTTATTAACCAACTTGGTCTCTGGCCTGTGAGTCGCAACTAGTTTCTGGTGTTTGTAGGTAGTGTTAGTAGTCTACCAAGTGGCACCCGACCAGGTGGGCTTGGGACAGACTAAGCACAAGTGGCACGGTGTACCAAGAGTAGATCCATCCGGCGAGGTGGGCTTGGGAACCCTGCACAATCGTTTGGGGCCGTGAGCGACACCCCGCCCGGATCTCCTTGCGGATGGAACCCGAATAGGCGATAAACCCGGACTAGAGTCTTGTGTGGTTAGTCGGTCGTGGTGACGCCTCGCTAGGCTTCCACTTGAAAGTTGCCGAGATACATGACGTGTACATGGCGGTAAGTGGCGAGAGCGCAGGTGAAGAAGTACACCGCAGGGTTAACATGATCTATTAGGATAGCCGGGTCGGGTTATGGACTTCTTGGATGCTTACGTGGTACATAGACAACTTGAAGTGGATACTCTAAAATGCTCAAGACAAGTGTGAGTTCTATGGATGGCCTTCTCGAGGGGAGATGGGAATGAATCCATAGTAGTGTATTGATGTGGTGATTAGTGGACTGCAAAGGCCGCTTCACCTCAAAGAAGTTTCTCGTAGTCATAGAACATGATAGCCATCGAGTCAAAGCTGGCTTGTCGCAACTAAACCCCACATTACCTTCTTGATACAAATGCATGTATGATAGGATCTGATGTAAGTCTTGCTGAGTACCTTTGTACTCACGTTGCTTTATTTATGTTTTTGGCAATGGAGATTTCGGTCTTACTAGTAGTTCCGCTTGGACTTGACGATTAGCTTGTTACCTCAGCTACGATCTTGTACCCTTGGGAGGGTCTTGTAGATAGTCAGGCTTCTCAGCCCTTTTCTTTTGTAGTTGTGTGTACTCAGACATGTAATGCTTCCGTTGCTTGTACGCTCTGAATGATGGGTCATGTGACCCCTGTTTGTATTTAATGCTCTGTGGCTCCTCTGGGCCTTTATCTATATGAGTTTGCGTTATGTTGTGATGCCATGTTGTACAACACATTCTTGCATGTTATGCGTACGTGTAACGTGTATTGCTATGTGTGGGATCCGACAACCTAGTTGTCTATCCTTGGTAGCCTCTCTTATGGGGAAATGTAGTCTAGTGCTTCCACCGAGCCATGGTAGTCCGCTACAGCCCGGGTTACTAGGAGTCCTACTAGCCTGTGACTACCGCTTCCGAACACTTAGACTGGCCGCATGTGATTCACTGCTCTCGTGGTTCTGCCCTTCGGGAAATGTCACTTGTGACATCCGGAGTCCTCATCTAGCTCAAGCATGTACCAGGTTCCTGAGTCTGTTAGCCCAAAGGTTACAGCCGGATTCGCACGTATTTAATCGACATGCTCGATGTTGATTCATGTATGCCTGTCCCCATAAGTTAGTGCCACTTTGGGTTCACGACTAGTCATGTCGGCCCGGTTCTCTGTCATATGGATGCTAGCGACACTATCATATACGTGAGCCAAAAGGCTAAACGGTCCCGGCCATGGTAAGGCGACACCCATGGGAATACCATGCGTGAGGCCGCAAAGTGATATGAGGTGTTACAGGCTAGATCGGTGTGACTTAGAATCGTGGTCCCGACAGCTTTTGGTATCGAGGTCGATCATCAGAGGATTACCAAGCCAAAGCGGTCAAAGTTGAGTCTGGAAATTCTTTAGTTATGTAAGGGAATTGATTGTGGGAAGGAACGTAAGGCTCTTTTTTACTCCTTATACCTCATGGCCTTCTCGATCCGAGTCATCCTATCTTTCCTACGGGGTTAAGGAACTAGGCTTTCTCTTACGTCTATCAGGATCACGTGTTACTACTCCGTAGTCCCATAGGATTGGGTGATCAGAGTCATACCCCAGTTTTCGAGTACTTCCGATATAGTCTGTTTAGTATGATCTCAGAACCTTGAGTGATGATGTTGAGTATGTTACTACCCCATTTTAGCAGGATGTCTCATTCTGGGCATTTTACTGCCGTTATGCTGCCAGAATTGCCCTAGGAGTTTGAGAGTTAATATTTTCCTTGTCCTACATTCTATAGTCTATAGTTGATGCTGATCCATCCTTGGTTTCGTTTCTCGTGATGTCATCGCTAAACGAAGTTCGCTGCTCGTAGCCGTAACCACGGAGATGGTAGGGATGAGGATCCTCCCGACCAACCTTCGTTGGCAGTGTTCATGTTAGAGATGGAGAGAAACAAGCGTGAGTCTAACCGCTTGTTGGCACGTATCGAGGAGAACACCGCACATCAGTTCAAAGGATCTGTGACCATTCATGACTTCATCTGCTTGCACCCACCCACCTTTCATCATGCCATTGAGCCACTCAATGCGTATGACTGGCTCAGAGCATCAATCATAAGCTGCGTTCATGAACGTAGAAGAAGATGACAATGTCACCTATGCCACATACCACTTGGAAGGTCCCGCTAGTCTTTGGTGCCGTAACTATGAGGCTATGCTTCCAAATTGGTCGATTCCTACCCGGAGAGATTTCATCGAGGCTTTTCTCGAGCATCACATTCCTCAAGCCCTCATTGATCGCAAGAGAGAAGAGTTACGTAGTTTCACCTGCAGTAAGATGGCTGTTGATGCTTACTGAAGAGAGTTTGAGAACCTTGCCCGCTATGCTTCGTAAGAGGTGTCCACGGACGCCAAGAAGGTGCTAGGTTCCTAAGGGTCTCAACCCCAAGTTGCGTCGTGATCTCCACCTACATCATTGTGATACATTCCAGGCTCTTGTGAACAAGGCCATTAATGCGGAGACAGCTCAGCTCACCAACGAGGAGTCTCGTAAGCACACCCGTGATTTGGTTTCTTTATCCGGTTCTACTTCTCAGAAGCGCCGGATTTGGGTTCCGAACTCTGCTCTTCCACCTGGCTACGCACTGACGCCATCTTATGTGGCGCCTCACCCGGTTCACTTATATGCACCACCCAGGCCTATTGGTGGACCACCTGCCAATGCGGGTCCACGTCCTACCTCCAAGATTTGTTACAAGTGTGGAGAGCCAGGCCACATTGCCCGTATTTGCACTCAGACCAGTGTTGCTCCACCCCAGCCCGAGAAGTCTGTTGGCCGTGGTAGTAAGCCATCACGCAAGATGATCAGTGCCAAGTCAGCTCCCACTGAACATGGATGTGTGCATCACGTCTCAGCTAAAGACGCTCATGATGATCCAGATGTCGTTCTTGGTACACTCCTTGTCAACTGTCATCCAACATCGGTTCTGTTCGATACTGGAGCATCTCATTCCTTCATTTCTGAAAGCTATGCCCGCTTGCACGACATGTCATTTTGTGATATGGTCTCCCCGCTACTTATTCAAACTCCTGGATCCAAATGGCAAACCTCTAGGATAAGTTATGGCAATGAAATCCATGTTGACAGACTTGTATTCCTTGCTTCCCTGATATCTCTCAATTCTTCGGATATTAACATCATCTTGGGTATGGACCGGATGACAGCTCATCATGCCAAGATTAATTGTTTCACCAGTCTGTTAGCTTACACACCCATCCGCAAGATAGTCACTGTCTCCACTAGAGTTGCAAGGCGTCGGCTCTATTCTCTTAATGCCAGCCCTCTTCCGGACTCTTAAAGATATCCCGTAGCCCGTGACTTCCTGGATGTCTTTTCAGAGGAACTGCCAGTGTTCCACCCGATGTAGATGTAGAGTTCGTCATAGATCTTATCCCAGAACCGCCCCAATTTCTAGGAGACCTTACAAGATGGCACCCTTAGAACTAGCCGAGCTTAAGAAACAACTCGATGAGTCCTTACAAAGGGTTTCATCCGTCCTAGTTCTTCTCCTTGGGCTTGCCCCGCCCTCTTTGTCAAGAAGAAGGATGGTACGGACCGGATGGTTGTAGATTATCGTCCGTTAATTTGGTCACGATAAAGAACAAATATCCGCTCCCCAGGATCAACGACCTGTATGATCACCTCGCTGGATCCTCAGTCTTCTCCAAGATGGATTTGAGGTTAGGCTACCACCAAATCAAGATCAGAAATGGGGACATTTCCAAAACGGCTTTTATCACTCGTTATGGTCAGTACGAGTACACCGTCATGTCCTTCGGTCTAACCAACGCTCCAGCTACGTTCTCCCGCTTGATGAACTCGATCTTCATGGAGTACTTAGATAAGTTCGTCGTGGTTTTACATCGATGATATTCTTATTTACTTGAAGAACGAGGAAGAGCATGCTGAACATCTTAGACTTGTGTTAGAAAAACTCAGAGAGCACCGCCTTTATGCCAAGTTCTCCAAGTGTGAATTTTGGTTGCCAGAAGTGACCTACCTAGGCCACGTAATCTCTGGTAAGGGCATTGCAGTCAATCCCGAGAGAGTTAAGGCCATTCTCGATTGGACTCCACCTGAAACCGTTAAACAAGTTAGGAGTTTCCTTGATCTAGCCAGCTATTGTCGCCTCTTTGTTGAAAACTTCTCCAAAGTAGCCAAACCCTTCACGGAACTTCTCAAGAAGGATAAAAAGTTTGAGTGGTCCCCACAGTGTGAGTACAGTTTTCAAGAACTGAAAAGACGCCTGACTTCTGCTCCCATACTTGTGCCACTGGATTTCAGGAAGGACTTTGTTATATACTATGACGCCTCACGACAGGGACTAGGTTGCATTCTTATGCAGGATCGTCATGTGATTGCCTATGCATCTCGACAGTTTCATCCACATGAGGAGAACTATCCTACACATGATCTAGAGCTTGGAGCCGTAGTCTATGCACTCAAGACCTGGCGACATTACCTTCTTGGTAAACGTTGCGAGATTTACACCGATCACCAAAGTCTCAAGTACATCTTCACCCAACCAGATTTGAACCTTAGGCAAAAACGTTGGTTGGAGTTGATCTCGGATTATGATCTAGGGATTACTTACACTCCAGGCAAAGCTAATGTCATGGCTGATGCGCTAAGCCGTAAATCCTATTGCAACAACCTCATGTTGTAGCAGGGCCAACCACTTCTCCATGAGGAATTTTGTAAGCTTAACCTTCACATTGCTCCTCACGGACTCCTTTCTACCTTGGTGGCTAAACCTGATCTTGAGGATCGGATTATCGCAGCTCAAAAGCAGGACACGGGAATTTCCCGGATCAAGAGAAACATTAAGAAGGGAGTTGGTGGATGTTTCTCTATGGATGATCGTGGTGTTGTTTTCTTTGAGAATCGCTTGGTGGTTCCCAAGAATCAACATCTGCGACAATTGATTCTTAAGGAGGCGCATGAAACTCCTCTCACGATTCATCCCGGTAGTACTAAGATGTATCAGGACCTACGCCAGAGGTTCTGGTGGACTAGGATGAAGAGAGAAATTGCTCAATTTATTGCTAACTGTGACGTTTGTCGTCGCGTTAAGGCAGAGCATCAGAGACCTGCTGGCACCCTTCAGCCTTTAGCCATTCCTGAGTGGAAATGGGATAAAGTTGGTATGGACTTCACCACCGGCTTTCACACGACCAAGAAAGGGAATAATGCTATCTTCCTAGTCATTGATCATCTCTCCAAAGTGGCGCACTTCCTACCTGTTCGAGAGAGTATCACTGCTAGTTAGCTCGCTGACTTATATATTTCTCGAATAGTATCCCTTCATGGTGTTCCACTAGAGATCAATTCAGACCGTGGTAGTCTTTTCACTTCTCATTTCTGGGAGAGTTTCCAAACTGCCATGGGAACCCATCTCTCCTTCAGTACCGCTTTCCACCCTCAGTCGAGTGGTCAGATGGAAAGGGTCAACCAAATTCTCGAAGACATGCTTAGAGCTTGCGTTATCTCATTCGGTATGGATTGGGAGGAATGTCTTCCTTTCGCCGAGTTTTCTTATAACAATAGCTATCAATCCAGCCTCAAGAAAGCTCCTTTTGAGATTCTCTATGGACGAAGATGTCGAACACCCTTGAACTGGTCAGAAACCGGTGAAAGACAATTCTTTGGACCGGACATGATCCAGGAGGCAGAAGAGCAAGTTCGCATCATTCGTGAGAATTTGAAAACAGCCCAGTCTCGTCAAAAGAGCCAGTATGATCGTCATCATAAGGATATGACTTATGAAGTTGGCGACAAAGCTTACCTTCGGGTTACTCCTTTGAAGGGTACCCATCGTTTCGGTATCAAAGGCAAGTTGGCTCCTGTTACATTGGTCCTTTTTGCATTCTCGCTAAACGAGGAGAGGTTGCCTACCAGTTGGAACTACCCCACATCTTTCCCGAAAGTGCATGATGTCTTCCACATCTCTCAACTCAGCGTTGCTTCTCGGATCCTATCCGCGGAGTGGACCACGAAACGCTTGATCTCCAAGATAACCTCACATATCGAAAGTATCCAGTTCACATTCTTGATCAAGCAGGCGTGTCACTCGACGTCATAATATCAAGTTTCTCAAGGTTCAGTGGTCTCATCATTCCGAGAGAGAAGCTACTTGGGAGCGAGAAGATCGCCTTTTACCGGAGTACCCACTTTCTTTCCATCGACTCGAATCTCGGGACGAGATTCTTTCAAAATGAGGCAGTTGTCACATCCCTAGTTCTGGTATGCTCGAGGCTAGCTAGTCATGTGTGCATCTTGTTTAAATTCCATTTAAATTTGCAATGAGGATTTGTGAAACCCTTAGAATCATTTTTAGAAATGACCCAAATAAAAATTGCTCCAAAAAGGTCCAAGAAAATGCTCATGTTGCTCTCTGAAAATATTGTACAGAGATAAAAATCAAACCAATATTTTTAATGAGCTCATAAGTATTTATTTTGGGCATTTGAAATTAATGAATAATTATTTGCTTTGGATATATATTTGTTATATATATAATATATGTCCAAAACTTCTGTCAATTGGTGAGGAGTTTTGGAGCAATCCAACTAGTTCCTACAAAAATTGACAGAAGTAAATAAAATGATTTAGTATTTTATTAAATCAAAACAAATGTCAGAAAAATAGAAAACAGAAACAAAATGGAAAAACGCTAATTGCGGCTTACTCCGCACTGGCAGCCCATTGGCCCAACAGTTAGCCCAAATGGGACCGCCAAGGTCGTCCTCCACCTCCCGCCAGAGGATGTGGACGTGTGTCCACGGCGCGCATGCACGCGTCCGCCACCTCCTCGCCTGCCTGTCCTCCCCACTGTCGCTCGGATGCCTTGCGACGACGCCACGCGACGCTCAACGCTCTCTCTCTCCGTGGCCTCCCTCCTCTCCTCGCTCTCTCTCATCGCTACCGAAGCGTTGTTGCCGCCACCGCGACGCCGTTGCCGCGCCACCGCCACAGCCTCGCCTCCCGACAAGTCCAACAGCTCCGCACCATCGTCCTCGCCCTCTCCGCTGCTGCGGCGCCGTTGGACACCTCGTGGAGCTGCCACCGCCGTCGTCTTCATCATCGGGCCGCCGGAGATCGCCACCGACATTCCGCCGCCACCAAGCCGCCCCGGAAGCGCTGAGATCACCGAAGGCCTCGCCGTGAGCTCCTCTACCAAACCCCTCTTCTCCCTCTCGTTTTTGCTCTCCAGCTCCATTCCCCGCCATGGCCGTAGCTCGCCGCCGCGTGGCTGTGAGCCACTGCGCAGCTCGCCTCCCGAAAGGCCACATCAAATCGTTGCAGCCCAGAGCCAAAACGCACCCGGCCGCAGCTCCCCCGCTGCGTGCCCCGTAGTACCAAAACCGCATGCCACCGAACTCCGGCCGCCGCCCTGAGCTCCGCTCCGGCGAGCTCCAGCCGTCCCCGCCTCTCCCACTTGCTCCAGATGACGCGGATGAGCGCTGGCTCCTCGCCAGTGGTCTCGGCCGTCCAAATGGTCGCCAGAGGGCGAAATCCGAGGTCCTCCGCCGCGTCTGGCCTCGCCGGCGTCGAGTCGCCGGTGGGTTTGACCCCGCTTACCAGGGGTTTGCCCTTTGACCTCGCCGTCCTGACAAGTGGGACCAGGCCCCTGGTAATTTTTGTTAAATGTTAATTAAACTTAATTAGCCTGATGATACTGACATGTGGGCCCGAGGCCACTAATTAAACTAGATTAGTTAGGTTAGACACTGACATATGGGTCCCACTGGTCAGGTTTGACCTGAACCTGGCCGTTGACTAGCTGACGTCACTCGCATCGTCATGTCGACGTATGATTAACTATTTTCCGGATTAAAGATAATCAGAAAATCCGTAAAATGATCCAAACTTCAAAAATCATAGAAATTCAATCGTAGCTCAGATTGAAATAATTTATATATGAAAAATTATCAGAAAATGCAATCTATCCATCTGTTCTAGTTTCATGCATGAAAACCAACTTATACCTGCTGTATAAGTGAAACACTAAAATGGCTTATATAAAGAGCTTACTTTGGAAATGCATTTGAATCTTTGGTTCAAATGGACTTCAACCAAATGAACTCTAGCTGCATTAGCTCAAACAGCATCACATATTCATGCCATGATCATGCATCATATTGCTGCATATGCTTGTATTCTGATTGCCGACACCGTTCCTTCTCGATAGGTCCTGCTACGGAGAGTGCTCGAGAGTAATTGCGTGAAGCAAAGTGCCTCCCTTGTTGATCTACCAGGCAAGCAAACCCCCTTGTTCATTCCGATACAATCCTACTCTCTTGCTCCTACTCTCATTTATTGCATTAGGACAACAATGATTCATCTGCTACTTTGTGATGCGGTAGTTGAACCCATTCCTCTGCATGACCTGTCATTGCCATAGTAAATAGTTGAAACCCACTAGCATGTGTAGGAGTTGATTGAAGCCATTGTTGTGTTCCTACCATGCCATGCCTGCTATCGCTAGAGTGTGTCAGTCTAATTCATTGGGAATGAATTGGAGTGCAATGCTTTGTTACGATGTCGAGAGTTAAGTGTGTGAATACGATTAGGTAAAGGTAGCGGTGAGAGGCCACGAGGGAGTACATGGTGGATTGTCTCACTAGAACCGCCCTAAGCACCGAGTTCTATGTATGTTGTCCAATGACTCGATACTACCACACATTGGGCTCCGGGCGCCCAAGCCCTCTCGACTTATTAACCAACTTGGTCTCTGTCCAGGAGTCGCAACTAGTTTCTGGTGTTTGTAGGTAGTGTTAGTAGTCTACCAAGTGGCACCCGACCAGGTGGGCTTGGGACAGAGTAGGCACATGTGGCACGGTGTACCAAGCGTAGATCCATCCGGCGAGGTGGGCTTGGGAACCCTACACACATCGTTTGGGGCCGTGAGCGATACCCCGGCTGGATCTCCTTGCGGATGGAACCCGAATAGGCGATAAACCTAGACTAGAGTCTTGTGTGGTTAGTCAGGTCGTGGCCGACACCCTCGCCAGGCTTCCGCTTGAAGGTTGCCGAGATACATGACGTGTACATGGCGGTAAGTGGCGAGAGCATGTGTGAAGAAGTACACCCCTGCAGGGTTAACATGATCTATTCGGAGAGCCAGGTCTGCGGTTATGGACTTCTTGGATGCTTACGTGGTACATAGACAACTTGAAGTGGATACTCTAAAATGCTCAAGACAAGTGTGAGTGCTATGGATGGCCTTCTCGTAGGGAGACGGGAATGGATCCATAGTAGTGTTGTGAGTGCTATGGATGGCCTTCTCGTAGGGAGACGGGAATGGATCCATAGTAGTGTATTGATGTGGTGATTAGTGGACTCGTGTTCGCTGCTTCACCTCAAAGAAGTTTCTCATAGTCATAGAACATGATAGCCACTGAGTCAAAGCTGGCTTGCTGCAACTAAACCCCACATTACCTTCTTGATACAAATGCATGTATGATAGGATCTGATGTAAGTCTTGCTGAGTACCTTTGTACTCACGCTGTTTTATTTATGTTTTTGCAAATGGAGATTTCGGTCTTACTAGTAGTTCCGCTTGGACTTCGACGAGTAGCTTGTTACCTCAGCTACGATCTTGTACCCTTGGGAGGGTCTTGTAGATAGTCAGGCTTCTCAGCCTTTTTCTTTTGTAGTTGTCTGTACTCAGACATGTAATGCTTTCGTTGCTTGTATGCTCTGAATGATGGGTCATGTGACCCCTGCTTGTATTTAATGCTATGTGGCTCTTCTGGGCCTTTATCTATATGAGTTTGCGTTATGTTGTGATGCCATGTTGTACAACACATACTTGCATGTTATGCGTACGTGTAACGTGTATTGCTATGTGTGGGATCCGACAACCTAGTTGTCTATCCTTGGTAGCCTCTCTTATGGGAAATGTAGTCTAGTGCTTCCACCGAGCCATGGTAGTCCGCTACAGGCCGGTTATCGTGAGTCCTCGCTAGCCCAAAGACACTACTGCTCCGGAACACTTAGATCTGGCCGACATGTGATTCACTTGCCTCGTGGTTCTGCCCTTCAGGAAATGTCATGCGGTGACATCCGGAGTCCTGCCTAGCCTGCTACAGCCCGGGTTCCCAGAGTTCTGTTAGCCCAGTGCTACAGCCCAGATTCACACGCTGCTGACCGACATGCTCGATGTTGATTCATGTATGTCTGTCCCCATAAGTTAGTGCCACTTTGGGTTCACGACTAGTCATGTCGGCCTGTGTTCTTCGTCATATGGATGCTAGCGACACTATCATATACGTGAGCCAAAAGGCGCAAACTGTCCCGGGCCATGGTAAGGCGACACCCGTGGGAATACCGTGCGTGAGGCCGCAAAGTGATATGAGGTGTTACAGGCTAGATCGGTGTGACTTAGAATCGGGGTCCTGACACACTTGCGTAGGATTTGTTCCTGTTCATGCTCAGGCACACAATGTCTAATAATACCATCTACTCCTTCTTTATAAAGGTGTGGATCATCCCAGAAGTAATGTCTTAAATCATAAAAGAACTTTTTCTTTTGCTGGTATGTGAAACTAGGCGGTATATATTTAGCAACAATGTAATTAGCATAATCAGCATACCAAGGAGCAGTACGAGAAGCATTGACAACCGCTAATTGTTCTTCAGGAAAACTACCATTAATAGGCAGTGGGTCATCAAGAACATTCTCTAACCTAGACAAGTTGTCTGCAACTGGGTTCTCGGCTCCCTTTTTATTAATAATATGCAAGTCAAATTCTTGGAGTAAGAGAACCCATCTAGTGAGTCTAGGCTTAGCATCTTTCTTTTCCATGAGATATTTAATAGCAGCATGATCAGTGTGAATAGTAACTTTGGAATCAACAATATAAGGTCTAAACTTATCACATGCAAACACAACTGCTAAGAACTCTTTTTCAAGAGTAGCATAATTTCTTTTGGGCAGTATCAAGAGTCTTACTAGCATACTGGATAACATTCAATTTCTTATCGACTCTTTGCCCTAAAACAGCACCTACAGCATAATCACTAGCATCGCAGATAATTTCAAAAGGTAAGTTCCAATCAGGTGGCTGAACAATAGGTGCAGTGATCAAAGCTTTCTTAAATGTTTCAAATTCTTCTACACAATCATCATCAAAGACAAAAGGGATATCTTTTTGCAATAAATTAGTCAGCAGCCTAGAGATTTTAGAAAAGTCCTTAATGAACCTCCTATAAAAACCAGCATGACCAAGGAAACTTCTTATACCTTTTATGTCCTTGGGACATGGCATCTTTTCAATAGCATCAACTTTGGCCTTATCAACTTCAATACCTCTCTCAGAGATCTTGTGCCCCAAGACAATGCCTTCATTAACCGTAAAGTGACACTTTTCCCAATTCGTAACGAGACTAGTATCTTCAAGCATCTCCGCAAAACTCGATCAAGGTTGCTCAAACAATCATCAAAAGAGGATCCACAGACGGAGAAGTCATCCATGAATACCTCACAAATCTTTTCACAAAAATCAAAAAATAGCCATCATGCATCTTTGAAAGGTAGCAGGTGCATTGCATAAACCAAAAGGCATACGTCTATAAGCAAAAGTACCAAAACGGCAAGTAAAAGTAGTTTTAGATTGATCTCCCGCTGAAACAGGTATCTGAGAGAAACCAGAATAGCCATCTAGAAAGCAAAAATGTGTGTGTTTGGATAGCCTTTCTAGCATTTGATCAATAAAATGTAAAGGGTAATGATCTTTATTAGTAGCTTTATTTAACTTACGGAAATCAATTACCATCCTATAGCCTGTAATAATTCTTTGCGGGATCAGTTCATCTTTATCATTAGGAACGACAGTAATACCTCCCTTTTTAGGGACACAATGGACAGGGCTTACCCATTCACTATCAGCGACGGGATAAATAATACCTGCCTCAAGGAGTTTTAGAATCTCCTTTCTTACCACTTCCTTCATTTTGGGGTTTAATCGTCTTTGAGGATCTCTAACTGGTTTGGCATCTTTCTCCACCGAAATTTTGTGTTGACATAATGTGGGACTAATGCCCTTAATATCGCCCGTAGTATATCCAATAGCAGCTTCGGTGCTTCTTCGTAGTTTTCAATAATCTTTCTTCTTCTTTCTCTGAAAGGTTAGCACTAATAATAACAGGATATATTTCTTTTAAATCAAGATAAGCATACTTGAGATTATCAGGTAAGGGTTTGAGTTCAAACACGGGATCACCCTTGGGTGGAGGGGGATCCCCAAGAATTTCAACTGGAAGGTTATGTTTTAGCATAACTTCTTGTTTAAGGAACACTTCATCTATTTCTTCCCTTTCCTTCATAAACATATCATTTTCATGGTCTAACAAATATTGTTCTAAAGGATCAGTTGGGGGAACAACAATGGAAGCAAGACCAATAATTTCATCCTTACTAGGTGGTTCCCTTTCACGAGGTTGTCTACTAAACTTAGCGAAATTAAACTCATGAGACATACCATCTATGCCAACAAAGGACAATATTCCTTTCACAATTAATCTTAGCACTAGCAGTATTCAAAAAGGGTCTACCAAAAATAATGGGACAAAAATTATCTTGTGGGGAAGCAAGAACAAGGAAATCAGCAGGGTATTTAATCTTTCCACACAAGACTTCAACATCTCTAACAATCCCAATAGGTTTAATGGTGTCCCTATTAGCAAGCTTAATAGTAACATCATTGTCTTCTAATTCAACAGGTGCAATATCGTGCATAATTTCTTTATAAAGATCATAAGGTATCGCATTAGCACTAGCACCCATATCACATAAGCCATGATAACAATGATCTCCTATTTTAACAGAAATAACATGCGTGCCTACAACAGGTCTACGTGTCTTAGTATCGGGTCTAGCAATATTAGCAGTTTCACCTACGAAAGAGATAACATGCCTATCTAAGTCTTCATCCAAGAGATCTTTAATCATAGCAATAATAGGTTCAACATTAATTTGCTCAGGAGGTGTATGAGTCCTAGTATTACTCTTACGAACAACAGTCGAAGCTTTAGCATGATCTTTTATACTAACAGGAAAAGGAGGTTTTTCGACATAAGCAGTAGGGATAATAGGATCACTATATGTAATAGTCTTTTCTTTGACTGTAATAGGTGCAACTACTTTCACTTGAACAGGAGGATTATATTTAAACCACTTCTCTGTAGGGAGATCAACGTGAGTAGCAGAAGTTTCACAAAAAGTAGGTACTATCTTAGAGTCAAGTCCATACTTAGAGCTAAATCCACGGAAAGCATCGGTATCCATAAAAGATTTAACACAATCGAACTTAGGTGTCATACCTGACTCCTTACCATTGTCGAAACCCCAATCTTCAGAGTTGCGTTTAATTCTTTCTAATAAGTCCCATTCAAAATCAATAGTCTTCAGCATATATGAACCAGCACAGGAAGTATTGAGCAGGTTGCGATTATCAAGAGAAAGTCGAGCATAAAAATTCTGAATAATCATTTCTTGAGAGAGCTCATGATTGGGGCATGAATAGAACATGGATTTGAGCCTCCCCCAAGTTCGAGCGATGCTTTCTCCTTCGCGAGGCCAGAAATTATATATGTAATTACAATCACGATGAACAAGATGCATAGGGTAGAACTTCCGTGAAATTCCAACTTCAGCCGCTTATAATTCCAAAATCTCAGATCATCACATAGCCTATACCATGTCATTGCATCTCCCTTCAAAGATAAAGGGAAGACCTTCCTTTTAACAACATCATCGGGATACCGCAAGCTTAAATAATCCACAAACTTCATCCACAAAGATAAGGTGTAAGTCGGGATGCAAAGTTCCGTCTCCCGCAAAAAGGATTAGCTAGCAGATTTTCTATCATACCCAAGGAATCTCAAAGTGAATATTTTCATAAGGTTCAAGAGGGTTGAGGAGAATCTCTTTGCTCTTTTCCGGGTTGGGGTGAAGATACCCCAAACAAGCCCCTCAAAGGATTAGTTACCATAGTGACAAGTAACAAAAATTTCAGCACACTAAATAAATGTTTCCTTACCAAGTTCCACTCACCAAAAGCGCTACACTCACCGCAAGCGCTTTAAAAGAGTCTTGATGACCCACAAGTGTAGGGGATCTATTGTAGTCCTTTCGATAAGTAAGAGTGTTGAACCCAACGAGGAGCAGAAGGAAATGATAAGCGGTTTTCAGTAAGGTTTTCTCTGCAAGCACTGAAATAGTAGGTGATAGATAGTTTTGTGATAAGATAAATAGTAACGAGTAACAAACAAACAAAGTAAATAAGGTGCAGCAAGGTGGCCCAATCCTTTATGTAGCAAAGGATAAGCCTGGACATATTCTAGTAATAATAAAGGAGCTCCCGAGGACACATTGGGAATTTCGCTGTTAGTTTTCATCACGCTCATATGATTCACGCTCGGTACTTTGATAATTTGATATGTGGGTGGACCAGCAGACTTGGGTACTGCCCTAACTTGGACAAGCATCCCACTTATGATTAACCCCTATTGCAAGCGTCCGCAACTACAAAAAGGAGTATTAAGGTAAACCTAACCACATCATTAAAATATGGGCCCATATGAACCCTTAACGAAGCAACGCATAAACTAGGGTTTAAGCTTCTGTCACTCTAGCAACCCATCATCTACTTATTACTTCCTCATGCCTTCCTCTAGGCCCAAATAATGGTGAAGTGTCATGTAGTCGACGTTCACATAACACCACTAGAGGAGAGACAACATACATCTCATCAAAATATCGAATCTAATACCAAATTCACATGACTACTAATAGCAAGACTTCACCCATGTCCTCAGGAACTAATGTAACTACTCACAAAGCATAATCATGTTCATAATCAGAGGTGTAATAATATGCATTAAGGATCTGAACATGTGATCTTCCACCAAGTAAACCAATAAGTATCAACTACAAGGAGCAATCAACACTACTAGCAACCCACAGGTACCAATTTGTGGTTTTGGATACAAGATTGGATACAAGAGATGAACTAGGGTTTGAGAGGAGATGGTGCTGGTGAAGATGTTGATGGAGATTGACCCCCTCCCGATGAGAGGATCGTTGGTGATGACGTTGGTGATGATTTCCCCCTCCCGGAGGGAAGTGTCCCCGGCAGAACAGCTCCGCCAGAGCCCTAGATTGATTCCGCCAAGGTTCCGCCTCGTGGCGGCGGAGTTTCGTCCCGTAAGCTTGCCCACGATTTTTTCCAGGGTAAAAGTGATGATATAGCAGAAGATGGACGCCGGGAGCCTACCAGGGGGCTCAGAGATAGGCGGGCGCTACTCTGCCTCCTGACAGGTGTGGGCCCACCGCCTATTTCTTTCGCTCATAAATTCTTAATAAACCCAAAAAGTGGTTTCATGGAGTTTCAGGACTTTTTGAGTTGTGCAGAATAGGTTTCCAATGTTTGCTCCTTTTCCAGCCAGAATTCCTGCTGCCGGCATTCCCCCTCTTCATGGTAAACCTTGTAAAATAACAGAGAATAGCCATAAATATTGAGATATAAAGTGTAATTACAGCCCATAATGCGATAAATATTGGTGTAAAAGCATGATGCAAAATGGACGTATCAGTCACCACTCCGCGGGACGCATCTACATCACTCGGACGACCCGCGCGTCGTCACTCCGCGGCACACATCTACATTGCTTGGACACTCCGCGCATCGTCACTCCGCGGGACGCGTCTACATAGCCCGGACGCCCCGCGAGTCTCCACTCCGCGGGACGCACCAACATCATTCGGACGCCCCGCGCATCGTCACTCTGCGGGACGCGTCTACATCACTCGGACGACCACAGTATATCACTCCGCGGCACGCCGCCACTTTCGCTTCGGACGCTTCGCGACGTCACCACGCTGCGGACGCGTCTACATCACTGGACGACCACAAGATCGCCACTCACTCCGCGGGATGCGTCTACTTCAATGGCCGCCCCACGCGTCGCCATAGGTTGGTCTCCTCATAACCACTTGGCCGCCCCGCGCTTCACCATCGGTTGGTCACCTCATAACCACTCAGCCGCCCCGCGCGTCGCCACTTGCTTGGTCACCTCATAACCGCTCGGCCGCCTCGCGCGTCGCCATAGGTTGGTCACCTCATAACCACTCGGCCGCCCCTCACGTTGCCATAGGTTGGTCACCTCATAACCACTTGGCCGCCTGCCGCCGCCATAGGTTGGTCACCTCATAACCACTGCCGCCCAGCTGCCGCTACTCGGTTGGTCACCTCATAACCGCTCGGCCGCCTCGCGCGTCGCCATAGGTTGGTCACCTCATAACCACTGGGCCGGCCCGCGCGTCGCCATCGGTGGGTGACCTAATAACCACTCGGCCGCCCGCCGGTAGGCAATAGGTTGGTCACCTCATAACCACTCGGCCGCCCCGCGCGTCGCCATAGGTTGGTCACCTCATAACCACTCGGCCGCCCCACGCGACGCCATAGGTTGGTCACCTCATAACCACTTGGCCGTCCCGCGCGTCGCCACTCGGTTGGTCACCTCATAACCACTCGGCCGCCCCGCGCGTCTCCATCGGTTGGTCACCTCATAACCACTCGGCCGCCCCGCGCGTCTCCATCGGTTGGTCACCTCATCACCACTCGGCCGCCCCGCATATCGCTATTCGGTTGGTCGCCTCATCACCACTCGGCCACTCGCGAACACTACTACAAAAAGGGCTATAGATGGAATGGGTACTAATGGCGCACATGTGATGTGGTGCGCCATTACTATATTCTAATGGCGCACCATGTCTCGTGCGCCATTAGTAATATTACTAATGGCGCACCGGTGTGTGGTGCGCCATTAGTAGTTTCGAAAAAAAACAAAAAAAATTTTGTTACTAATGGCGATAATCGATGCATAGTGCGCCATTACTAATTGACATTGTAATGGCGCACCACATCCGTCGTGGCGCCATTAGTAGTTTTGAAAAAATGTAAAAAAAAATTGTTACTAATGGCGCACCATGTCTCGGCAAGCGCCATTACTAGTTTTAACTAGTAATGGCACACTTTCCAATCGTGCGCGCCACATTACTAAGTTTTTTTCAAAAAAATCAAAAAATATCATTTTTTATTTTTTTCAAAACTACTAATGGCGCACCGTGGGTGGTGGCGCTAGTAATGGCACCACCCCACAAAGGCGCGCCATTAGTAACTTGGCCACCTTCCACCGAATGCACCCCCCCCCCCCCGGGATCGCCTTTTCAGTTTTTAAAAAAATAAAAGAAAATGATGAAAATGTCAAAAAAATAAAAGAAAATAAGTTTCCCATGTGATATGTGGTCTAGTTGTTGGGAAAATTTGCAAATATGAATTTCAACTTCATTTGCAAAATCTCTCATATGAACCCCGTTATGAACCCCGTTAAACATTTTCAAAATCCCCAAAAACCTAACAGAAAAAAAGTTACGGGGCTTTCAAGATCTAGCGGCAAAAAAATTCAAAAAATTTCAAACTTACTAGTGGCGCACCGTGGATGTGGTGCGCCACTAGTAACAGAAAAAAAAATGGTTTGAATTTTTTTTGAATATTTTTTCAAAAATTGATACGTAATATGATCGGGAAGTTTGAAATATTTTTCAAAATTTCATCATAGTCATGAACATGAACAAAGTCCTAGACATCAACAAGGTATAACAGATTGATATGCTAGATATATCAACAAGTGCCCGTGAAGTGAAATTTGATTCGGGTTGGATAGAACTCTGAAGTTAAGCGTGCTTGGGCTGGAGTAGTGTGAGGATGGGTGACCTTTCGGAAGTTTGACCACGGAGTGCGATTTGACCTGAGATTAAGCATATTGACCCGAGATTAAGCCATAGTGAACTGAGATTAAGAAAATTTTAAAAAATTGAAAAAAAATTTAAAAAAAATTTCTTAAAAAAATTAAAAAAAAATTGAGCACCAGTGGGCTATACTAATGGCGCACTACATGGTGCGCCTGGTGCGCCATTAGTAAAAAATACTAATGGCGTGCTAGTAATGGCGCACCGGTAGTGCGCCATTAGTAGGCAAAACCGGTGCGCCATTAGTAGGCCTTTTTCTAGTAGTGGCACCTTCAGACAGCTAAGTCATTTTACATGCACTACATTCTGTTATTTCCGAGTTCCCGAGTATCCTGTTATTCACACTTCACATTCACTCGGAGGCCACGCCACCAAGTGTACCTCTACGCTCAGCTGCTTATTTTCACCCGAGTCCAACTTTCATTTTTTTCGCATACATCATTCACGAATACCATGTGTTCCTCATTCCGGGTTTGCATCGGTCCTCCGGGGCTACAGCTCAGTCGAAACACTACACTTCCGTTTTATTTGAGCCATCACTTCGACAAGTTCGAACGGATCCTTCGCTCTTTCAGACTCTTGCTGGTTAGCCAGCAAGCCCCTTACACTCCCGGGGTGTCTATGGGTGTTATTCACACAATTTATTTCAGCACACATCAAATTTCCTCGAGAAATTATTTCGTTGGCTTGTGCCATTTTTTACACAAGTTACGCGATCACTCGACGGCCCTGTGCGACAACTTCATCGCTGCTCGTACTCGGTCACCATACCGGTCCCAGCGCACCACAACATCGACCTTGTCGCTCTGTTGACTTCAAACACATCCGGCCAACCCCTCTGTGGAATCCTCTTCATCGTATCAATGATATAGACCTCGTCAGGCATGAGACAGATAAGTCCCTTTTATAATTAAACTTCACACTTCACTCTTTTTGCCTCTTTCAAGCATCATTCGGAAGCTTCTCCTCATCATTACCCGAGTCTGACTCGATGAATTGCAAATCATCCATTCAAAATTATATTTCTCGTATTCCGACATGTCCGTTGTCCAAGCCTGTAGTACGCCGGGGCCACGCCAAGACTTGGGGGCTGCATCTCATTTGGAATGACACTCTCCTGAGTAGTCAAGTACTTCATCACCAGTCAGATCCTTCACTTCAACAAGTGCATTCGATCCGCCACTTTGACAAGTTTTATAATCACCCAGACGCTCTGCACACCATCTTCATTCTTATTCAGACTCAGTTGTCACGCTGGTCTTGTTGTGTCGCAACCAAACTACACCGACCTCATCGTTACATTAGCTTCGAGAGCATCTGGCTAACTCCTTCGAAGACCATTTCAGCCACTTGGCTGGACATGCAATATGTCACTCGGCCACCTCGCACATCCTCACTCGGCCGTCCCGCACCACACCACTCGGTTGTGCACGTCTTCACCACTCGGGTGCTCCATGCGTCGCCTCTCGGTTGTGCACGTATTCACCACTCGGGCGCTCCATGCGTCACCTCTCGGTTGTGCACGTCTTCACCACTCGGGCGCTCCATGCGTTGCCTCTCGGTTGTGCACGTCTTCACCACTCGGCCGCTCCGTGCGTCGCCACTCAGTTGTGCACGTCTTCCCCAGTTGGCCACCCCACGCGTCGTCACTCGGTTGTACACATCATCGCCCCTCGGCCGCCTCGCGCGTCACCATCAGTTGGACATGTCTTTACCTCTACACCCCCAACACGGGAACGACTAAGTTACTCGTATGATCAAACCTCATATCACACTCTGTAGCAAGCTTACATCTTTCGAGCATCACTCAGGGGCTACGCACAGCCGTTGGCCATGCCTCCCTCAGGGGTTACGCCCATTCAATCAACTCATTGATCACATCAGGAATATCTTTCTGACCATACATGCTCGGTCCACTGAAAATCTATAAGGGTAGTATCTTGTCCACTGGGACGATCGCCCAAATCATTACCTAAAGTCATCTTGAGGACTGCAAAAGGGTGAAAACAACGCTCCTCTCACGGATACACTTGGCCCTATCCTAGGCTCCAAGGCGTCGATTTCACAAACTTGGACTCGAGAGATGGCATGTGCTGGTTTTCCCGGGATAATGAGTGGCCTCTCTCTGGAGAGTCAGTCCACACACTAGCCTCGTCACTCGGGTTTCATGGCACGTCCATGTCAGACCACTAGTCTATCTCCTCCGGGAGACATACAAGTGCCACCAAGTTTTTCCTTGCAGTCAACATACCCTGATCAGTCGAGAAGCATGTCCACTTGGATAAATACCCCTTTCATGCAAAACGGTAAAGCGCCATCGCCGAATCGTAAAGGCGTCCTTACTCGTCGAACGTCGTTCATACAACCACCTCGCTACGCATCCATCCGATTGATTCAATTCCAGATAAAGATATTTTACAGTCTTCCGAATGATTGTTGTTCATTTTTTACATGTTCTAAAATCCCCCAGTGGGTGCCTTAGTTGCGAATCCGTTTCGCCTAAGTCGAAGAAAAAATCCTACCGAGTGGTGAGTCTGCCTCTCACTCGGGGGCTTAGCTGCAGTCCAGTACTCGCCTAAGTGACAAAAATCCTACCAAGTGGTGAGTCCGCCTCTCACTCGGGGGCTTAGCTGCAGTCCAGTACTCGCCTAAGTGACAAAAATCCTACGGAGTGGTGAGTCCGCCTCTCACTCGGGGGCTTAGCTGCAGTCCAGTACTCGCCTAAGTGACAAAAATCCTACCGAGTGGTGAGTCCGCCTCTCACTCGGGGGCTTAGCTGTTGGGTAACGTAGAAGAAATTCAAAATTTTCTACGCATCACCAAGATCAATCTATGGAGATACTAGAAACGAGAGAGAGGGGAGTGCATGTTCATACCCTTGAAGATCGCGATGCGAAAGCGTTACAAGAACGCGGTCGGTGGAGTCGTACACAAAGCGATTCAAATCGCGGCCGAATCTGATCTAAGCACCCAACAACGGTGCCTCCGCGTTCAACACACGTACAGCCCGGGGACGTCTCCTCCTTCTTGATCCAGCAAGGGGAGAGGAGAAGTTGAGGGAGAGCTCCGGCAGCACAACGGCGTGGTGGTGGAGCTTGCAGTTCTCCGGCAGAGCTTCACCAAGCACTACTACTACGGAGGAGGTGTTGGCGAGGGAGAGGGCTGCACCAGGGGAAGGGTGAAGCTCCCATGCGCCTCCCCACTATATATAGGGGTGGAGGGGGCTGGTTTCTTGCCCTCCAAGTCCATTGGGGCGTTGACAAAGGTTGGAGGAAAGAAATCCCATCATTTCCTTCCCCATAGGTTGTTATCCCCTTTTTAGGGATCTTGATCTTATCCCTTCGATATGATCTTATTCCTTCTAAGGGGGATCTTGGTGCGCCTTGACCAGGGGTGTGGGGCCTTTCCCCCAGTACCCACGTTCATGTGGGTCCCCCATGCAGGTGGGCCCAACTCCGGAACCTTCTAGAACCTTCCCGGTAGAATACCGAAAAATCCCGAACATTTTCCGGTGGCCAAAATAAGACTTCCCATATATAAATCTTTACCTCCGGACCATTCTGGAACTCCTCTTGTCGTCCGGGATCTCATCCGGGACTCCGAACAACATTGAGTAACTGCACACTAATTCCCATAGCAACTCTAGCGTCACAGAACCTTAAGTGTAGACCCTACGGGTTCGGGAATCATGCGGAGACATGACCGAGACAGCTCTACGGCCAATAACCAACAGCGGCATCTGGATACCCATGTTGGCTCCCACATGTTCCACGATGATCTCATCGGATGAACCACGATGTCAAGGATTCAAGCAATCCCGTATACAATTCCCTTTGTCTAGCGGTATTGTAATTGCCCGAGATTCGATCGTCGGTATCCCGATACCTTGTTCAATCTCGTTACCGGCAAGTCTCTTTACTCGTTCCGTAACACATAATCCCGCGATCAACTCCTTGATCACACTGTGCACATTATGATGATGTCCTACCGAGTGGGCCCAGAGATACCTCTCCGTCACACGGAGTGACAAATCCCAGTCTTGATTTGTGCCAACCCAATAGACACTTTTGGAGATACCCGTAGTGCACCTTTATAGCCACCCAGTTACGTTGTGACGTTTGGTACACCCAAAGCACTCCTACTGTATCCGGGAGTTGCACAATCTCATGGTCTAAGGAAATGATACTTGACATTAGAAAAGCTTTAGCATACTGAACTACGATCTTTGTGCTAGGCTTAGGATTGGGTCTTTTCCATCACATCATTCTCCTAATGATGTGATCCCGTTATCAACGACATCCAATGTCCATGGTCTGGAAACCATAACCATCTATTGATCAACGAGCTAGTCAACTAGAGGCTTACTAGGGACATGGTGTTGTCTATGTATCCACACATGTATTGCGGTTTCCGGTCAATACAATTATAGCATGGATAATAAACGATTATCATGAAAAGGAAATATAATAATAATAACTAATTTATTATTGCCTCTAGGGCATATTTCCAACAGTCTCCCACTTGCACTAGAGTCAATAATCTAGTTCACATCGCCATGTGATTAACACTCACAGGTCACATCGCCATGTGACCAACATCCAAAGAGTTTACTAGAATCAATAATCTTGTTCACATCACTATGTGATTAACACTCAATGAGTTCTGGTTTTGATCATGTTATGCTTGTGAGAGAGGTTGTAGTCAACAGGTCTGCAATATTCAGATCCTATGTATTTCGCAAAACTTTATGTCATATCGTAGATGCTGCTACCACGTTCCACTTGGAGCTGTTCCAAATTGTTGCTCCATTATACGTTATCCGGTATCTCTACTCGAGAGCTATCCGGATAGGTTTTAAGCTTGCATCGACGCAACTCTTTACGTCGAACTCTTTATCACCTCCATAACCGAGAAACATATCCTTATTCCTCTAAGGATAATTTTGACCGCTATCTAGTGATCTACTCCTTGATCACCTTTGTACCCTCTTGCCGTGACATGTGGCAAGGCACACATCAGTGCGATACTCAAAGCATGGCATACCATTATAGAGCCTATGACAAAAGCATAGGGGCGACCTTCATCCTTTCTCTTTCTTACGCCGTGGTCATGTCTTGAGTCTTACTCAATACTCACACCATACAACACAGCCAAGAACTCCTTCTTTGCTGATCTATTTTGAACTCCTTCAAAATCTTGTCACGGTATGTATTCATTTGAAAGTACTATCAAGCATTTTGATCTATCCTTATAGATCTTGATGCTCAATGTTCAAGTAGCTTAATCCAGGTTTTCCCTTGAAAACACTTTTCAAATAAACACAGATGCTTTCTACATCATTTCCGATCAACAATATGTCAACAACATATACTCATCGGAAATGCTATAGTGCTCCCCACTCACTTCTTTAGAAGTACAAGTTTCTCATAAACTTTGTATAAACCCAAAATCTTTGATCATCTCATCAAAGTGTATATTCCATCTCGAGATGCTTGCTCCAGTCCTTAGAAGGATTAATGGAGCCTTGCATACTTGTTAGCATTTTTCAGGATTGACAAAACCTTCTGGTTGTATCACATACAACCTTTCCTCAAGAAAATCATCGAGGAAACAATGTTTTTTGACATCCTATATGCAAGATTTCATAAATCATGCAATAACTGCTAATATAATTCCAACAGACTCTTTAGCATCGAAGTCAACTCCTTGAACTTGTCAAAAAATATCTTAACGACAAGTCGAGCTTTCTTACTGGTGATACTTACCATCATTGTCAGTCTTCCTTTTAAAATCCATCTGCACCCAACAGCCTTACGACCATCAAGTGGTTCTTCCAAAGTACATACTTTGTTTTCATACATGGATCCTCTCTCGGATTTTATGGCCTCGAGCCATTCGTCGGAATCCGGGCCCACCATCGCTTCTCCATAGCTCGTAGGTTCATTGTTGTCTAGCAACATGACCTCCCTAAGACGAGATTACGTACCACTCAAGTAGTACATATCCTTGTCGACTCTGAGATTGGTAGTGACTTGATCCAAGTTTCATGATCACTATCATAAGCTTCCACTTCAATTGGTGTAGGTGCCACAGGAACAACTTCACGTGCCTGCTACATACTAGTTGAAGTGACGGTTCAATAACCTCATCAAGTCTCTACCATCCTCCCACTCAATTCTTTTCGAGAGAAACTTTTCCTTGAGAAAGGACCCGTTCTAGAAACAATCACTTTTGCTTCGGATCTGAAATAGGAGGTATACCCAACTATTTTGGGTATTCTATGAAGATGCATTTATCCGCTTTGGGTTCGAGCTTATCAGCCTGAAACTTTTTCACATAAGCGTCGCAACCCCAAACTTTTAAGAAACGACAGTTTAGGTTTATCCAAACCATAGTTCATACGGTGTCGTTTCAACGGAATTGCGTGGTGCCCTATTTAAAGTGAATGCGGTTGTCTCTAACGCCTAACCCATGAACAATAGTGGTAATTCGATAAGAGACATCATGGTATGCACCATATCCAATAGGGTGCAGCTATGATGTTCGGACACACCATCACACTATGGTGTTCCAGGCGGTATTAGTTGTGAAACAATTTTCACAATGTCTTAATTTCATACCAAACTCATAACTCAGATACTCATCTCTATGATCATATCATAGACATTTTATCCTCTTGTCACGACGATCTTCAACTTCACTCTGAAATTACTTGAACCTTTCAATAATTCAGATTTGTGTTTCATCGAGTAAACATACTCGAATCTACTTGAAATCATCGTGAAGTAAGAACATAACGATATCCTTTGCATGCATCAACACTCATTAGACTGCACACATGAAAATGTATTACTTCCAACAAGTTGCTTTCTTGTTCCATCTTCTTTGAAACCGAGGCTTTTCAGGTCATCTTACCCATGTGGTATGATTTGCATGTCTCAAGTGATTCAAAATCAAGTGAGTCCAAACGATCCATCTGCATGGAGTTTGTTCATGCGTACACACCAATATGACTTACATGGCAGTGCCACAAGTAGGTGGTACTATCATTACTATCTTATATCTTTTGGCATGAACATGTGTATCACTATGATCGAGATTCATTTTAGGTGCAAGACCATTGAAGGTATTATTCAAATAAACAGAGTAACCATTATTCTCCTTAAATGAATAACCGTATTGCGATAGACATAATCCAATCATGTCTATGCTCAACGCAAACATCAAATAACAATTATTTAGGTTTAACACCGATCCCGATGGTAGAGGGAGCGTGCGACGTTTGATCACATCAACCTTGGAGATACTTCCAACACATATCGTCACCTCGCCTTTAGCTAGTCTCCGTTTATTCCGTAGCCTTTTATTTCGAGTTACTAACACTTAGCAACCAAACCGGTACCTATTACCATGGTGCTACTAGGAGTACTAGTAGAGTATACATTAATATAATGTATATCCAATATACTTCTGTCGACCTTGCCTGCCTTCTTATCTACCAAGTATCTAGGGTAATTCTGCTCCAGTGACCGTTCCCCTTATTATAGAAGCACTTAGTCTCAGGTTTGGGTTCAACCTTGGGTTTCTTCACTAGAGTAGCAGCCGATTTGCCGTTTCATGAAGTATCCCTTCTTGCCCTTACCCTTCTTGAAACTAGTGGTTTCACTAACCATCAACAATTGATGCTCCTTCTTGATCTCTACTTTCGCGGTGTCAAACATCGCGAATATTTCAAGGATCATCATATCTATCCCTGATATGTTATAGTTCATCACGAAGCTCTAGTAGCTTGGTGGCAATGACTTTGGAGAAACATCACTATCTCATCTGGAAGATCAACTCCCACTCGATTCAAGTGATTGTTGTACTCAGACAATTTTGACTGTAAGCTCAACGATTGAGCTTTTTCCCTTAGTTTGCAGGCTAAGAAAATCGTCGGAGTTCTTATACCTCTTGACGTGGGCACGAGCCTAAAATCCCAATTTCAGCCATCGAAACATCTCATATGTTCCGCGATGTTTCGAAATCGTCTTCGGTGCCTCAATTCTAAACTGTTTAACTGAACTATCACATAGTTATCAAAACGTGTATGTCAAATGTTCGCAACATCCACAGACGACGTTTGAGGTTCAGCACACCGAGCGGTGCATTAAGGACATAAGCCTTCTACGCAGCAATGAGGACAATCCTCAGTTTACGGACCCAGTCCGCATAATTGCTACTATCAACTTTCAACTACATTTTCTCTAGGAACATGTCTAAAACATTAGAACTAAAGCGCGAGCTACGACATGATTTGCAAAAAAACTTTTGGCTATGTTCAGGATAATTAAGTTCATCTTATGAACTCCCACTCAGATAGACATCCCTCTAGTCATCTAAGTGATTACATGATCCAAGTCAACTAGGTCGTGTCCGATCATCACGTGAGACGGACTAGTCGTCATCGGTGAACATCTTCATGTTGATCGTATCTACTATACGACTCATGCTCGACCTTTTGGTCTCTTGTGTTCCGAGGCCATGTCTGTACATGCTAGGCTCGTCAAGTTAACCTAAGTGTTTGGCGTGTGTAAATCTGGCTTACACCGTTGTATGTGAGCGTTAGAATCTATCACACTGATCATCACGTGGTGCTTGAAACAACGAACTTTACCATAACGGTGCACGATTAGGGGAACACTTTCTTGAAATTTTATTGAGGGATCATCTTATTTACTACCATCGTTCTAAGCAAATAAGATGCATAAACATGATAAACATCACATGCAATCAAATAGTGACATGATATGGCCAATATCATTTCGCTCATTTTGATCTCCATCTTCGGGGCTCCATGATCATCATCGTCACCGGCATGACACCATGATCTCCATCATCGTGTCTCCATGAAGTTGTCTCGCCAACCAATTACTTCTACTACTATGGCTAACGGTTTAGCAATAAAGTAAAGTAATTACATGGCGTTGTTCAATGACACGCAGGTCATACAACAAAATTAAGACAACTCCTATGGCTCCTGCCGGTTGTCATACTCATCGACATGCAAGTCATGATTCCTATTACAAGAACATGATCAATCTCATACATCACATATCATTCATCACATTCTTTCGGCCATATCACATCACATAGCATACCCCGCAAAAACAAGTTAGACGTCCTCTAATTGTTGTTTGCATGTTTTACGTGGCTGCTATGGGTTTCTAGCAAGAACGTTTTTACCTACGCAAAAACCACAACGTGATATGCCAATTACTATTTACCCTTCATAAGGACCCTTTTCATCGAATTTGATCCGACTAAAGTGCGAGAGACAGACACCCGCTAGCCACCTTATGCAAATAGTGCATGTCAGTCGGTGGAACCTGTCTCACGTAAGTGTACGTGTAAGGTCGGTCCAGGCCGATTCATCCCACGATGCCGCCGAATCAAGATAAGACTAGTAACAACAAGTAAATTGACAAAATTGACGCCCACAACAACTTGTGTTCTACTCGTGCATAAAAACTACGCATAGACCTAGCTCATGATGCCACTATTGGGTAACGTAGCAGAAATTCAAAATTTTCTATGCATCACCAAGATCAATCTATGGAGATACTAGCAACGAGAGAGAGGGGAGTGCATATTCATACCCTTGAAGATCGCGATGCGGAAGCGTTACAAGAACGCGGTCGGTGGAGTCGTGCAAGCGTTTATCTGGATCGCGGTCGAATCCGATCTAAGCACCGAACAATGGTGCCTCCGCGTTCAACACACGTACAGCCCGGGGACGTCTCCTCCTTCTTGATCCAGCAAGGGGAGTGGAGAAGTTGAGGGAGAGCTCCGGCAGCACGATGGCGTGGTGGTGGAGCTTGCAGTTCTCCGGCAGAGCTTCGCCACGCACTACTACTACGGAGGAGGTGTTGCGGAGGGAGAGGGCTGCGCCAGGGGAAGGGTGAAGCTCCCATGCGCCTCCCCACTATATATAGGGGTGGAGGGGGCTGGTTTCTTGCCCTCCAAGTCCATTGGGCGTTGGCAAGGTGGGAGGAAAGAAATCCCATCATATCCTTCCCAGATTGTTATCCCCCTTTTTAGGGATCTTGATCTTATCCTTGGGATATGATCTTATTCCTTCTAAGGGGGGATCTTGGTGCGCCTTGACCAGGGGTGTGGGGCCTGGCCCCCACTACCCACGTTCATGTGGGTCCCCCATGCAGGTGGGCCCAACTCCAGAACCTTCTAGAACCTTCCCGGTACAATACCGAAAAATCCCAAACATTTTCCGGTGGCCAAAATAGGACTTCCCATATATAAATATTTAACTCCGGACCATTCCGAACTCCTCTTGACGTCCAGGGGTCTCATCCGGGACTCGAACAACATTCGAGAACTGCACACTAATTCCCATAACAACTCTAGCGTCACCGAACCTTAAGTATGTAGACCCTACGGGTTCGGGAATCATGCAGACATGACCGAGACAGCTCTCCGGCCAATAACCAACAGCGGGATCTGGATACCCATGTTGGCTCACACATTTTCCATGATGATCTCATCGGATGAACCACGATGTCAAGGATTCAAGCAATCCCGTATACAATTCCCTTTGTCTAGCGGTATTGTACTTGCCCGAGATTTGATCGTCGGTACCCGATACCTTGTTCAATCTCGTTACCGGCAAGTCTCTTTACTCGTTCCATAACACATCATCCCGCGATCAACTCCTTGATCACATTGTGCACATTATGATGATGTCCTACCGAGTGGGCCCAGAGATACCTCTCCGTCACACGGAGATACCCGTAGTGCACCTTTATAGCCACCCAGTTACGTTGTGACGTTTGGTACACCCAAAGCACTCCTACGGTATCTGGGACTTGCACAATCTCATGGTCTAAGGAAATGATACTTGACATTAGAAAAGCTTTAGCATACGAACTACACGATCTTTGTGCTAGGCTTAGGATTGGGTCTTGTCCATCACATCATTCTCCTAATGATGTGATCCCATTATCAACGACATCCAATGTCCATGGTCAAGAAACCGTAACCATCTATTGATCAACGAGCTAGTCAACTAGAGGCTTACTAGCGACATGGTGTTGTCTATGTATCCACACATGTATTGCGGTTTCCGGTCAATACAATTATAGCATGGATAATAAACGATTATCATGAACAAGGAAATATAATAATAATAACTAATTTATTATTGCCTCCAGGGCATATTTCCAACATTAGCTGTTGTCCAGTACTCGCCTAAGTGATAAAAATCCTACCGCGTGGTGAGTCTGCCTCTCACTCGGGGGCTTAGCTCCAGTCTAGTACTCGCCTAAGTGACAAAAATCCTATCGAGTGGTGAGTCCGCCTCTCACTCGGGGGCTTAGCTGCTGATCCAAGATTACTAAAGTGACAAAAATCCTACCGAGTGGTGAGTACGCCTCTCACTCGGGGCTTAGCTGCAGTCCAAAGACTTGCCTAAGTGACAAATATCCTACCGATTGGTGAGTCCGCCTCTCACTCGGAGGCTTAGATGTGATCGATGCTACGCCTAAGTGACAAAAATCCTCTGAGTGGTGAGTCCGCCTCTCACTCGGGGCTTAGCTGCAGTCCAAGATGCTCGCCTAAGTGACAAAATCCTCACCGAGTGGCGGCAGCCCTCCCACTTGGAGGCTTAGCTGTCGTCCAGTGCTTGCCTAAGTTTGAAAAATCCTACCGAGTGGTGAGCGATCCTCCCACTCGGAGGCTTAGCTGCAGTCCAGTACTCGCCTAAGTTTGAAAAATCCTACCGAGTGGTGAGGAATCCTCCCACTCGGGGCTTAGCTGCAGATCCGATGCTAGCCTAAGTTTTAAAAATCCTACCGAGTGGTGAGCGATCCTCCCACTCGGAGGCTTAGCTGCAGTCCAGTACTCGCCTAAGTTTGAAAAATCTTACCGAGTGGTGAGCAATCCTCCCACTCGGGGGCTTAGCAAAGTGTGGGTCGGCCACGACCACCACTTCAGGGCTACACCGTCAAGAAGAAGGACGAGATTGTGCGCACTGTCAAAGGCCCATCCAACGGCTGGCGCCAAAGCAGACGACTGACAGAACGTCAATACCATTGCTGAGTGCCTTACTGGTGAACTGAGACAGGAACGTCAAGACCATTGCTGAGGGCCTTGCTGATGAGCTGATCAATGCTGCTCAAGGATCTTCCAACTGGTCGACCGCTGATTCCTCTTCAGAAGCTGTATCAAGCAAACAGGAACCAATCCAAGAGAAGAACAAGTTCGATCAGTACCAGCTAAAAAGAGTTTTTATTCTCTCAGACCACCGACCGACGCATAGCCGATGGCGATCTCGAGGACTACACCGGTGGGTGCACTAAGTGTGCCCCCACCGAGTAATCACCACTCGGTATGGCACGACCGGTCAAGTGATAAACAACAACAAAAAGATAGGCTCTAAGACTCCGCCGACTACCGCTGATCATTTGTAGTCTCGGGGACTACACCCGGTGGGTGCACTCGGCGATGCCCCCTTTGGAATGGTATCCACTGAGCAGTCCGCCCGGTCCAATGATGACCAAACAAAAAAAAAAGACATGTTCCAGGCGTGAAGAAATTCCGAGTAATCAGTTACTCGATGCAGGACCAGCTCCAAATAACTCAAAAAAATCGCTATAAGGTGAGTTCAACGCTCCTCCGCGGACCTGTTTGAGCTCATTTCACTTTCCGGACACCATGTGATGCAGAATCCGTCAAGGCAACACATGGAGATAAGACCACGGGTGACCAAAGGAAGTTCATTAGTGCCTCTGTAGCACTCGACTCATCTGGGATTTCACCTCGACTCGACCCGCTCAACCTCGACCGATTCGGGGGCTAATGACGAGGACATGTATTAGGGGTAGGGTAACAGGCCTGACCTAGAGACCCTACCCATGGACACCGACACTTTGTCTTTGGGTCCTCGGCCAGATCGCCCGTTCAGATGTACCGCAACTTGAAAGTCACTCGGACGGCAACGACCACTCGGAGCACGACACTCCACTCGACGAGCTCATTCCACTCGGCCGTATAACCCACTCGGATATGCGAAGACCAATAGTCAGCATGACGGTTTTGTAGTGGCCAGGTATTATGGCATTCATGCCCCACTTTGTAATATAGGAGGTGAGGGGGTGGCACACTCTATATAAGCCACCCCACCACTAGACTGGGGGGTCCTTTTTTCTGCAATCTCTCTCTCTCTTTGCACCATTAGTCTCAGGACTTAGTTCAGACATGGGGATCCATTCCTCTCTCTCACACACACATTGTAATCTCTGGGTATATACTCATATAAAACAAAGACTCTCCGGAGCACAACACGTAGGGTTGTTATATCCACCGTGAGAGGCCCGAACTCGCTAAAACCACCGTGTCACCCTGCATCTCGATAGATCATGCTCCGTCACCCTATACCTTATTGTTGTCAAAATCGTTCCCACGACAGCGCCCCCCTCCCATAGGGAGTCCGGATTGGACTAGGGGAGGGGGCGCGCCCCCCTTTCCTTCTCCTCTCCCCTCTCACTTCCCCCTTTCCCCCTCCATGAGAAGGAAAAGAGGGGGGGGGGGAGAATCCACTACAAAAAAAGTACACTTCCGTGATGATACGTGTTTGTCATAGTAGGTCGCGTTTTCTGTCATGCATGTACATCCATGACAAATTTATGAGAGAATCAAGATAGTCATACTGTCTTTGCCGTAGAAGTGTTCCATGACATTACCAAAATTATCATCGGAAGTGTCCACTTCCATGACGATAAATCGCGCGTCACGAAGTGCTTTTCGTCAAGGGTGACCAACACGTGGCATCCACCATAACGGAACACCGTTAAGCTATCGGGTCGGGTTTTGGATCCGATAACCCGTTAACAGCCCCGACCAATGGGGATTTTCGACGTGTAAAATTCTGATTGGCCGAAGGGAACACTTGTCAGCTCGTCAGTGGGCCATATGTCGCCCGTCCATTGGAGGAGACATGCCTATGATACGTCGACACATGGTGGGGCCCAACAGAGGCCCATATAGGTTAAAAAGGCCGGCCCAGTCAAAGGCCCGTAGTACTTAATCAGGTACTAGTGGGCCAGCCCAATAATGGCCTGCTTAATAAAGGCCCATTTACCGCCCGAAGCCAGATCTGGCCCGTTAATTGTTCGGCCAAAATTTGGGCCCATTTACGGCCCGAAGACAGATCTGGCCCGTTAATTGTTCGCCCAATAATTGCGCCTGTTTGTGCCCCGAAGCCAGATTTGGCCCGTTAATTGTTCGCCGAATATTCGGCCCAACTACGGCCCATTGACTTTCGGCCTGTTAGAGGCCTGATGTAGACATGGGCCCATTTCAGCCCGGTGTGACTTTTGGCCTGTTAGAGGCCTGATGTAGACATGGGCCCATTTCAGCCCGGTGAGACTTTCGGCCTGGAATGGCCCGTGCTGCCCATGGGCCATATATGATCCGACGGGACATCGGGCCCACTAACGGCCCGTGCTAAAGGTGGCAACAGTTAAGCCCAACGTGACTTTGGGCCTATTAAAGGCCTGTCGCGTAATTCGGCCCGTTGATACCTGTACTAAGCTCTCGGCCTCTTAAAGGCCCATGATATCGATGGGTCAACTAAGGCCCGAGATATGTTTCGACACAGTAACGGCCGTGAGCTAATCGGGCCCAAAAAGGCCGGTCTACATTTCGACTATTTGAAGGCCCATCGACGACTAGTGAAAATTGAGGCCCAACATGCATTTTGGCCCGCTAAAGGCCTGTGGTTTCATCTCGGTAATGTGAGCCGATTATAATATTCACTGTTAATGGCCCAATGCTACAGGCTAAACTAAGTCTTTGGGTCGACAAAAGGCCCAACTAAAATATAGGCGGTGTAAGTTTGGGCTGGCGCAATGTGTGAAGGCCCCAATCATTCGGCCCAAGAAAGACGCAGCCGGCCCAATTGTGGCCCGCTAAAAACCGAGGCTCGGTGAGAGTCGAATGTTTTGGCCCTACGACTACATCTAATTTTTTTTTCCAGATAGCGAATGATGGCAGTAACTAGTAGGAATTAAGAACAAACCTACTCTATACAATAAAGAAATTATGGCATAGTAACTAAGAATAAACCTACACTTATACAATAAAGTATTTAAGGTATATTACATCCACTGGGCATTGAAGTTCGCCACCAGTGATCATAAAGCGCAATGAAGAAGCAGATTACAAAAACTAGGCAACATTGCAGCGTAACAAAATAATACTGAACCGAGACCACTTCCAAGACAGTTCAAGAAAGGTTAGCCTTAGGGAACTGCTGCAAGTCAGCCGAAAGCGGTCGTGAGACCCGGCCTAGCATGTCGGTCATAGCTTCCAGTGTAGCTGTTTAGCGATGAGGTTCTCATTGGTGTTCTCCACAATCTTTCTTAGAGATAGGACTTCAAGTCGAAGTTGAGTTGCGTAATGCCTTTACGCTAGAACTTGGGGCCTGAAGAAGTCGAACCGATTGAACAACGAATTACGTGAGCTTGTCGACTACTAGTCTCAAGTAACTTGAACAACGCATCAAGACAAGACTTTGGGGTTGTCTCGCTATCTTCAAGATGTTTTGCCTTCTTTGCTGCAATATATGTTGGGTTTGTCTCATGACCTTGGCAGACTTGTGCATGCCATCGGGCATATCACCTGAAACAAAGCGGAGAGATGACAGGTTTTGCACATGTATAAACAAAGATGATAAGCTGTCTTTGTCAATTCCATCCAATTTCAAATTAGAAAATAAAGAGTAAGTTCAAAATATCAATAGCATAATTTGGCATTGTTCATAATGCGGGGAGCTTCACCACACTCTTTGGATTACCATGTCAACATAACAAGCATAGATGAAGGGCAATGAAAATCATTGTATCTATTTTGGATAATATGCATGTCATGTTGTTCATATCATCGACCACATCAAGAAGATAAAACAGGGAGATGACAAGGTGCAAGCGTGGGCTGCTTCACCACACCTTTGGATTATAGATCCACAAAAAAAGCATACATATAGGGAGTATTAAGTAATGTGCATGGTATGAATAAGGAATTTGGTTTTACAAGTAAAACTTAGAACTTACTGATTGTTGCGAACATGCATTTTGGTAGAAACAACAAACTAAACAGCGATAAATGATAGGGAGTATGAGCAAATTAAACAGCGATTGAGGATAAAGGCTTTAGAAGGACCTGACTTACATTAATAGTTAACACCAGCTTTATTATGCCCTTCTCCATGTCAAGGGACGGATAACTCAAGAATTTCAGCACAGAATCTTCTTCATAAGCATTGCCTGTAATCTAAATTTTGTAGAGAGTAATTATAGATATGATAATACTGGAAGGGATAGAGGATAATGAAGATAAGATGCAGATTGATGCTACATAATCAACTACCAATCCTGGAAGTACAAAGCGTTACGAGGACAAAATGTCTTGACAAGAGCAATAGGCTACACTTACGCTTTGGCATTATACGTATTCTACTTGTTGGTAAGATTAAATATAGATCTGATCTTTTTTAGTAAATGGTGGGCGGGGGAGATAAGATGCAGCATGCTACACAATGAACCAATCCCTCTTCCCATAATACAAGAGTGTTTTGAACAATGGTGTACTGTACAAAACGTTCTTATACTATGGGACGGAGGGAGTAGTTGTTAATGTAAGTATAGTGATAGACCACGTTCAGTCCTTACAAGAGGACTGCAGAGCTAAACCTCTTCAAAAGCATTGGGTTGATTCTAAATTTATGTAAGAGTCCATACGGATCTTATAATGTCCACCAAATGGACAAATACAAGGCTAACATGTGCAGTGATGCTACATAATCAAACAGCTATGAAAGTAAGTATGGTCATACAGAGCAAGAGGTACTCATAAGAGCAATGCGATTATGCGGTATAGTTGCGAGATTACATGGTCCCTTGAGAACGAATGTTCTTACGCTATGATTTTCGTACAAGTGAGACATTAAGGCAAATGCAGAAATGTAGTTCAAATTGTGATGTGATAGCATAGAAGCGGTACCTTACTGGCATGTGGCGAGACCAATGTGTAACAAGATTATTCCGGTCATCGTCGGATAAATTTAGCACGGAGACTTTACAGAAATTTCGTTCGGAGGCTTGCCATCGCTTGATGCGCTCGCCTCGGTAGGAACGATACTTCATCAAAACGCAGCTTGAAAAGCGCAACCAACCCTTGCTCGTCTTCACAATCCGGTTTGCTCCTCGCCTATTTAAAAGAATGAAGTCTTGTGTCTTACATCGTGAAACATATGCGATAATGACCATGAATAACATTAGTACATTACTTACAGCGTAAGTTGCGGAGGAAGACTGGAAATTGTTCTGTATGTGGTATAATCTTTCCATGAAGGAAAGATGCGCACAAAGTTCCCGACAACAACATAAGCTTCATCTTCTAAACTGGGAAGAAATGGAACAGGGTCCTATTTGCTGCAATTGGGGTTCTCTCTGGTTCGAAAAGGATTTGGCAAGCTGGATTTGGTGTACTCTTTCTTTGGAATGGGGTTTTGCATCGAGAGCTGGTGCTATGTCAACTGGCATAATCATCTTTGTTTAGCTGCGGTTGGGGTCTGCTTGAGTTGGGGCATCAGAAATGACCAGTGTAGTAGGGCTAGAGTCTGCAAGAGTTGGGGTGTTTTGTGGGTCAGGTGATATTGCAACTACACCTAATGGGCTATTTGATTTATCAAGTGCCACTACCTTTTCCAAATATTTTGCTTGTGCTCCTCCACGATCAGCAATCGCCCTCTTCCTTTTGAACGTCTGATACACAAGAACAACATTTGAATGGATAAATATGGTATGATGACAGATGGAATATGTCTTTGAAAATGGATAGGCAGGGCGTATTCACATACACAATGTGTAAACTAAGCTAATGGCAGTTCAACAAAGTAGAAGCAATGCAAAGCATCAGTTGCAAGATATGTGCGAGCAATGTAACCTTGGAAAGTTAGAGCAAGTACCTTGATGGGTGAATAACATAGGGCATCTTCCTCTAACTCCTCCACTAGGGAGCTACATTGACTAAGGTCTCCCTCTAGCTCGAGAATCCATTAGGATCATATTACGAGCATGAATCAGTAGGTGGAGAGTGTTTGCATTGCATTGCATCCGGACTTGATTTCAGTCCCTTAATGCCAAGTTTGACAGCCATGACATTGTTACGCTTTATTATTTTCATGCTGGCAAGCTCATAATCATTATGATGCTATTCGTAATCTGAGATTCATGAAAACATAAAAAGTAGTCAGATTATCTATGGAATGCATTGCGGATTCAACTCGAAGAGTGTCTCCATATAAACAACTACATATGCAAAGTTCACCCCCCAACCATGCCGACTGCACCACACACGAAATACAAACCCTTATGTCTCTATAACGAGGCAGCACACATTTCAACCTTTGAGTATGGCGGCCGCCTCGGTCATTGGAAAGTGTGCACCTAGTTTGAGTTGTCCAGGTTGGCCCAGGCTAGTTTTGTTTGTCCCAACGCACGAAGCGAGCAATGTAAAAATGAAGAAAAATGTTTCAATTTGGATGGGCCAATAACATAAGTGCAAGGCAGGCCCTATAGTAGGCTCGCGGCCCAAAAGAGCGCCTCCCATAACGATCGACAGCAGGAAAAATCCCAAGTGATTCGCTCTAGCCTCCAGTCTAGTTCGCTCCTAACCTAGCCCATTCTTGCTGGCCAATGACCGACACGGCACTTCCTCGCGCCCTCGTTGGAGGCGATCGCCCAACTTCAAGCGAGCGGAAGGACAAGAAGATGAAGATCCAACCACAGGTGTAGCTTTGCATGGAAGGCAATGGCGGCAAGACGGCAGGCGTGGCATCGAGCTTGCATAAGCGGATAGTCGCGACTTGCAAGAGGAGCATGCAACGAGCGGGTACATCACATCCCCTGATTATATCTAATTCAAGTCTTCAATTTCTGGCCAATAGTTAAACCTGACGGTGTTGTAAAACTTCTTGTATGTAGGGAATCTATGAGAAAATAAAACCAATTTCTACTTATTTTATAACTCCCCCAATTAATACTGAACTGGCTGAATCTGATGTATCTAATCAAGTTTCCGATGCAAACATACAAGCTCATGTTGTTCTTGAGCTGAAGTGTCTAATGAAACAATTTGCTAATGAATGATTTGATGCAAACATTTTACATGCTCCTGGTGATGAACATATAGTGTCTAATGAGGGATCTAATGCAAGCATTTTGCAAGCTCATTGAAGGATTTAGTGTCTAATGATGATCTGCTATGTTGAGAGAGACAGAGATTTGCACGCATTGATGACAAGCAAATTATAGTGCATTTTCATAGCTTGAGGAAACATTGAGGCCATCTACAAGAAAGTCCCCGTATCATGACAACATAGCATAAATACTTTTCTAATCTTTTGTTTGAAACTATTGGCATACTTGTGCAGGATAGATATATTGACATCCAGTTTGCGCACTTGTTATAGGTGCAATTACACTTCAATATTTTCAGCCAGAGACGAATAATTCAGGCAGGTACATACCATGTTTGTAGTCCTTGTACACCATGTTGCATTTTGTGTTTTTTGGTGCTTGCATCATTTAGTGTTTATAATCTGAACTACTTTGGATCATTAGCTGGTTTTCAAAGTGCATGTAGCTTCACATTTCTCAAGTTATGTTTATTTTCGGAGTGCAAGTGCCTTCGTATTTTTTAAGTTAAATGTTCGCCCCTGGTAACTTGAATTCGTGGATTCACCACTACACACAAATCATACACGAATGCCAGTACGAATTAAATGAAATGCAGGGACTTACGCTAGCTCGTTGTACATGCTCACTGTAGCTCTGCTTGTGCTTGGGATGTTCCATGTACAAGTCCATGTTACCACTTGCTTGGATGTGCCGGCCTTGTGCTCCTTGCATCCCCCTTTGCATTTTTGACACGGCGAATGGTTGATCAAATTAGAGGAATCGACCTTGATGTTGTACCGGAGGACAGATACTTACAAGGTTATACGGGTGTGCAGGATGTGTATGGATTTGCTTGTTTCAGATGATATCTCCAGAAGAAATAAGAGTTGAAGTCAGAGTTGCATAGGTGTGTAAGCTAAGAGAGCAGTGAAAGGATATCCAAACATCATCGGAGCGATTGCACAATGGAGTGATGTGTGGATACCTAGTTCAGCCGGGCGTTTGGGCATGCTCGCCTAGCTAGAGTGCGGTCACTTGAGCCGTTGAGGGTGATGTCTTGGCGTTGGCTGTCCACGCAGCGGATGCAGATCTTGAGTGGCAGCGGGCGCTTCTGATGCAGTGGAAGAGACCGTTGGTGAAGCCCCAACGGCCTCGGGGCGGAGAATGCTGACGATGTGCTCGGTGAAGTAGCCCCGGTGAGCTGGGAGACGGCTGAGGGAGTCCTGGATTAGGGGGTATCCGGACAGCTGGACTATATACATCGTCCGGATTATTGAAGTGTGGAGATATAGGACTCAAGACTCCGGCCCGTGTCCGGATGGGACTCTCCTTTGCGTGGAAGACAAGCTTGGCGATCCGGATATTATATTTCCTTCCTTGTAACCGACTCCATGTAAACCCTAGCCCTCTCCGGTGTCTATATTAACCGGAGAGGATGGTCCTTAGAAGGCCGATCACAATTACAATCATACCATCATAGGCTAGCTCTTAGGGTTTAGCCTCTACGATCTCGTGGTAGATCTACTCTTGTACTACTCATATCTTCAATATTAATCAAGCAGGAAGTAGGGTTTACCTCCATCGAGAGGGCACGAACACAGGTAAACATTGTGTCCCTTGCTTCTGTTACCATCGACCCTAAGACGCATGCAGATCGGGACCCCTACCCGAGATCCGCCGATTTTGACACCGACATTGGTGCTTTCATTGAGAGTTCCTCCGTGTCGTCGCTGCAAGGCTTGATGGCTCGTCTCGCTGTCACGATTTACATCATCTCCGGAGGAGCGCTTAGTTAGAGGCCAGATTCTCCGACTTGGCGGCTTCATTATGGCCGCCCCATTGGCTGTCGCGCCAACGATGGCCTCTCGGGTCATCACGCATAACCTTCGTATCAACTCGGAGCTTGCCGAACAGATGGATCCGATGGAGCTCACCTCTCTTAATGAGCTCTTGGATCGCATCGCCGCTTTGGGAGTCGCTACGGACTATGACCGGATTGGGCTTAAACCCGACCGAAGGGACATTAGATCCCCGACGGCCACCCATGAGACAGCGGTAGTGGAGGAACCACACACGGGTCGCCCCTCAACTTTGAGGACGAATTATGTCTGGATCACCGAACTCAGTAAGCCGAACATCGGCTCAGAGGAAGACATTACTCAGGTCCCGGACTTAGAATCGGGCATTGGGTCGAAGAGATTGGCCATATTCCTCCTTGCGCTTAGCAAGGTCAAGGGCTGCCACGAGGAGGACGTAGTCTCACTTTTCTGCAAAAACTACACGAACAAAGGACTCCTTAATCCTATAAGCCGACGTGACATAATAAACTTTGTGGACTTAGCAACCATAGTACAGAAGTACTGTGCGATGGAAAGCGCCTGGCAAACCCAAACAAAATTTTGGGATAGTACGGCCCTCACCAGAACCTTTGTCCGAACTAAACGGCCGAACTCTCGAAGGTCGGCCGATCCAATTCCCAAGAAGTCAAAACCCGCCCCAGGGCGTGGAACTGTATTGGAAGGATGGCTTAATGGGCCATGTAAGCTTCACTGTACGCTGGACGCAACACCAACCCATAGCCTTAGGGTATGTTGGATACTCCGGCAGGTAGCAAAAAGTGGCGAGGATCTCCTCGAGAGCCATAAAGCAGAGCAACATCCCGCCAAGGAACACAATACGGTACTAAAAGTCTTCAAGACCTTCGCCTCAAACAATAGGCGCAAGCAAGCTCATCGAAGCTCCACTAAAATCTGCCATGTGGCAAAAATAAATCCGTGGAACGACACTGCTATAACTTTCAATGCCAGTGACGAACCCCAATTCCAGACCATCCGGGCACCAGCCGCTTTGGTCCTTAGCCCAATAGTGGGCGGCTTCGGCTCACTAAAGTACTCATGGACGGCGAAGCGGATTAAACTTGATATCTGAAGAAACACTCAAGAAGATGGAAATTGACAAAAGCCGCATTGAACAAAGCGGCACAACCTTCGAGGAATTATTCCTAGTCGGGAAGCACGGTGTGCGGGGAAAATCACACCTCGATGTGGTATTCGGCACCCAGAGAATTACAGGTCGAAGAAATCACATTCCAAGTGGCTCCTTTCAAAGAAGCGGATACCACGCCCTTCTAGGGCGGGACGCGTTACAAGCTTTCAAGCTATACCCCATTACGGGTACATGAAGCTTAAAATGCAGGACCCAATGGAATCATCACTCTAGCCCGATGATCCGGACGTCGCACTCCGCTCAAAAACAAAACCGCAGCACTAGCCTTGGAAGCATTATCCGAAGCCCTAGCGGCGGAAGAATTAACAACATCAAGGCGCCACAGTGGGCGGGACGACGTGATACTCGACAAACGACCCAAGTCCACCTCATTTAAACCCGCGGATGAGATAATCAAATTCCAAGTCCACCCAACGGACCCCACGAAGACAGACTCCATCGGGACACAGTTGAGCCCCACTATGCTCGCTGCACTTCGAGACTTCTTGCGCGAGAATTGGGACATTTTCGCCTGGCACCCATCAGACATGCCGGGCATCCCGATGAATTTGCGAACACAGGCCTTAACATACTAAAGGGATACAAACCTGTTAAACAGACCCTAAGGCGATTTTGAGAGCCCAAACGGCAAGCCATGGGGGAAGAGCTAGCCAAGCTACTTGAGGCCGGATTCATCAGAGATACCAAACATCCGGATTGGCTGGCGAACTTGGTAATGGTACCAAAGAAGGACAAATCCTGGCGTCTATGCGTCGACTTCAAAGACCTCAACAAGGCTTGCCCCAAGGATCCCTTTCCCCTCCCTCGCATTGATCAAATCATCGACGCCACAGCAGGACACGACTCGCTGTGTTTCCTCGACGCATACTCTGGATACCATCAAATAAAGATGGCAGAGTCCGACCAAGCTGCAACAACTTTCATAACGCCATATCACTACTAGGAAAAGGGCTATAGATGGGATGGACACTATGTACAGTGTGTCGTTACTAAATACTAATGGCGCACCATGTGTTGGTGCGCCATTAGTTTGCACAAATACTAATGGCGCACCACATCCCACGGTGCGCCATTAGTAATTTTTAATTTTTCAAAACTACTAATGGCGCGCAGCGGGTGTAGTGCGCCATTACTATGTTGATAGTAATGGCGCACCACACCCACCGTTGCGCCATTAGTAGTTTTGAAAAAAATAAAAAAAAAATAAAAAATTTTGTTAGTAATGGCGCACCTGTGGACAGTGGGTGTGGTGCGCCATTAGTAGTTTAACTATCAATGGCGCACCACCCCACGGTGCGCCATTACTAACATGGCCCAAAAGTTCCCGAATGCAACCCCCCCGGTGGATCGCCTTTTCTGTTTTAAAAAAATAAAAGAATATGATGGAAATGTCAAAAAAATAAAAGAAATTAAGTTTCCCATGTGATATGTGGTCTAGTTGTTGGGAAAATTTACAAATATGAATTTCGACTTTATTTGCAAAATCTCTCTGGAAATTTGTAAAATGGGCATAACTTTTGGATACTAACTCGGATGAAAAAGTTATTTATATGAAAAATCATCTACTCCAAAAGTTACATCCAAATTTAAAGGAACCCCGTTAAACATTTTCAAAATCCTCAAAAAACCTAACAGAAAAAAGTTACGGGGCTTTTAAGATCTGGAGGCAAAAAATTCAAAAAAAATTGATTTTGAATTTTTTTTGAATTGTTTTTCAAAAAATGATACGTAATATGACCGGGAAGTTTGAAATATTTTTCAAAATTTCATCATAGTCATGAACATGAACAAAGTCCTAGACACCAACAAGGTATAATAGGATTGATATGCTAGATATATCAACAAGTGCCCGTGAAGTGAAATTTTATTCTTTGGGGTTGGATAGAACTTCTGAAGTTAAGTGTGCTTGAAAATTTGGAGTAGTGTGAGGATGGGTGACCTTTCGGGAAGTTTGACCACGGAGTGCGATTTGACCTAATATTAAGCATATTGACCCGAGATTAAGCCATAGTTAACTGAGATTAAGAAAAAAATGAAAAAAAAATTGAATTTCTTTTTTAAAAAAATTTAAAAAAAATTGAAAAAATATTGTTACTAATGGCACACTTCTATGTGGTGCGCCATTAGTATACCAGATACTAATGGCGCACCGTGGGCTATTCTAATGGCGCACTGTAGTGCGCCATTAGTATACCAGAGATACTAATGGCGCACCACAGGTGCGCCATTAGAAAAAATCTAATGGCGTGGTGCTGAGTGGCGCTTTGTGAGTGCGCCATTAGTAGCGAAAACAAAAGCGCCACTAGCAGCCCTTTTTGTAGTAGTGTATGGCCCTTTCGCTTCAACACTATGCCTTCCGGGCTTAAGAATGCCGCGCAACCTACCAACGCATGATTCAAACATGCCTGGAAAAGCAAATCGGCAAAACAGTGGAGGCATAAGTGGATGACGTAGTCATAAAAACAAGACACGTCGAAACCCTAATAGATGACTCGAGGCTTACGTTCGACAACCTCCGAACATACGACATCAAGCTGAATCCAGAGAAATGCATTTTTCAAGGCCCCTCCGAAACCGCTGGGCTTCATCGCTTCCAATAGAGGAATTGAAGCTAATCCGGCAAAAATCCGAGCTTTTGTTGCGATTGGCTATACCAGGACCTCAAACACATCCGTAAACTAGCAGGATGCGTGGCTGCTTTGAGCCGCTTTATCTCCAGGTTAGGAGAAAAGGCATTACCTCTTTACCGCCTTCTTCGGCGCACCGAACACTTCGTGTGGACAGATGCAGCCGCGGCCGGACTCGATGAAATAAAGACCTTATTGGCCAATAATCCAGTCCTAACAGCGCCAAATATCGGCGAACCTATGCTGCTGTACATAGCTGCAACACATCAAGTTGTAAGCCTTGATGCTAAATGCGTCGAACGAGAGGTTGACAGATACAAATTCCCGGTACAGAAGCCGGTTTATTACGTATCCATGGTCCTCACCCCATGCAAATCCCGATACCCACACTATCAAAAAATAGCATACGCGGTCTTCATGGCATCCCAAAAGCTACGACACTACTTTCAAGAGTGTTTGATTACGGTGGCCTCCGAAGTACCACTAAACGATATAATAAATAAACGCGATGCCACGGGCCGGATCGCTAAATGGGCCATCGAGCTCCTTCCGTTCGACATAACATACAAGCCTCGGCGGGCTATCAAGTTGCAAGTATTAGCTGACTTCGTCGCCGAATGGACGGAAGCCGAACTCCCTAAAGAGTACGGCGCGTACTCTAACTGGATCATGCACTTCGACGGCTCTAAAATGCTGGCCGGATTGGGAGCAGCTGTAGTCCTGACGTCTCCCACCGGAGACACGGTCCAATACGTCCTCCAAATATTATACACAGACTCCAACAATGCAGCCGAATATGAGGCTCTGTTGCACGGTCTTCGGACGGCAGTCTCTATGGGCATTCAACGCCTAGAGGTGCGCGGGGATTCAAACCTCGCAATATCACAAATAAACGGAGACATTGATGCCAAGGACCCGAAAATGGCGGCCTACCGTAATGCCGTCCTTAAAATGTCAGCTCGGTTCGAGGGGCTCGAATTTCACCATGTGGCTCGAGGAAACAATCAAGCGACAAATGTCCTTGCCCGCATCGGTACTAAACGCGACCCTGTCCCACCTAACATATTCCTGGAAAGGCTGTTCAAGCCATCCGTGGTATGGGAAGGGAGTCCGGCAATACCAGCACGGATCCGAATACATCCCCAGATTCCGAACTATCAGACATAATCGAAGGCTCTACCACCGAAATAACTTCACAAATTACGAAATAATGGTTGTCATCGCCCGTGGATCGAGCCTTTCTTGGCCTAACTAAATAGGCAGGAGCTCCCGAAGATCAAAATGAAGCACGCAGCTGCGTCGCAAGGCGTTCTAAAGCTTACAAAGTCCATGAAGGGGAACTCTATAAGAAAAGTCACGACGGAGTGCTCCAAAGGTGCATCTCCGAAGAGGAAGGGTGGCAGCTCTTGGCTGAAATCCATGCGGTGGGCAGGGCACCACGCTTGCTGCTCGAGCACTAGTCAGCCAAGGCCTTCCGCACAGGTTTTATTGGCCGTGGCCCGAATACGCATCTGGCATGACCTTGTCCAACAACTGCGTCGGTTGCCAGCTCTTTGCCAATCGAGTCATATGCCCCCTACCACTCTCCTAACAATCCCCATAACTTGGCCCTTCGCGGTCTGGGGGCTGGATATGGTTGGACCCCTTAAAGGGGGAAGCCACAAGAAAAAAATACTTATTGGTCATGGTACACAAGTTCACCAAATGGATAGAAGCCAAACTAGTGAAAACGGCCGAATCCGGACAAGTAATAGACTTTATATCCGGGGTGGTACACCGATACGGTGTCCCCCACAACATCATCACTGATAATGGCTCAAATTTCACAGCCGATGAAGTGAAAGCTTGGTGCGGCAAAATGGGCATTAAGCTCGACTATGCTTCCGTCTACCATCCTCAAACAAATGGCCAGGTCGAACGGGCAAACGGTCTCATCATGAGCCGCATCAAACCGAGACTAGTGCGATCCTTGATAGAGTCGGACACTCATTGGGTTGAGGAGCTCGACTCCGTGCTCTGGGGGCTGCGGACCACGCCGAATCGCACCACCGGATACACACCATTTTTTATGGTGTACCGTGCGGAAGCAGTACTACCTTGCGACATAATACAGGATTCACCACACGTACGCATGTATGAAGAGAAGGAAGCCGAGTTATATCGGCAGGATAACTTGGACGGCCTGGAGGAGGAGCGCGACGTCGCTAAGGCCCGTTCTGCATTCTATCAGCAACAGGCTCGACGATACCAAAGCAGAGAAGTGCGGGCCAAAACTTATAATATTGGCGAGCTCGTTCTACGCTTACCGGAGAAGAAGAAGGACAAGCTCAAACCCAAGTGGGAAGGTCCCTTCGTCATTGACAAAGTTCTCACCGGAGGAGTGTACCGCTTACGTAATGTGTCCAATAACAGACTCGAGCCGAACCCATGGAACGTGGCCAGACTTCGGAGATTCTACACCTAGCGCCGAACTCAGTGTTTGTCTCCTTACCTCCTCCTTTTTTAATTACGCTCCCTCCCTTTTCCTTTCTCGATCTTTTTCTCTTCACACAAAGTATTTAATACAGTGCGGACCCCCGGATTATTCCGACCGCACTATGTGTGTAAGAAATACCTGGGGGCTTCCTATACGGAAGCTAAACATACCTTACTCTAAAAGGCTTTTTGCCCACCACACATGTGTTTTCCATGTGTGCCTTTTCTTCACCATTATATGCATCGATATGACTTAAGATGTGGCCAAGCTGGGTTTACGGCTCCTGTGTTTATGCCCCTACGTTCCCGTTAATTCGGCTAGGGCATAAGTGGAGCACCTCTGCGATTGTTACTACCGGTTCAGCCGGATGTGTACCTCAGACTGAGTGAAGCAGAAAGCTAGTTTCCTTAAGAGAATATTCGGTTGGTGAACAAAAGATGTCTTCGTTTATCATAACATAAATCCCCAGAAGTTTTGTATCATGCACCATGGTTCGCAGTTCGGACATGTGCCTTGTCGCATGCCTAACCAGGGAAAGGAACCCCTAACGGAACTATTCTCCCTGGAAGATGTTTCTTACTATCCATATAATATAACATAACTAGTTGGGTACTTGTCTATTCAAGCACTTATGACCCCTACGCCTGGTTTCCACGCATACTCTGGTTTTGTATAACCGAGCGGGTATTCGGACACACCCCGGACTATAGGATCCGGGGGCTGAATTTTAAAAGGTCCCATATGACAAATGATTTTAATCCGGCTAGGGGCTACTTATGTCCATTGAATTACACAGTCACTTGGACTGATTATATTCCTCCTCTATGCCATCCAACAGGCTATCTAGATTACAATCCTATTGAGAATACTTCGCGGCTAACGCCGCCTGGTCATATACCAGATTCACGGGAATTTCTTGCCCATCTGGCCCTGCCGGTCCGACTTGACCATATGGTTCAGGTCCAGCTTGGTGTAGCGTCTTCACCATAGCCCATGCTTCCCTTGCACCCTGCCGGCAAGCTGACATCTTCCACAGTCGGAAGCGCCGCCGTGCTCCTTGAAGCATGTCCACAAGCGCTCCCATGCCACTAGGCAGGAAGCTTGATGGCCACAAGGCCTGCGCTACACCCTCAAGATCGCCGCCGAGCTCGTGCCAGGTACCGTGAGAGGTCTTGTAAAGAATCGCTGCAGATGCGGGCATCTCCTCCTCGTGGTGACCCGTCGGCATTCCTACAAGCAGAACTCTTTCAAGATACTTCCTCGCCGAACTATGCTCTGATTCGTCTAGGCACTTACCATAAATGCATGGCGAAGCCTTTTGTTCTCCTTCACGGAGTCCGCCACGCACACGTATCGCCTTTCAATTCCACGCCCAAATTAACATTGGCATGTTGGAGAGTATTCTTCTCCTGCTTAAATTGCATAAGAATGCGCTCACCAGCCTTTAGTTGCCTCTGGAGATGCGACTCGTCATTCCTCCCGCCCTCCGGATTGACTCCGGGGTTATCTGCAGAATTTTCTGTTAAACTCGTCATACCAGCCAGTCGCTAACTGGTACATTTTTGTATAATCGAGATAAATGTTACCAGCTGAGGCCTTCTAGGATTCATCTAGCTTGGCAACCGTGGCCCTCAGTTGAGTCTTGCACTCCTCTAGCTCCCGAGACAATTGCTCATTCTTATCTACAACAACCTGCACATAAATTGATACTTAAAACTGTTGTTCCAACCGTTTCAAGTCTCAGGGGCTACTGCTATACATACTTATCAAACTTTCTTACCCGTATATCTTTGGTATACTGGTCCGTCGCCCGGGCGAGCCCGCCTTGAGCAGCTCGGATGTATGCGTCTCCCAAATTCAAAGCATTAAATGCCTCTTCGAAAAAGATGTTGTTGCGAAGCACGGCCCGTCGACGCCGGTGATTCATGGCGCTGTCTACTTCGGAATTCGTGGCAGAGAGCATATCCGCGTCCTGCAGCCGGAGGACTATACGGCATCGGCCCTCGTCCGCCTCCACTCTCGAAGTCGGTTACGAGCCCGACTGGTGGAGGCGTGGTTGGCAGGATCCCCGGATATAGTCCGGATACTCCTCTTCCTGCCAGGATGTAAAGGGCGTTGTAATACTTCAAATAATAATAATTACAGGACATGTTGTTTCCTTACCTCTGTAGAGGTGTGTCGGCCCTAACCGCCTTCCTCTTGAGCCTACCCAATCCGGACGCCTGTGGCTGACGAGTCCCTAGGGGCTCGGCCCTGCGTTCCGAACGTCGCCTCTGCAAAAACACGACGCTTCAGGGATAAGGCGTGACATCAGGAAAGAGTCCTCTTCAGAGGATAGAGTATTTGGCTTGGCTTACGCGCGACGAAGGTAGCAGTCCGGGATAATCAGCAGTAATAGCTACTGAGGCGCCGTCACGGCTCGCCCGATAAAATATCCCGTCGACAAGCTCCACGGCCGCGTCCGGGTCTTCTTTGAGTCCTGGATCCAGGGCCCTTTCGGGGTCCTCTAGCTGCGGGGAAGGGCTGGAGATTCCTTCTACGGCCCTCCTCAGTTCCTGCTCGGAAATATCGAGGCAGGTAACCTTAGCAAAGAACGCCACAATAAGTGAAGCGAGAAAATAAATGACGACTTACCCAGTTTGGGGGATTGTACATGGAGAATCCGTCCCGCGGTTTGATATGAAGGAAGTCTTCCTCTTCTCCATTGTATAGATCGGACAGTATCCTTGCCGAGCGAGCAGGGTGGAGTCCGGACTTTACGCCACAACGGCAGGTGGCATCGTCACATCCGTTGAAATGCCACATGGGATTGCCCTGATATTGAAGCGGCTGCACTCGCGTTATGCATATTGCCATGACCTCGACTATCGTCGATCCGGATTTGGCCAAGAATTTTATCCTGCTCATCAGAAATGTATTTCCGGTATCCTCTTCTTGGGGGCCTCGAGGCGCCCGGCTTAAGACGATACTTCTCGGCAAGGGCGTTCTTGAACTTGGGGAGTCCTGTCCGGACTGGATCCGGAAGGGGGGCGTCGTCAATATAAACCCACTCTGAAGCCCAGTTCTATGGTGCCTTCTTGGGAGTGCTGGATAGGTATCCGGCCTTGGTGATACGCCATACTTCAGCCCCGCCTACTTGACATAGGGACTCTCCCTGGTTGCAGGGGACAAGGCAGAACAACTTCTTCCACAAACTAAAATGAGCCTCGCAGCCTAGAAATAGCTCACAAAGGGCGACGTACCCTGCGATATGTACTACGGAGGCTGGGGTAAAATTGTGCAACTAGAGGCCGTAGAACTCCAGGAGCCCGCGAAGGAATGGATGAATAGGAAATCCGACGCCCCTTAACAGATGCGGAATGAGGCACATTCGCTCCTCTAGAGACGGATTGGGGGATCTCTCCGCTTGTTCTCCGCCATTATAGGTGGCAATTCCGGCTCGGACAGGGACCATGAACGCCGGCGGGAGAAGCCCTTGGGTTTGTAACTTTATCAAACGGCTATGAGAAACTGAACACTCTCCCTAGTCCCCCGGCTTGGGGCAAGGGGAGCGAGCAGAAGAGCTGCGACGATCGGCCACGTTGGAATGGTTTTCTCGGGGCGCTCTGTTGGATGCTTGCTCGAGGGGGAAGAGTGAGGTTTGGATTCGGGAATCCCTGCCTCTTCAAATAGACGGTTAGCCCGAAGGACGGGGTGGCAAATGCAAAAATGCCTTGACTCTCGTGATTCGCCGACACGTGGAAATGGTCATTATTGAGGCACTTTGAAGCCAAGGAGTACAACATTGATGAGATCGGACAATCGCTTTGTCATAATAGGTACTTTGGAGCATTCGGAGATGGAACCCGCCTTGCAATGCCGAAGACAAGACTGCGCGCCAAACTCACCGTCATTGAAGCCTGGTTCAGGGGCTACTGAGGGAGTCCTGGATTAGGGGGTATCCGGACAGCCGGACTGTATACATCATCCGGATTATTGAAGCGTGGAGATACAAGACTCAAGACTCCGTTTCGTGTCCGGATGGGACTCTCCTTTGCGTGGAAGACAAGCTTGGCAATCCAGATATTATATTTCCTTCCTTGTAACCGACTCCATGTAAAGCCTAGCCCCCTCCGGTGTCTATATAAACCGGAGAGGATGGTCCTTAAAAGCCCGATCACAATTACAATCATACCATCATAGGCTAGCTCTTAGGGTTTAGCCTCTACGATCTCGTGGTAGATCCACTCTTGTACTACTCATATCTTCAATATTAATCAAGCAGGAAGTAGGGTTTTACCTCCATCGAGAGGGCTCGAACCTGGGTAAACATTGTGTCCCTTGCTTCCTGTTACCATAAGCCTAAGACGCACAGATCGGGACCCCCTACCCGAGATCCGCCGGTTTTAACACCGACAACGGCGTCGGTGAAGCGCACCTGATGAGGTGGAACTCGGTGTCTTTGAGGCACGTTGGTTGCGTCGGCCGACATTGTCGGTGGACCACCGGTCTGCGGTGGACGAGGCGTAGATGAGGTAGCTCCGGTGCGGTGGTGAAGCGCGACCATCGTCTCTCGTCGTTGTCGTCCGGCACGTAGGTGGGGAAAGAGACGCGAGGGGCGATTCAAGTTTGCTTGGGTTGGCGGCGAATTAGGGATTTGAGCAATACGGGCGTGGAAGGGGACGGTGGAGAAGAGAGATTGCAGGTCTAGAATTGGGGCCGAGATATTTCAATCCGGAATGTGGAAGAGCAAACTTATTTTGTCGTCGTCCCTTTTTTGGGTGGGGGAGGGAGGGACGAGGGAGGGAGTGGGGAGGGAGGAAGCGAGGGAGGGGGTGGTAGCTGGGTGCTACGCATCCGTCCGACACACGCAACCACCCCGACACATGGGCCCACATGTCAGTGACCCAAAGGCAGTGCCTTTAAGGCACCGAAGCAGCATCCACCCCAACACGACCCTGGTCTGCCTGGTGCGCCTACATTTGAGAATGTAAACGAATCTTCTTTCATTTGCAAACGAATCTGTATGTATTACCATGCCCGTGTTTTCCTTGCAATAATTAGTCATTCGACACGAGATACTCCCTCAGTTCACTTTTGTAAGTCGTTTCAGACAACTTAAAATGAACTGTTTTGCACATTGTCTGAAATGTCTTCAATGTCTTATAAAAGTGAGTGAGAGGGAGTACTATAAATTAATTAATGAGGAGTTATTTGAAAAAAATCGAAAACGGTATCCATGCTAACGTGGATTAGAGTGTGTGTCACATAATTAGTTATTTGAATTAGAGTGTGTGTCACGTAGCGATCTCCAATTTTAACGTGGATTTCGCATTTCACTATATCCATGCTACTTTTTTAATACAAATTCATATGTATATGATGAACACCATGATACTGAGAAAACATTTGGATGGATTAAAACATATGACCTACAAAAAAGCACAACAAATTGAGTCAATGTCAACTTTTCGAAACTTAGTATGGCACGGATTCGAAATAATTACTCGTATGCATGGTCCTTAGTTCAAATTTTACAATGTACACCGAATTGAAACATCGATGTTAAGTCTCGTACTATGTACATTCATCCACCCCCCACACACACACATGCTACATACTTCATGTATCAGTCAATCTTCCTCTCTTACCACCTTAGGAAGCTATCGGTTTCCAACACACGTTCATTCTTTCTCTCCATATTTCGATCTCTAAGTCTCTCAACTGCACAACCCCTTTTTCCACTCTGTTACCAAATGTATTTACCTCCCACACCCATACTCGCACCCCATGCTGAGCTCTCTCTCTCCCCCTCTCCCCTCTCCCTCTCACCCTCTCGCTTAAATACATGCATTGCATATCTAGCCCCCAACCTCTCGTGCCTTTTTACACGTTGTATATCTAGGTCACTCCCTCGAGACTGCCTCACTCTTTCTTCCGCACGGCGGGCCACACTCGCTCAGTCTTGCTCTCTTTATCTGAATCTCGTTTAACCTCGTTTTCTTTCACACACAAATGATATATCTCCCTGTTCGGGCCTCGATCAACACACTCTATACTCTCTCATGCAGATTGTCTATCTAGCTCAGTCCATCCAAGCCGTCGCCACTCTTTCGACCTCATGGCGAGCCACGCTCACTCAATCTCTCTCTCTCTCTCTCTCTCTCTCTGTATGTCTCGATTGACCTCGCTCTTTCTCGGACAAAAACGATATATCACCATGTTTGAGCCCAATTCGACCTATTCACATTGTATACTCTCTCCCGCACATTGTCTATCTAGGTCAGTCTCTCCAACCCGTCTCACTCTTTCGATCACACGATGACCCTATGTGATCGATTGACCATGCTTCCTCCCACGCACAAAATATATCTACACGTCTGTGACTGGATCATCTCTCAAGCTCTATCTTACAGCCCTCACCCTTTCCAAAAGCACAATCGGAAAATATCTCTCCAGAGCATATATATACATTCAATGAATGTCAGACCACACTCACATTGTCTCTCTATCTATATGTCTCTCGATTGACCTCGCTTTCTCACACCGTATCTTCCACGCATTGAAGCTACTACCTCTCCATCCCTCGCAAAGCCGGAGCTATTTACATTGCGAGTGGCACTCCAACCTTGGATTAATTTGTGTAGGCATTTATTCCGATCGGTTTAGATTATATTTTCGTAGCATTCGGCCCACAACTACTCCAAACACCGTTGCAACCACCGCAACTCCCCTAGTTGATTTCCCTTTGGCTCGGTCATCGCTCTCTCGCACGTCCTTTCTCGCCTTCAACGTCACACCATGGTATTTTTGCAAAAAACTATGTTGTTCTCTTTAATTATTATAAATAAGCTACAAAACTACACACCGGTAGTCCACTTGGAATGGAACAAAATTTGACCCACAAATTAAAGTGCTACAAACTACACACCAAGGGGCCCACATGTCATGAAACAAATTTGGACCCATATACAAATTAAAAATAAAGGACTGACGATCGAACATGCGACCGGGCCTTCAAGCCGCATACGTCAATAGGAAACATCACATTAGAACAGCAATGTTTGTTGTACCCCCTTTGTTCACATAATGTTTTTATATTACCACAGCCTATTTAATGGATAACATGTAATATTATTTTTAGTACTATTCGCCTTCACTTACTGGTGGGTTCCATGTGTGCTCTCTCTCTCTCCTCCCCTTCTGCGTTTAGACGCACAGGCAAACACGAAGAAGAACTCGCAGACGATGTTGCCATTGACCATATCTGAACATGTTCACAAGTCACGACACCAGTTTACGTACTAGCAACACTAGTCAGTGTGTACGTGCAATGCACCTTAATTTGGAAGTATATTAAGTGCATGCGGATATTAAGTAGGATATTATTTGCGTGTTATTATGTGATTAGCACTATTTTTGGCATGAAATTAACTGCACACTAAACATGTTGAGCGCTCGACATTGAAGCAGTCTAGGTCGTTGGATGACAAGGAATACATGTGGCTTGATGATGTTTTATATGTAATTTGATACGGCTCTAGCAGAACATTCAATCGATCAAACCATAGATTTCGTTCAGTCTGACTCCGACTTTAAATTATACGATGATCGATATAAAATAAACGGAAATGATAAACGTTCAAATTTTAAGCATGGTAATCCGAACGTTTTTCATGGCAAATTTAGATTACACGGCTGCGGCGGGGGCGTCTTGCGGTGGGAAGCGGCTCCTCTGCCGTGCTCTGTGTGTCGTCGGGCCACTGACCGACGGCGACGGCGGCGTCTTGTGCCGTTGTTGGCGTACTCCTGGACGTTGCCCTAGCTTCAAGGAAGGCCAAAATGTTCCGGACTTCGTAGCGAGTCAACTGGCGGGAGGAGGCAACTAGCGTTGGTGCAAGGAAGCGGTCGACGGCGGCCATCCATGCCGCTAAGGGGGGCACTGGCACCCGCGCGGGGACAAGCGCTGTCAACGACGCAGTGGAGACATTCTTGTGCACGGGCACCGGCTGCAAGCAGCGCCGCGTTAGTGCACGCAGCGCAAGCGCTTATCTGTTGGCAGAGTGCACGCAGGCGCGGCGCGGCGTCGCAGCGTTAGTGCACGCAGCAGTGCTATCTTGTTGGCAGGTGCAGGTGCGTGAAAGTCGGCGGGGACCTCGTGGAACCCTGTGGGATCAAGCTCGGCGACAATGTGCGGCTCGCAGCCCATCAATGCCACGGGTATGGGTGCTAGCGCAGTCGGGGCAACGGGAGCCGGAACTTGAGACAGGAAGGCCAGTTCAGGCTCGTCCCAAAGCGCCTTATGTTCTTGAGACTCTGGCTGGTGTCTTCCTCGAGCTGGAACACTAAGGGCAGACCATCGTGATGCGGCATGGCGTACGTTTAGGTCAGGCTAGTTGGAGGTAGACGACAGGAGTATCGGAGAGGAAGAGAGAAGATTGTAGCGATACCGGTAGTGCGGGGTTGATTTTAAACTGCGGCGCCGGCGACATTAAAAGTGGGAGCAGTTGGGAAGGGCTCGCCTCCCGGTGAGCCTGCACAGCGGTCTGCTCACACGCCTCCCGTCTACTCATCACACGCTTGCTCGGACGACACCTGCCGATGAGAAGCGGGGACTCATGGCGGCACGAAACGCCCATGGTTTCAATAGTGAAAACGTTCGCCTTAACGTGACAGGTCTTTGTTCCAAAATACCTTGGCTCTTCATTTGTGCAACTTTTCATAAGCAGCTTGTCTCAAATTGAAGAAAAAACTGACGAAGTAATATTTGTGCCATATCACATGACCATGCTCAGTTTCAAGAATTCATGCTCACTTTTGGATTTTCTGAAATTTAAGATCCAGGATTCGAAACAATATCATAACTTGCATCATGCAATAAATTTTCAAGACATACATCTGTCCTGTTGTATTTCTTAAGAAAAGATTTGGTCAAACATTTTGCTTAGTTAGACTTTAGACAAGTTATATATGCAGAGTAAAAGGATAATCCCTCCGTACCAGTGCATTGCCTGATATATTAACTCAAGTACTAGGCACGAACAAACGGGCTCAATTCTATGCTCATCCTGGTGTAGTAGTAGTAGTACTAGGCAATGCAGTTGACGGGTGACCTTGACGAGCGGCGACCGAGGGAATTGAACCGTGCTCGGCACGGTAGGTAACATTGTCTAGTTACTAAAGCATCCCTCCGTTGTTCATCGGTAGTCATTATGGACCGGGGACATGAGGGGAATTTCCTAGGGCTGGAATTCTGGCCGCCAGATATTTTGACTTGAAACACCGAGGCTCGACTGGTTGGGGTTGCCTAATGTGCGTACCACGCACGCCACCGAAGGACACGAGCCCGGTTTTTTTAGGATCAACAGGAGCCAAGGTTCTGGCTGATTGCGCCGTTGGGTCCTACCATATTCGAGAATCTGAAATGGACCTTTTAAATTGCTGAAACGAATCTATGTGGTATTACAATACCCGTATTTTCCTTGCAAATACTAATCTTTACGTGGTAATTGATTTATGACGAAGTTGTTGAATTAGAGTGAGTTTGTGATATAGTGATCTCAACGTGGATTTCACATTTCATGGTATCCCTAGTAAGTTTTCCAATGCAAATTCAAATTTAAAAGATGAACAATATGGAGGTGAGAAAACTTTGTATGTATCAAGCATATGACCACACACACACACCACACACACACGCATTTACGAACACAACAACAATCCAATAAGTATAGTGCATCTATTTTTCCAAACCATGCATGTATGACACGAATTCAAAAATACTCCTTCTATTCCTAGATATTAGTCTTTTAGATAGTTCAATAAGTGACTACATACAGAGCAAAATGAGTGAATCTAGACTCTAAAATATGTCTATATACATCCGTATGTGCCAGTCCATTTGAAATCTCTAAAAAACTAATATTCATAGGAACAAATGGAGTAAAATGTAAGACATGCATGGTCCTCAGTTCAATATTTAAAAGGAACATGAGACTGAAACATGAATATTAAGTCTAGTACTACAGTACATGCAAATGTTGTGTTTAGGCGGACCTATGATTGTCGGGAGTCAACCCCTCGACCTTAGATAAAATTGCGGAACTCTGTTTAGGGTTGTTTAGATTATATTTGTCCCCATCCTCCCAACCACCGATTGGTTGTGCACCCCCACCCCTCCTCCTCGGGAGAATATCATGTGCCCCCATACCTTAGATGCTATATGCCGATACGAGTTGCTTGGAGCTTGTAGATCTGAGATATAGCAGCTCACATGATGTGTCTTAATATTTTAACAGGAAACCTTGATTAGTTTGAGAATTGCACACAATTTGTACAAAAACTACTCAGATGCCCTTGGATCCCATATCCAACGACCTCGAAGCTCGTATCACCGTAGCATCTAAGATGAAGGAGGACATCATATTCTCCTGTATGTAAGAATATCATGTGCTACCACACCTTAGATGCTTTGGTGATACAAGCTCTTCTGAGCCGTTGGATTTGTGACCCAACACCTCCTCGGTGGTTCAATGGTTTTTCTTTGAAAAAGCCCCAAAAGAGTTCGACCACTGCCATAAGCACAAAGACTGCTCAGATGCCATTGGATCTCAGATCAAAGCGACCTCGGCTTCGTATCACTGTAGCATCCAAGCTGCGATAGCACCTTATGTTTTCTCGCACAACAAGATATGAGGTGCTCCCTTGCGTAGATTCTATGGTGATACGAAGTTCACTGAGATCTAACGGCCCATGAGGAGAGTTTGAATGTTTTTTGGAATATACGGCTGATAGAGTTTGGGAAATGCGCAGAAAGTACAAGTACTACGCATGTGCCATCTGATCACTGATCAGACGACCTAGATGCTCATATCACCGTAGCGGGTAATTAAGCTACGGAGCACCTAATATGAGCAACGGGGAACCGTTGGACCGAAGATGCAGCGGCACACACGAGGCCTGAATGTTTTATTTGCAAAAAAACCTTTGGAGAGTTTGGAAATTGCGCATAATTACAAAGAATACTCCCAAGCCATTGGATCTCACTTCCAACGGTGTAAAAACTCGTATCACCATGGTATCTAAGCTGCGGGGTGGATGTGATATTCTATGCCGCTGTCATTTCTGTTCGTAAACTTGCAAAATACGTGTAACTCGTGCCTTTACTTGTCTAACCGCGCAAAGTGTTTGTTAAAAAAAACCATCCTACACTAAAATATCGGAACAACACACGGGGGTCCCACTTGTCATTAATCAAATTTGGACCTAAAACTAACAAATCTGAAAGAGGAGGTTCGAACTCGCAACCTGGACTAAAAAGCGCAAGTTGATAGCCTGAAACAACAATGGTTGTTGGCTTTGTCCCATAACTTGATTTTATACAGTATTACGTTGAGTAGAGTAGAGGGAGTGCCTCGTCAACACGTGCATGACCCTTGTCTCACTTACTGGTGGGTCCCAGGTCTGCGATCTCAATCTCTCTTCTCTCCATCGTCTAACCTTTGCATGGGCACACACGGAGAGCGGCGCTAGCTTGCCTTGGTGTTATTACAACAAAAAAAAGCTTGGAAAATAGAAGAATCGCCTAGAAGAAGAGACGTTGTGGCTGGTCGAGACGGAGCTAACCACATCTATCCTCCGTGCCACATTTGCATGATGAAGCTGTGTGGCTAGTGGGGTGTTTTCGACCCACTAGCTGGGTCCCGAGGTTGAACCATAGGTAGTAGAGTTACTACCGACATCTGATACAGTACTCCCTCCGTCTAGGTGAGTAAGTCACCGTGACCAAGGAGGAGGGGAAAACGAGAGACCTTAATGTTTATTTTCTAATTAATAACATTGCATGCAATGAACTAACCACTGCATGTCGTGTTTGGTAGTCTCAAATCATTAAAAGCATGCACACCCCTCATCTCTTATTGGTTGCTATGTCAAGAAACAAGAAACGAGATAGAAGTTAATGCACCGCGCCTAAGGCTACTCATAGTGCCGAGTATCATATACTAGTATCATGCATATGATACTAGTGTATGATACTACCTCCATAGTGCATAGTATCATAAAGTAGTATCATATATGATCATATTTATTGCCATGCATGACACAAAGTAGCATAGTATTTAACATGATACGGTATCTACCTATGTTACTCTAACCCTCTCTCTCTTCTTTAATTGTGTGCCACATAAGCATGTTTGCTAGTCCCATGTGCATGTTATCGGTTATGTTACTCCCACTATGGCCAGCCTAAGTGTTTTGGGATTATTTGATTTTCGTAAGATGACTTACACACCTAGACGGAGGGAGTATATTTCTACACGCACATTTTTCTTCCATGCCGAGACGTGGCACACCCTACCGCGCGGTTTCGGGGTCCTCCCGGGTGGTGCACACATATATTCTTCCTGACGTGGGATGTCCTACCGCGCATTTTCTGGGTCCTCCTCGGTCGTAGCACCGAAGCAAGTAAATGAGTATCAAATCACGAAAGACCACGTTTCCCGCCGAGTACATCAGTGAAGCACAGTGGCTAGCTAGTTGGGCTAGTTTGACCGATTAGCTAGGCCGCAGCCACATTTGTTTTTTCACCCCTGTCGGTGTACTAGAGTAGGGGTACCCTAGTATCCCGAACTTGTGCACGGGCAGTTGCAGCACCCCGCGGCAAGGCTTGCCGGGTGACCGCCAAGGTCCTCCGTGGTTCCTTTGGAGCCATTCATGAACAAAGTATTCAAGCCAAGGAGACAAGGCCCGGCAAGCAAGAGGAGCTTGCCGGAAGGCCAACCAAGGCTTCTCGAGGAACTTGCGCGACGCCACCACGCCCCCGGGCGAGGCCCGATGGAACGGCAAGCTCGGACGCGACAAGACAACGACCGCGGCAAGGCGCTTGCTGCGGCAAACTACCACTCAGTACCAGCGCGCTCCAAAGACATCCACCAACGTGTCGCTCGACCTTTCAGCGTAGCGTGGCAAGAGGCTGTCTTGACCCGGTGATCTTGCGCTGTGGCAAGCGGCGCCGACAAGATTGCCATCGTGGCAAGCGGTGGCGTCCCGACGGTCCCTTTTTGCACTATTTGGGCGACGTAGACGGGCATTTAATGCATTTGTCCCCTGCCGTCAGGGTTAGGTATGATACACTGTGCAAGTAGTTGTACCAACCACAATTCCTTTTTCATTTTTACCCTTGTCTACGTTGCCACCTGTCGGAGACCCCTTTAGCATATAAAAGGAGGCCCATGCGCAACGTAGAGGGGGGGGGGGGAGGCAGAAAAACACTCACGCTCGGTCTCGTTAGCAGCTAGTGTGTACTGTAGCACTCAGCGCTCCCGAGCAAGAACTCAATATACTCAGACATGCAAAGAAGAGGAGTGTTATCTCCGGAGAGCTCCGAAGCTGGGTAAACCGCTCGTGTGCTTCGCCTCGATCCGCTCTTCGTGCGATCTCCGCCCCCTGCCGAATCGAAAGGGGCTCGGTCCGCCGGTCCCATAGGTGTTCGTGGGTCAGTTTCCCGACAACCCCTTTTTTTATCTACTTGCCGGCAGGTAATTTAAATACCCACCGCGGCATTGCTCACGGTGTTTGGGTGCGGCAGGATTTTTAATTTTTGATTGATGGGAGCAGCGCGGCAGGATTTTTAATTTTTGATTGACGGAGCAGGCGCGGCAACAATTAGTCATGATGACTCACCTGTAAACCCATCGCTTCCCACGATGTGAGAAGTCGCCGACCGTGTTTTACCGTGGTGAAAAACAAAAGATTCCCCGCTCCTCAGCTGGCTCCCTCCGCCTTCCCGTAGATTGCATTGCCTTTCAGCTGTTTCGCCCCCTTTGCTTCCTCTCCCCATTGCTTCTACCTGGTGCCATCGTGGCGCAGAAGATCACGGACTCCGAGGTGAGGCACCTGACTCAGAAGCTCCATGCCAAGGATGCGGAGCTCAGGGCCCAGGACGTGGAGCTCCGTGAGCTCAAGGAGGAGAGGAGTGCCATGCTCCTCCGTTATGTGCGGGAGTTCACGGAGCTTCAAAAGCGGCAAGCGTCGACCACAAAGATGCTCGAGGCATCGGCGGCGTTGCTGCGTAAAGCGGAGATACGATAGGCCGTCGGGGAGCCGTTCGAGCGCGAGCGGCCGATCGTGACGAGGTCGAGGATCGCCTCGACCACTTGGTGAACCAAGTTGACAAGCACGTGTTGCTGCGCGATGCCTACCGTCGTGCCGGTAGCGATGATGCCGGCCGTCGGGCTAAACCCGTTCGACCACCCGGTCGACTTCAACGAGCTGCGGCTTCCTGACCTGGTCTCCTTCTTCACCTATATCTCCGAGGAGCTGAGTCGTCTCCGCGCGATGGTGGGGGCTGAGCTGGACAAGGAGGGGTTGCGGGCTGTCGTCGCCGTTGCCGGGCGAATCCTTTCAGGGCTCCGTCACCGGAATCCATTCGTGCCATTGGACGCCGTCTTTGACGAGCTGGCTCCCATGGACCGGGAGCGGATTCTGCGGGCGGTTGCACCGTGCATCACCAACGTCGTGCGCCTCGAGAAGCAGAGGGACTTCGGTGGTGTTTAGGCGCCCTCTACATGGGCATGTCCATGTCTCAACTTAACATGACCGTCGGATCAAACTCGTATTTGCAGATCGATCCTTTGTAGCACAATGCGTGTGGGTGTGTTTGGTTGCATTCTCATCTCAATATAGTTGTTTCCTCTTCGTGTATTTTTGTTAACCTACTAGTGTGGACTCATGCACCCTTCATGCACTCTGCCAAACACCCAAAAGTGGGTCGAGAAGGGAACTTTTGCTCCCATCCCGTGCACCCTTCATACGGAATTCCCCTTCATACACCCTGCCTAACACTATTCGTGCTTCATATGGTTCATGTTTCGTGGAGTACTGTAGCACCGTACTCTCCGTGCGCTGTAGACCTACTTCTGTTAACATTGATCTCACCGTTCATTCTCGACCGGACAGTCGAAAAAGCGGTACTATGTTACATATAGGAGTAGTTGACATGCGCACAACATCATTTGTTATCGTCATATCTTACTACACTAGCAACAAGATTGTCTAATCGACGTATGAACCACTGCACAGGCCTAGTAGTAGGAGCACTGTGTATGTTCAAGTGGCTGCCGTGTTTCGCACACCTCCATCGTAAGAGTGGAAACGCTTGCTGTAATCATTTTTTCTTCAGAAAAACAGTGGACACGGTCTACCGTGCGGATCCTCCTCCAGCCATGCGCTAAATTACTCACTTTACCGACGTGTGGGACAGCCAAGACCGGGTCCACCAGCCATGCACTAAATTACTCCGTAGTAGAGTGGCGGTAGACTACCCCGATCGAAGTGTCGCAAGAATGCCCAATGAGCCGTCAAATCACAAAACCCCTCCTTTCCAGTAGTAAGTTGGACGGACTGAAGCAACCATCATTTCACTCTTCTCTCTCAGCCTTCCTCTCTTGAAGAAAACCCCCACTCGCTTTGCTTCTCCCTCATCTCGCTCCTCCTTTCACTCTTCTCTCAGCTTCCTCTCTTGGATGGACCATTTGGAGCACCGCCAACGTGATGTCTATGGCTCTGGCCAAAACCTCGAGGCTCATGGTGCTAAGAAGCTGCAAGCACCCCTCCAAGACTACCACAGACAAGCTCAAGCTCAAAGCCATCGCCTGTCCAAGCCCCCTCTCCGGGATCCCTCATTAAGCAAGTCCAGGTAATGTCTCTTGTTGACGATCTGTTCTCGATCTTGATCGTGTTTTTTCATCTAACATGTAGTACTAGTACTGGTAGTACAACTTTTTGGGTGATCTTGCATGTGATTTTAGTGTGCCAAATGACGGTTCTAAATTCCTCTTTTGACCAAAACATGCGAGAGGTTGACACTGATTTCTTATAGATTACTTTCAGCTACTCCCTCTGTTCCAAATTTCTTGTCTTAGATTTGTCTAGATACGGATGTATCTAATCCGTATCTAGAAAAATCTAAGACAAGAATTTTGGGACGGAGGCAGTACTTTATGAACATCAATGCTACCTTTGAAGAGGGTATATTTGCCTCAGTAACTTGTGTTATGGATATTGCAAGTAATCCCTCTGCTCTCATGCCTTTGAAGACATGTTCTAGTGTCTTTGTTCACTCATTTTTTAAAGCGTATATGTAGTCATATATGGAGTATAATATCGAAAATCATCTTATATTTCTGAACGGAGGTAGTAATAAAATATGGTTTACATTTGAATTAGAACCAGGTCCGCGGTGGAGATGAAGTTCTCAAAGTCATGCCGTGTGAACTAGAAGACACAGGGATGAGTTCTCTTGCTAAACTATCCAAATTGTTGTGTCCTTGTCGCCACGTGTTACGAACTAGTGTTTTCCTCGTAGCATTGTTGTCGGGCATGTTCTCGAGGTTGTACTTGACCACAACAATTTCTCGGCTGTGCCTTCGATTCTGAAGGGTGTGGTTCTTGTAAAGCTTCCCAACAAATCTGATGCGGCCTGTCTTCATCATCATGTTTATGAGTGGAAAGACCACTGTTAGGTTCTCCAAGGTTTACAAGATTGTGATGGTGCATGTAGACATCTCTCACGTAAGTCCATGGCCTAGTCCGGTTATCACGGGGTTCATCCCGTAGGTCGCTGGCAAGAAATAGTCTCGCAGAGTTTAATTAGTGCAACTTTGCTTGTCTGTAGTAAGTACTATTGTTCGATTACTTGATTTGTGTTTGTGAACCTGTATTGTTCATTAGTACCGCCGCTTTTGGTGTGGTCAGTCCTGTGAACGGTCTATGTTAATGTTCCGCCCACTCAATTCAATCAGATATTTTGAAGTATCCAGATCATCTTTTTGTGAGGACGGTTTATCAATTATGGTTACACTCCAATATCTGTATGCATTGCAGGGTTTATCGCACCCACCGTGATTTCCAAATTTCATGGATGTTCGGGTCCATCTGATTTGTCACGACCTTTGGACTGTCACCGCTTGGGAGTAGGAGGGCCCCTGCAAGCCACCGTAGTTGGACGATAAATCTTACATTTAGTACTTCAACATAGTGATTTCCTGGTAAGGATTCACTCGTGTCACATCAAGTAAATCTTATTGATTTACTGTCTAAATCTTATTGATTTAATGTCATGTTTTCTTTCTTTTCCTGCAATTTTATGATGCAGGTTTTGCCATGTGACATTCATCACAGAATAAACCGTTTGGTTTGCTCTACGATGGCTATTTTTGCAGGTTTCACTTCTTATGTCGTGTCAGTAACGAAGGCACTGTCCATCACTTATATTACTGGAAAAATTGGATCAGTCTGTTGTCTGAGTACAAGCTGAATCCCTATGATGAATTGCAGTTTGGTTTAACAAAAACGCCACAATTAGTCCTTCTCGCATTTAGAAGAAATGAAGAAAAAGACTGGATCAAGGTCACGGATCCTAGTCAAGTTAGAAAGCTGATCATAGCAGACCAGACACGATCACCGTTGTCTAGCACATCGGTACCACCTTCAGCAACGGATCGAGCACCGGCAGTTGCTCTAGCACCAACAATGCAGCAGCTTCACCGATCCAAATTGAGGATTGGGCACCGACCGGCCGGATCACCGATCTACCGGAGGATCAGGCATCGACACCGGCACCAGCTCCGACACCGGCACCAGCTCTACAAGGAGCACCATCTCCGGCAGTAGCAGCGGCTTCGGCACCTGGACCAACACTTGCACTTGCATTCGCTTCCTACTGTGGCAAAGCCAGTAACTTAAACAGATCGGGCATAGTCAAGACTTCATATACCAAAGTCCTTCTAAAAACTGACATGTCCACCTTCTTGGTAAGCATTGGCCGCCCAAGTGCTTCATTCTTTTTTCTTTTCATGTTGTTTCACATGATTCACTGTGTTGATCTAACTGTTTGGGTATGTCTTCTTGTTTGCAAACAGAGAATTCCTAGAGCAACGAGGGAGTCGTTCAACAATCCGGGCGACCGCGGCCAAGTTTCTGTTACCATGGGCAGCTTGGTGTGAATGAACCTGCTCAATATACCATAAGTACAAAGGATGGTCACATGATGGTTGATGCTAAAGGATGGTCAAGGTTCAAATCTAATTCATATCTTGCGGTAAGGGATGATGTCAAGATCGAACTTTCTCAAAGAAGGAGAGCTGGTCCAAATCAACTTTAAATTCTTCAAGATGGCAAAGACGCTAATCGGCCGAACTGATCTATCCTCCGAGAGATTTTGATGTAATAATCTGGCATGGTGAAACAAGTGTCCTGTGTGCATAAGTAGTACGACCGTATTATTAATCACATGGTATATCGTTGATAGAATTGCAACTCTTATTGCTGGTTAGGAACTGTCATTCGATTTCATTCCAACAGCTGCCGTGCATCATTCAATTTCGTGTATTCGCCTTGCGACAGCATCTAAAACCATGGCCGTACCGATCGCTTGCAATATGAAAAGCGCTGAGGTAGAACACATGGGCCCCCAAACATGCAGGGTGGGCCTGCGGCCCAAAGTCCAGAACCGTGAGCCTGTCTGAGTATTATATTCTCAGCTGAACCCCCATAGAAAAAGCTGAACTCCCATAATGCCCGTGCGTTGCACGTAAAATCCAGATGCATTTGTATGATTATTTTATCTTGTGAGAGAAAAGGATGAATGAGGGAAGGCCTTATTTGCAAATGTGGAGAGGTGTGTGGGTACCTTTTTGCAAAATTGCCATAGTATCCTTCCTATCCGTCAGATATAAATCGGGCGCCCTATATTGTTGGATGGCAGGCACACCATCATCACCAACTCGTCTATACTGTGTTAAAAACAACTCTGTTTTTTATAATTACTAGCAAGATGCCCATGCGTTGCACGGAATATCAAGATGCATTTGTATGAGTAGTTTATCTTGTGGGAGAAAAGGATGAACGATGGAAGGCCTTATTTGCAAATGTTGAGTCGGTGTGGGTATCTTTTTGCAAAATTTCCATTTTCCCTTCCTATCCGTCAGATATAAATCGGACGGCTTATATTGCAGGATGGCAGGCACACCATCATCACCAACTTTGTTTTTTTATAAGAGTAGAGATATATGTTATATATATTCCCCTTGATTTTTCTTATGTATAAAGTTGTGATATAAAAGATTTGTATATTTCTTTACAGAGGGAGTATCTCTCTGTCAAAATATATATTTATGTGTAACTAGTTACTCCTGTCTTTCTACTTCCTTTCACTGATATGTGGGGCAACCGGCAACGGGGTCCACGTGCCATATGCACAAATTAGAGTGCACAACTGCACGGTAGACACACCCCAGTCGTAGCGCCGCAGTAATGCCCAATGAGCCATCAAATCACAACCCCCCTCTTTCCGGCTTTAGTAGTAAGCTGGACGGACGAAGCGGCAATATTTCACTGGGCCTGAATCCCCGTCTCCCTCGTCTGCTTGTTCAGAGAAAACCCCCTTTCGGCGATTGCATAGGGTTTTCTCATGGAGAACCAGTACGAATTCTTCATCCATCCCGATAAATCCAAGTCCCTTGGTCGCAGTAATCCTAGGATGGCAGCCGCCGCTGATGCATTTTTCTTCCTATGAATCTAGTGTGTTTCATTTGCAGTTCCCAAAGTGCGAGGACGCTACAGGTTTCTGCGCCCTCGGCGAGACGCCACACTTGTTCCTTCTCATCCTAACACAGCATTTTGAAACGCGCACAGTATGTTCCTAGAATCCTCTTTTCTAACCGGGAGGGTGGGTTTTTTTTAACATGATGTGTTCTCATATTATTTTTCCTGCAGTGTATTATTTGCTCCGCCAGAACACATGTACTCAAGATGCTCGGCCTTGCCATAACTGAATACACTAGTTTAATGGTCACAGTGAAGACAAGCCATGGATATAAGTTTCGAGTTGGGTTCATGAACCAAGAAGATCGCTGCTTTTTTTATGGCTGAACTTGGATAAACTTTCTCAAGTGTTACGGACTAAAAGTTGGCACACGAATGTTGATGGAAATAGCAGAACCTGGTCTCATCTTCACTGTGATCTTCCACCCCGACGTCGTTCCAATTGTTCATCCATGTTAGTTTTGTATCTGGTTCTTGCTTGTTGCCTCGATTACTTCTTAACCCACCTATTCTGTCTAAGTAATCACAATTTAAATTTAGAAGTAGCAACGAATCTCTCACGAAGATGCTACTTCTAACTAATATTTTCTTATAGTTGGTGGCACGTGCATGTTTTTTCAGAGTTAAGCTGTGCTGCTCATTTGTTACTCTGTAATAACTTTCGGTATTCTTGATGGCACTAAAGTTGATGGATCGACATCCACAAGTTCCTACACTTTATTGATCGCCTTGAGGTCCTTGTGGGGCATTTCAATGGTGGAAGGCCATGTGGGATATGTGTGCCATCACGCACTCGTTGAACAGATCCAACTGTGTCGAGAAACTTATGGTATGAGCTGTTTTCGTTATATATGTTGTTCATAAACTATTGCATATACACAATTTTACAATGTGATCTTCTTGAAACAGGAACCGCCTAGTTCTATTGTTCCTATACTGATGCACGACCATGGTCGGGTCGGATTTGGCGCTTGGTCACAACATGATGTTTATGTCGACCTACTCAATTCCGTTGGAGGTGAAAAGATACTTATTCATGGGTGGTCTCAAATAATGAAGGCCCGGCCCATCTTCGAGAATAGAGATGGAAGATTATGTTCATGCTTTTCCATGGCTCTAAAGCGAATATCCTATTTATTGACCACATTGCGTAGATGAAGCCGCTTTCGGAAGGTTGTGGATGCTGGGTGGCGGTCCTGGGCTTTACGGCCTCACACTTGGTTAATCAGTAGGCAAAGTAGCACTTTGTTTGAGGCGTGCTTTTGTACGTTGAACCTGTGATAATTACTCATACTCCTTTCAGCTTTGGTTGTTAAGTTCCCTTTGCTGGTTTCAGATTAAGGTTGTTAAGTACTCGCTGCTTTTCAAATAGCCGTCGTTTCTTCAGCCCTGTCTTCCTCCAAATTACCAAAACTAAACCAACATCAAGGGCTGCTCGCTTCCGCCTCCCACGGGTCAAGCGCCTCAAGACGCATCGCCGCCCCACCGTCTCCTAAATCGTTAACGCCGACATCCTCCGCGCAGTTTGGTGCGCTCACCGGCGCCGCCCTCTCGCGTTGTCAACATGGTCAACAAACAAAAGGAATCAAAGGCGGATGCGTGGATAGGATCACAAGAGGGGCCCTGCCAAATACGACAGATGGAAAAATAAAATGTTTCCTCCTAGTGTTTTCCTGACATCTGGGAGCCATGTCATTGTGAGCGTATATAGTCAATAGACAAGAGAACATCACAAGATCGGCTGACACCTGGGACGTAGCTGCTTGAGCAGTATTTTATTTTGTTATTGTTGAGACTTGAGCAGGTTTGAAGCTGGGTGTGGCCCGTCTAGCCTGTGCTTATATTTTATGTTCACCATGTGACCAGCCCAGCTATTTTTCTTTGTAAAAATGAGCCCAGCTTATTTTTTTTCGAAGAATACCAAATCTGTGCCTACTTATTTTTCTACGCCCTAATAGCTGCAACTCTTTCAAGACGCCTGCAAATCTTGAAAGTAATATGAAATGAGTTGTAAATATAAAACAGATTACAAATTGGCAATTATTTATAATTTTTTTTCACATTTTCAGATTCCTATTTCACTTTGGGCATTAACCTAATTTAAATATATCTTCAAAGTACTTTAAATTTGGCTCGACATTTCGGTATTAAAAATAGTTTGGAACCCACAGAAATATGCGAAATTGGCCCTGGCCAACAAAAAAACGAGTGCAATAAATTGCATAAGAAGTTGCCATGAGCTATATATAAATTATTAAAAATAAGAAGGAGTGGTCTGACTTGTGGGCCTGTTTGTTGATGCGTATGCGAGATTTTTTAGTTATTATATACGTCAACAAACGATTCTAGCAGACGTAACCGTTGGATGTCAATCCAACGGCCGTCGTGTTTCTTCAATCTCTAATCTTCTTGCTCCAGCCGCCAGCAGCCGGTGCAGGACCGCCGCCTCGCCTCCCGCAGGGTCGGGTTTCACCACTGCTGTCACAGCCTCGCCTTTACTACTCACAATCACCGCTCAGGCATCCCTCTACTCACCCACACCACCTGTTATTCTCTGGCGACGACAGCCTCACACTGCAGCCGAGCTGTGAACCTCGTGATTCTCTCCGGCGAGCTTCCACTGCTGCGTCTTCCCCAGCTCCGCATCGTCCCCTTCCTAGGCCTCGCCGTCGTCCACCGCCCTGGTGCTCTCGGCGCCGGCATGGTCAACATGGTCAAGGAACGACTTCCATCGGACGTGGACTGTACATGGAGAGGCTGACAGCTGGGTCCGCGGCCGCAGCAAGGAAGTGCCTCCTTATTACGCTGGAAAATAATTATTCCTCCACCGACAATGAGGGAGCCACCGGACGGGCCACCATATTTCGCGAAAAAACTTTTCCCCACATCGACTGCTGGGACCCACCAGCTACATCTTCGCGACGCAAGGAAGTGCGTCCGGGCAAAAACGATTCGGGCTTCTCGATCATTGGGACCCAATTAGCTACATCTTCGCACGCAAGGAAGTGCGACGAAAAACGATTCGCCCCCGACTTGCGGGACCCACTAGCTACATCTTCGCACGCAAGGAAGTTCTGCCAGGTGTGGACCCACCTGGTCGAAGCGTGCGTGGCGTTGTCATTCTGGTCGCGAACGTAATGCGCATATATATCGGTCGATGTAGAGGCGCCGCGACGTGTCGTAGTAGAGGCGCCGCACGCGTCGTAGTAGAGGCGCAAGACGTAGCATCTACACATACGCATAAACGGCCAGCAGTGCAAGAAAGAAAATACGCCACGTATGTGTACATACAGCGGGTCTCGAACGCCTACTCGCGCATACCGCACGGCCGGAGGCTCGTGTACATGGCTGGGTCGGAACGGAGAAACAAAGATCGCCGCCGTGTTCATGGGGAGCCAACCGGCTGGGTCGGAATGGAGTGCGTCGTCGTGTTCATCGGGATGGCTTGGACGGAACAGGCAATGGAAACGAGGCCTGGCGTATCGCAGAATGGAGGAAATGGCCTTGTGTTCGACCGGCCATGTTTGAAACGGGATCCTGTTCATCGGGAGGGGTCTGGCATACCGCAAAACGGAGGAAACGGACCTCCTATGGTCGAGACGGGGGTCCTGTTGATCGGGAGGGGTGTGGCATACCGCAAAACGGACGAAGCGGACCTCCTACAGTCCAAACGGGGGTCCTGCTGATCGGGAGGGGTGTGGCGTACCACAAAACGGACGAAACAGACTTGTGTTGGAGCGCCACGGTCGAAACGAGGGTCCTGTTCATCGGGAGGGGTGTGGCGTACCACAAAACGGGACTCCACGGGATACTGTTCATCTCCATCGCCGACCTCCTCCAGCCTCCACGGGCCATCGCTCATCCCCGTCGACCTCCTCCAGCCTCCACATACGATTGCTCATCCACGGGCTCCTGCTCATCCAGCCTCCACCGTGGCGCTTACTCCACCGGCCATCGCTCAACCACCCTCCACGGGCTCCTCGCTTAACCACCCCTTCACGAAGCTATCGTTCATCCACCCTCCACCTTCTACTCGCTCATCCAGCCCTCCACGAGGTCGCCCCTGCTCATCCAGCCCTCCACGGGTCCTGTTCATCCAGACCCAACCGGCTCGATCGATCGGGGTCCTGTTCATCCAGAGGCAACGCCACGGGTCCTGTTCATCCACTCCCCCCGCTCACTGTTCATCCAACCCCCCCGCAATGCTCACTGTTCATCAGAGAGGCAGCATCGATCGGCTTCAGTTAGAAGCAGTAGCAAAAGAATCGATCGCTGGGTTGATGAACGCCAGAGTTCGCAGCAGCAATCGCCGGGTTTAGTTAGAGCCCAACTCCTCGCCTGTCTGGTTAGAGCGAAGCGCCTCGCACACACCAGACGTAACGAGAGAACGCCAGATCGCCGCCCCCCGACCTCCCACCGTAACCGGGAACTCCCCAAATTTTCTCCCCTCGCTTCTACCACGGTTTTTTCCCGTCATGGACGCACCCAAAGAATGTCATTCATTGCGCCTCCGGCCGCCTGTGATGAAAAGCCCATTTTACATCATGATTTTTTGTCATAGAAGTAGGAGCCCACCACATCTATGATGATACCGGGTTTTGTCACAATTATCGTCATAGAAGTGTCATATGTATGACAATTTTTGTTTCGTTCGGCCCAAAATGTCACGGATGTGTCTTTTTTTTGTAGTGATCCTACTAGGACTTGGAGTCCTAGTAGGACTCCCCTCTCCTTTGTGCGCCCCTGGTGGCCGGCCTCCTCCCTGATGGTGTCGCTAGGACTACATTGGTATTTCCCCAAGAGGAGAGGATGATGTAGCACAACAACGGTAGGTATTTCCCTCAGTTATGAAACCAAGGTATCGAACCAAGAGGGAGAACCAAGCAATCACAACGTAAGCAGCACCTGCACACAAATAACAACACCTCGCAACCCGACATGTTAAAGGGGTTGTCAATCCCTTTCTGGGTACGGCGCCTCAAGATAGGCAAAAAGGACGTGAGGAAATTTTAGTAGATTGATAGATCAAGCGCTAAACAAAATAAATATAAATAAATTGCAGCAAGGTATTTTTGTATTTTTGGTTTAATAGATCTGAATAAAAACACAAAAGGAAAAGTAGATTGCAAATCAAATATATGAAAAAGAAGACCCGGGGGCCGTAGGTTTCACTAGTGGATTCTCTCGAGAAAAATAGCAAACGGTGGGTAAACAAATTACTGTTGGGCAATTGATAGAACTTCAAATAATCATGATGATATCCAGGCAATGATCATTACATAGGCATCACATCCAAGATTAGTCGACCGACTCCTGCCTGCATCTACTACTATGACTCCACACATCGACCGCTATCCAGCATGCACCTAGTGTATTAAGTTCATGGAAAAACGGAGTAATGCAATAAAAATGATGACATGATGTAGACAAGATCCGTTTATCTATATGGGGGTACATATAGATCTCGTCTTTTTATCCTTAGTAGCAATGATACATACGTGTCGGTTCCTTTACATCCTTTGGGGATCAAGCACCGTAAGATCGAACCCACTACCAGGCACCTTTTCCCATTGCAAGATAAATAGATCAAGTTGTCCAAACGAAACCCAAATATCGGAGAAGAAACACGAGGCTATAAGAGATCAAAGAAACACAAATAACTTTCATGGATATAAAAAGATATAACGGGTCATAAACTCGAAGTTCATCAGATCCCAACAAACACACCGCAAAAGGACTTACATCATATGGATCTCCAAGAGACCATTGTATTGAGAATCAACATAGAGAGAGAGGAAGCCATCTAGCTACTAACTACGGACCTGTAGGTCTACAAAGAACTACTCACAAATCATCGGAGAGGCACCAATGGAAGTGGTGAACCCCTCCATGATGGTGTATAGATTGGATCTGGTGATTCTGGACTCTGCAGCGGCTGGATGGATATTTCGTCGACTCACCTAGGGTTTCTGGAATATTGGGGTATTTATAGAGCAAAGAGGCGGTCCGGGGGAGTCCTGAGGTGGGCACAACCCACCAGGGCGCGCCAGGAGTCCCAGGCACGCCCTGGTGGGTTGTGCCCCTTGGGAACCCCTGTGCAACCAGGGCCCATTTCTTTCTTCTGGCCCACAAAAAAACTCTAAAAAGTTTCGGGGCATTTGGACTCCGTTTGATATTGATTTCCTGCGATGTAAAAAACATGCAGAAAATAGCAACTGGCACTTGGCACTATGTCAATAGGTTAGTACCAAAAAATGATATAAAATGACTATAAAATGATTATAAAACATCCAAGAGTGATAGTAAAACAGCATGGAACAATCAAAAATTATAGATACGTTGGAGGAGTATCACTCCCCTCCTGCTTTATATATGTGGGTAGGGCACCCCTTGGAGACACACCAATTGTTCCAAGCTGTGTGCGGCGTCTCTCTCCACGGTTTACTCCTCCGGTCATATTCAGGTAGTGCTTAGGCGAAGCCCAGCACGGATCACATCACCATCACCGTCACCACGCCGTCGTGCTGACAAAACTCTCCCTCGACCCTCTGCTGGATCAAGAGTTCGAGTGGCGTCATCGAGCTGAACGTGTGCTGAACTCGGAGGTGCTGTACGTTCGGTACTTGATCAGTTGGATCGCAAAGATGTTTGACTACATTAATCATGTTAACCTAACGCTTCCGCTTTTGGTCTACGAGGGTATGTGGACACACTCTCTCCCTCTCGTTGCTATGCATCTCCTAGATAGATCTTGTGTGAGCGTAGGATTTTTTTTGAAATTGCATGCTATGTTCCCCATCAGTGTAAAGCGCATGAAGAAACTCCATGCAGATGGGCTTTTGGAATCACTTGATTATGAATCATTTGATACTTGCGAACCATGCCTCATGGGAAAGATGACTAAAACTCCATTCTCCGGAACAATGGAGCGAGCTAATGACTTATTGGAAATAATACATACCGATGTATGCGGTCCGATGAGTGTTGGGGCTCGCGGCGGGTATCGTTATTTACTGAACTTCACAGATGATTTGAGTAGATATGGGTATATCTACTTAATGAAACACAAGTCTGGAACATTTGAAAAGTTCAAAGAATTTCAGAGTGAAGTGGAGAATCATCGTAACAAGAAAATAAAGTTTATACAATCTGATTGCGGAGGCAAATATTTGAGTTACGAGTTTGGCCTTCATTTAAAAGACATTCACGTTAAATAGGGCACCGTCTAGATCCGTTGAGACGACACCGTATGAACCGTGGTTTGGCAAGAAACATCAGCTGTTTTTTACAAAGTTTGGGGTTGCGATGCTTATATGAAAAAGCTTTAGCCTGATAAGCTCGAACCCAAATCAGAGATGTGCATCTTCATAACTTTATCCATGGTGCTTTCCGTAAAATGCTTGCCAAGTATGATGTTAACCATAGAATTGCATCACGCTATCATCCTTAGTCTAGTGGTCAAGTTGAACTTAGTAATAGAGAAATAAAATTAATTTAGCAAAAGACTGTCAATAGGTCCAGGAAGAATTGGTCTAAGAAAATAGATGATGCACATTGGGCTTATTGAACAACATATAAAAATCCTATGGGTATGTCTCCTTATAAAATGGTTTATGGAAAAGCTTGTCATTTGCCTCTTGAGTTAGAACATAAAGCATATTGGGAAGTTAAAGAACTCAACTATGACTTCAAACTTCCGGTGAAAAGAGGTTATTTGATATAAGCTCATTAGATGAATGGAGAACCCAAGCTTATGAAAATGCAAAGTTATTCAAAGAAAAAGTTAAAAGATGGCATGACAAAAGAATCCAAAATCATGAGTTTAAAGTCGGAGAATATGTCCTTTTGTACAACTCTCGTTTTAGATTTTTTGCAGGAAAGCTCCTCTCGAAATGTGAAGGCCCATATGTCATCGAGGAGGTTTAGCAGTCTGGTGCCATCAAAATAAATAATTCCAAAGGTACTAACCCGAAGGTTGTCAATGGGCAACGAATAAAGCATTATATCTTAGGTACGCCTATTAATGTTAAAAGTAATATTATCCAAACTTTGACACCGGAAGAACACATAAAAGAGTCCTTCCGGAACACTCCAGAATCGTCAACATAACGAGGTACATGATACATTAAGTAAACGGACTCCCAAAAATCTACAAAAATATTTTTATCAGCTTTGGAATATTTTAGAATTTTGGAAATAAAGAAACTTCAGAGCGTCCACTGGTGAGCACAAGACACTGTGGCGCGCCAGTAAGCCTGCGCGCCCAGGTGGGTTGTGCCCACCTGGGACACCTTCCGTACTCCATTTTTCTTCCATTCACTTGTCCTCCAAGATAAAATATATATATACTTCCTCAACCTGTTAACCATCGTATCGCGAAAAAACTCCTCTATTATATTTTTCCTTGCTGTTTTCCGTCAGACACCATCTACCATGGCTGCTTCAAGCTCCTCGAAGGACAAGTTCTTCAAGAACGTCATCAACCCATATTTGCAGGAGGTGGTGCAGCACCCTCAGGTCATAGAGATGCATGAGGGTTGCTTCAACTTTGCGATGTGCCTTGCCCCAAGGGGACGGGAACCGTGGAGGATAGGCTTGAAGCTTTGGAGCAAGATGTCTTCCGGTGCAAGGGGATGGTGGAGCGTGGACTCCATGCCAATCACCTCATGATCACAGACCTCTCCCGTGATCTCAAGGTGGATGGCAAGCCCATGAAGGACATCGTCTTCACCTTCAACGAGCAAATCAACTTCCTTCAAAGCTAGATCTATGACCTCCAGAACCAAGTCTTTGAATATGAGGCGAGGTTTAAAGGTATGAGTTTGGCTGCTAGTTGCAGGACCTGTGAGACTCATTCTTCCTCTTATGATGGTGGACCACTGCCATTGAAATCTGAGGACAAGGCCTCTTCTTCATCACCACCACCATCTTCTTCACCACCAAAGGAGAAATGAGTATCGGGTATGGGCACTCCCCTTGGCTTCCGCCAAGCTTGGGGGAGGTGCCCCGGTATCATATCATCCCACTATCTTTTTGCTTTTACTTATCTTAGTTCCATCTTTTTGCTTTAGATGAAATAAAGTTTAGTTCGATCCTTTCTTCTTTGAGAGTTTTCTTAGTGATTTATCATTGTAATCATGTGCAGGTTATATAATAAACTTTAGTTTGAGTTTTTGCTTTCTTTACTTGCATGTTGCAAATAAATAAAAGAAATAAGAAAGAAAGAAAAAGAGAAAGGAAATAAATAAAAGAAAGTAAATAAATCAATAAGATTATATACTAATCCTATGGTAGGTGATAGCACCACATAAGGAAGAGTATAAGTAAGAAAAATTTATTAGGGATTGACAAACATAGCATTAGTCAATGATGCAACTCATGAAAGAATTAATAAGGGAAGAGAAGATTCACATATAAATATAAAATTCTAGTAATCTTTTGTGATTGTGAGCCCTCATCAAAATATTATATGCCAAAATTGTTGACGTTGGACAAGGAAGACAACTTAATGGTTTATGTTTGTTTATATTCACATAGAAGTCATATTGTCATAGATCCTTCAACATGTGATGCTTACCCCTATCTTTTCTAGCGATAAATTCCGCACTAAGTAGAGATACTACTTGTGCATCCAAAAACCCTTAAACCCAAATCTTTTTCAAGTGTCCACCATACCTACCTATGGATTGAGCAAGATCCGTCAAGTAAGTTGCCATGGGTGCAAAACGGAAATACAAATTGCTTCTAAATATGTGCGATCATTTAGTGTAAGAGAAAATTGAGCGCTGTACGAACTTGGATGACAGCGCCGTGACCCCTCCTCCGCAGCTACCGGCGCCAGCGCACCTCCCATCGCCGGCCACCCCGGCCCCCTGACCCCAGCTCGCCTCCCGCCGCCGGCCCTGGATCTCCACGCCGATGCCGTGCCCCACCTCACTCACCCCAGCTTGCACTCCCCGCCGCTGGCGCCCCACTCGAGTCGCCCCCGTCAACAGAGGCGCCACCGCCGCTGCCAACCGCGTGAGCCGCCCCCCTTAGCTCGGTCGTCACTCCCCGACCTCGACCCGGCCGCATCTCTCGCCTCCCCCGCCTGACGAGCCTCCCTTCCGCCCTTCATCCCGGCTACAAGCGCCTCACAAGTCAGCGACCTCCACATGCAGAGGAGATCCCATTGTTCTGCAGGTCAAGCGCCTCCTGTGGCCAGTCATCTCCATCGGAGCCCTTGCATCATCCCACCCCTAAGCGCTGGCCAGTTCGCCCATTGCCAAATCCGGCCGTTCAATGATGTAGCACCAGGAGGTTCAGCACCTCAACCCCCTCCGAATCCCATGTACTGATGCTCATCTTCTGCTTCCTTCTTCAATCTGTTTGTCCAGATGGACCAGCGGCAGCGCCGCCCCACCATGCCTCTGACCACTGTCGGCTGGTGCTGCTCCACCACTGTCGGATTTTGGGTTCCGGCAGACCCTTAAGGTTCGAACTCTGGGGTGCGCGCGGAGATCCAACCCTCCACCGTCTCGTCCCTCGCCGAATCGCAAGAACCTAAACTACTAAGAAGAACAAAGACAAGAGACATGAGATTTATCTTTGGTTCGTGCCACCATCATGGTGTAATACCCTACTCTAGTGTGTGGTGTGTGGATTGCCTCTTGGGCTGATGAGGAATAAGATAGGGAAGAACAGCCTCGCGAGGGTCTGTTCTTGGTGGGTGCGATGAACTGCTAAGTGGTGTCCCGTCGCTCTAGCTTGAGGATCGGGTCTCTCTCTCTCTCTCTCTGGATCCCAAAATGCCTGCTTGGGAGAAGATGCCCTACTATGGTGGCCAGCTCTACTTATATAGACGAAGGCCCTGGGCCTCTTACCAAATATTGAGCGGGAAGGGCGCCAACAATTGGCCATTTTGAAGGGGAACAGTGGGTAAACTTATCCTGACTAAAGTTGGTCCTCGCCTGCCAAAGGCTCCGGTGCCGACACCTGCTTGGGCTCCACGATGATCGCATTCCAGCCGTTGGGGCTGGTCTTGGTCTTGTTGCAATCAAACGGACGCCTTTGCTTGATGCTCTTGCTCGCGCTTGCTCCCTTTGCACCAAAGAGGAAAGGAGGGGCCAGACGGGCTGGCGCTTCGTGGCGCCCTTGGTCGTCATGGCTTACGTCATGGGCACCTCGCGAGGTACCCTGCCTTGAACTCTCCGCCTCCTCATGAGCCACCTCGACGAGGCTGCGGCTCGAGGAAGCTCTTGGTAAATCCGCCTCATGAGGCTTGGCCTCCTTCGCGAGGGTCTTGAGCTTGTGTTGATGAAGATGGGCTGTCCCGGCCTACTTTGAGCCACGCCGCAGGCCGCAGCAGGCAAGTCTGGGACCCCATTCCCGTAACGCCGACAGTAGCCCCCTGGGCCCACGGGCGCGCCGAACTTGACCGAAAGGTAGAGGCGAAAGGGCAAGTGCGAAGCGTCAGGTTCCTAATACTGGGCGTTTTGGGCGCCCAGCGTGGCGGTTGATTGACGTGGAGCCTGCTTCCCCACGACGCGTTGGTAACCGCCCGGATTCGACAGGTCCTTGCATGCAGAGTTGGTCATGATGATCGGTGATCGTGGAGGCCGACGGTTGGCCTCCGCCGGCTATAAGTACGGAGCGGCGTGAGCCCTTCCAGTCTATCCTTCTGCTTCTCCTCTTCCTCGTCTCATCTGGTTGCCATGGCTCTGATCCGTCGGTTCTCTAGGGAAGAGAAGGGAAAGGCTCCTCAAGAGGATCCTGACCCGCTCCCCCCAAAGAAGCAGCTTGCTCTCCGGGTGTCGTGAGCATGCCGCTGAGGAGGCACCTGCCCCTGTGCGTGCGGCAGCCGCCAGGGTTTCCTTTTCCTTGGTACGCGCAGATGGGTGGCCCTGAAGGAGGTGACGCCGGGCGCCAAGAGCGGCGCCGCCGACGGCGCCAGCGGGTCACGAAGGTGTGCGTCTTCCCCCCTGGAGTCCACGCCGAGGGCTCCTGCCGAGAGTTCGTGCTTCGTGTCGCCGCGCCTCCCAAGTCTTGGATTCGTCCTCCTTCTTTCTTTTCTTCCATCATCCGGCAGGGGGAGCCCCTGGGACTCTGGCTGCAGCATGCCGGCTGCGGCACCCTCGCGACCGGGGCAGAGGTTGCAGTAGTTGCCCCGGGCGAGTTCTTCATGACTCAAGGCTGGGACGAGGTCGCCCGGGTCTGCAGGACGAGGGGCGCCCTCACGATCCACCCGGAGTACGACGGCGCTTCGGTGATGTCCGTCAAGCTCTTCGACGCGGACGGTCGTCGACTGGAGTGTTGCCCCGGGAGAGGTGGTCGGGGTCTTGCTGCGGTGAGGCGGAGGCCGACCGACCACTCCCTTGGGCGGCTTCTCGGACGAAGGCGCGGAGGATCCGCGACTCCGCCGAGAGCTCTTCATGACGCCAAGACGAAGGCGGCGACAGCTATGAGCCCCCGAGCCTGCGCCGCTCCCGGGCGAGGCGAAGCTCGTCGGTCGTCGCCGCCCTGATCTGGATGGGGTTGGCTCCGGACGGGTGGCCCACTGCTGATGATGGCGTCTGCCGTGGTGATCCCTGTAGATAGGACTCCTTAGGATTCGCGTCTTTGGTTCCTGCGGGGAGCCAAGAATGTACCCCGCGGGGGTTTGTAAGACATTTGTAGCTCCCTTTGTCAATATGATCCTGATTGCGTGGCAATGCAGGATGCTCATTCCGTTCTAGCTCAGTTTCTTCCTTTCAGACCTCATGAGGGCTTGATGCTCTGCGCCGATAGGCCCCAGTCCCAAGGCGGCTTCAGCCGTCGCTGGTATGCCAGGTCGCGATGCCGTGGTCAAGGCCAGCCTCTGAGTCGTGATGCTCAGGGGGTCCCCCTTGGTGCTCAAGCATCCATCATTCGGTGAGAAAGGAGAGCGATGTTGCTAACACAGAGTTGCATTGAGTGTGGGGATGGTGTTGCGATGACTAGTGTGTCCGGAGGGTGACTTATCTCGAGGGTTAGGACGATGCTTCCTGGTGCAGCGCCAGGCCCGCGCCTTGGCCGGCGAGAGATCGCGTGGCGAGGTCGTTCCGTGCTCCTTGGAGGGACCCTGCAGGTTCACCATGAAAGGAACAAGAGCTCGCCGGGGCGATCGTTAGTCCTGTCGTTAGTTGCCTTGGAGAGGCGCGGGAGGCCTCGCGAGGTGTGCTGGGGCACCCGTGAGCCAGCGCGGGACTCACGAGGCCCTACCTCAAGGCGGGTTGTGCCTGGCTCTGGGCCTTGTCTTCGAGTGTGTTCCTGCAAATTTGGCCAGATGCCGGTGCTCTACGTCTTCGGGTCCCGGCTCTCGGGCTGGTCTCTACCGTCGCTGGCAAGCCAGGTCGCGATGCCATGGACAAGACCAGAGGGTGAGGGCCGGAGAGCCGGTAGGAGCCCTGAGTCGCGATGCTCAGGCACCCCCTTTAACGCATAAGCTAGGTTAGATGACGCAACTCCCCACGCCCTCGGGTCCCAACTCGGGCTGGTCTCTACCGTCAGCCGGCAAGCCAGATTCAGCGCTGCCATGGACAAGACCAGAGGGTGAGGGCCGGAGAGCCGGTAAGAGCCTTTGAGTCGCGATGCTCGTGCACCCCCTTTAACGCTGCAAAGCTGGATTGGATGGCAAAACTCACGCCCTCGGTCCCTGCTCTCGGGCTGGTCTCTACCGCCACCTTTGGCAAGCCGTGTCGCGATGCCATGGACAAGACCAGAGGGTGAGGGCCGAGAGCCGGTAAGAGCCACGAGTCGTGATGCTCGAGACACCCCCGCTTAACGTGCAAGATTTCGCCACCTGTGAGAAGGCACCAAATAACAAGCATGGTGTAACGAGAGCATAATCCTAAGGAAAACGATGAAGGATACATGCCGCCGGACTAGCCCGAGCGGCTTGGGGATGATGCAGCCGAGGGGCGCCCAACAGGATAAGCTAAAGACATGAAATAAAGGGATACATGCCGCAGGACGGTCCCACGCTGCCTGGGAATAATGCGACCTCAAGGCGCTCCCACCAGAAATAAAACTTAAAGATGTCACCTGGTGATGTTGGGGATGAAGGGTTGTTGATGTAGCAGACTCGGTGGGCTGCGGAGCGATCCTCATGAGCCCCCGGGCCCGGGGCCTCGGGAGGCTCCGGAGGCGCTGGGCGGCTCCTCATGGGCCATCTCCATCTCCGCCAAGGCTGCGGGCGTGCAGACCTCTTGAGCCTCCAGGATGGTCCTCATGAGGCTATTTGGTGCTGCAGCAACCGCGTTTGGCGAGCCATAAGGCATGCGTCTGCGTAGCTGTAGGCGGACCCTGCAACGTCCCACTCGCGAGGGCCGAGTCGCTCTTGAGATGCGGCTCGGTTGAGCCCTCGCACGCCGATGCACGCCAGCAGCCCACCATCCTCGCCTGGATGGGGGGCCACAGCGGGTAGGCGGCGGCTGCCCCTCATGAACCTTGACTCCAGTAGCTCCTGCATGGCCTTGCTAATGAACTCTTGAGGGTTCTGTCCTCCTGGTCTTGCTCCTGCTTGCGGGAAACGTGCTTCGAAACACGCCTCCACGTGGTGCCCAAGCGCCTCCCTCGAGACCTTGGCGAGGTCGGCGGCCCTCCAGGGGAGAGCCCCTAGCCCTGCCTGAGGAGGGCGCCGGGCGCGCTTTCTATGCAATGGAAGGAGGCTCCCCTGCCCGGTCACGGGCCCCGAGGGGTCTCTGTCTCTGAAGAGCCGGGCCGGTCGATGTCTTCTTCTTCTTGGGTGCTGCCTCGGGAGGCATCCTGCCGCCGTGGCTGGGTCTTCCAAAGGATGCGGCTCAAAAGCTCGCTCCAGGAGCACACTGCATCTCTCTCTTCACAAGGCACCGTGATGACTCCGCCGCTTCCTGGCATCTTGAGGATGTTGTAGCCATGGTGGGTTACGGCCATGAACTTGGCCAACGCTGGGTACACGAGGATGGCGTTGTACCGCAGGCGAATGTGGGTGACGTCGAAGTCGATGAGCTCGGTGTGGTAGTTGTCGCCGGCCCCGAAGGTGACAGGAAGGCGGACCTGCCCGATCGGGACCGTGGAGCCGTCGGTGACTCCGGAGAAGGGCTTGGTTGGCTGAAGCTGGCTGTAAGGCACTTGAAGATTGTTGAATGTCTCCACGGACAGGACGTTGAGCCCTGCTCCGCCGTCGATGAGGGTCTTGGTGACTAGCACATTGCTGATGATTGGGGAGCAAAGCATCGGAAGAACTCCGGCTGTGGCTGCAAGACTTGAGCTGATCCATGAGCTGAACGTGATGGCGCACGCCGACCACCTGAGAGGGCGCGTGGACTCGAGCTTGGGGAGGACTACATTCACTTCACGAGCTAATTGCTTGAAGATGCGGTGAGAGGCTGGGGCTTGAGCTCCGCCCAGGATGCAGGCGATCGCACGTGCTTCCTGGAAGCCCCCAGCCCCTCGCTGGCCCCAATGACGGTCTTCGATCCTCCTTGGCGGTGGTGGCAGCGGAGGGAGGCTCATGCCCTTGCGACGATCCTCACGAGGCTGATCCCTCTAGCCCCTCGCGAGGTTGTACTTGCCAGCGGTCCTATAGAGGTTGGTCTCGCCACCCGTGGCGCAGGCAGCGTTCTTCCCAGCGTCATGCATACCTTCCTCCTCCTCTGTCGACCCTTCCTTCACGCACGGCCCGGAGCTCTTGACATTCATTGGTGTTATGGGTGTGGAGGTCGTGGTACACGCAAGATCGGTTGCCCTTAGAGGACTCGGGCTGATCTCCGCCTCGCTTGGTGTCCGGGTTCATTGCCAGCACGGCAGCCCCCTTTGCGCTTCACGCCCTGGGCTTGGACTTCTTCTCCTCGGGATCCACGACAGGCAGCTCGAGGAGGGAGAGGCGCCCTCCTCAGCCCCGGCGCACTTGGTCGCCAAGTTGAACAGCTCTGTGGAGGTGCATAGATCTTCATGCATCGCCAGCCTCCTTCATCTTGACGTCGCGCACGCCTGGCCGGAGAAGGCAGAGATGATGGCCTCTCCGCTACCCCGGGATCTTGAGGCGTGCGTTGTTGAAGCGCTGGATGTACTTTGCAGGGTTTCCGGCTGCTGCTTGATACGGGCGATGTCGCCACGGCGGGTGGCCGGTCGCGAGTACCACGGAAGTTGGCGATGAAGCGGGTGCGCATCTCGGCCTGTGAAGAGATCGTGCACAGGGGCGATTCAGGAGCCAAGTGCGCGGGCTCCGTCGCCCTGAGCGCCATGGGAAACAAGTTCGCCATGACCTTTTCATCTCCGTTGGTAGCCTCAATGCCCAACTCAGAGCTGGAGGAACTCCCAGGGGTCACCGTGTCGTCAGTGGCGTGAGGCAGGTGTCCGGCTTGAACTTGGCGGGCTACGCGACGCTGCGCCTTTCGGTGGTGAAAGCGCGGTAGCCCTCCGTGGCAGCGGGGGGCCCTGGACGGCAGAGAGCTTGGTCTTGCAGGCCTCCCTGCGCGCCGCGGCCGGGGGCAGCGCAGGGTCTTGACGTGGCCGGAGCGGGAGCGCCGGGCAGCTTCTGCGGGCGAGAACTTCTTGGCAGCTTTGCTTCGCCGCTGGCTACCGGGCGGAACGGGTTCCGCCAGGGCCGCGCGCTTTGTGCTGTGGCGCCAGATTGAGGAGGAGGCGGCCGACGGGCCGGAGCTTTATCGCCACATGGGCGGTGCGGTGCAGGCCAGACGGCGGCGGGTCGCCTTCCCGCAAAGACGGACGAAGCTCGGCGACGCTGGTCGAGCCATTCTTCAGAGACGCTGCCGACGGGCGGTAGTGCAGGAGCTCGTTGGCCGCGATGAGTGCAGCTCGGGCCTCGATGGCCGCGCGGGGTGTGCGTGACGAAGAACCAGCGGGGGTGAGCGAAGGCGTGGCGGTGTGGCCGTCCCGCCTCATGGACGGGTGCTGGGACAACACTTGCTGCTCGTTCCCCGCCGGGCCGCTGGCGGCGTTGACAGCAGGTGACGGGGAAGGACGAGGATGCCCGCCGACGGGGGCCGTCTGGGCGACATGGAAGGCGAGGGCGCTTTCGGCGCTGGGCCCGACGAGCGTCGAGACATGGTTGCAGTGGTCGGGAAGAACGAGGCGACGAAGCAGAAATTCTGGCGCACTTTACCGGGCGCGCCAAATGTCGGATTTCGGTTCCGGCAGACTTAAGGTTCGAACTCTGCGCGCGCGAGATCCAATCCCTCCACCGCCTCGCCCCTCGGGCCAATCGCAAGAACCTAAACTAATGAGAAGAACAACACAAGAGACACGAGATTGATCTTTGGTTCAAAGCCACCATCATGGTGTAATACCCTTACCCAAAGGTGTGGTGTGTGGATTGCCTCTGGGCTGATGAGGAAGAGTATGCGAGGAAGAACAGCCTCGCGAGGGTCTGTTCTTGGTGGGTGCGATGAACTGCTAAGTGGTGTCCCGTCTCTCTAGCTTGAGGATCGGGTCTCTCTCTCTCTGGATCCCAAAATGCCTCCTTGGGAGGAACTGCCCTACCATGGTGGCCAGCTCTACTTATATAGACGAAGGCCCTGGGCCTCTTCCCAAATATTGAGCGGCAAGGGCGCCAACAATTGGCCATTTTGAAGGGGAACAGCGGGTACACTCATCCTGACTAAAGTTGGTCCTCGCTTGCCAAAGGCTCTGGTGATGACGCCTGCTTGGGCTCCACGATGACTGCATTCCAGCCGTTGGGGCTGGTCTTGGTCTTGTTGCACCAAACAGTACGCCTTTGCTTGATGCTCTTGCTCACGCTTGCTCCCTTTGCACCAAAGAGGAAAGGAGGACGCTATGGGTCTGGCGCCTCGATCGGGCGCCTCTTGGTCGCCATGGCTTCACGCCATGGGCACCTCGCGAGGTACCCTGCCTTGAACTCTCCGCCTCCTCATGAGCCAGCTGACGAGGCTGTGCTTGAGGAAGCTCTTGGTCGCCCGCTTCATGAGGCTTGGCCCCTCGCGAGGGTCTTGAGCTTGTGTTGATGAAGATGGGTTGTCCTGGGCCTCCTTTGAGCCACGCCGCAGGCCGCAGGCAGGCAAGTCTGGGGACCCCCTTTCCCAGAACACCGACAACCACCCCCATGCCGCACCGGTGCTCCCCGATGCTCATCCTCCGTCCCTTCCCCAACCAGGATCTGGATCAGGGTCATCCAGGTGTTCCTCATGGATGAGGAAGGCCACCAAATCGTTGTGACGATCCTCGCGCTGCCACCACCTCCCGCTGCTTCAGGTCAGGTCAACCTTATCCAGCCACATCAGTTCGACTGTGTTTTTTGAAGAGAAAAAGCAGAGATGGCTGAAAGAATCGTAGCAGTTCAATCGATCTCACAATGGAAGGAATTATGTTGACAAAGTCGCTTCCACCCATTCCGTTGTTGCTACAAATTCTATTGATTGTATGCTGCTTCTCTCTGTAAATGATTCTAATCCACATCAGACTGTACTCCCAAAAATCTGCAGATGGAGTCACCGATTGCTGAAGTTCTAATAAAAAATGGAAAGAAGTCCGGTGAAGAAATGAATTGGTTGTCTTGAAGATTTTTATTTTCTCCTTTCATGATGCTTAACTCAATCATTATGCAGAAAGGGATAGAATTCTGTACACATTAACACATGTCAGTTCGTATTTTAAAGAGAGTTTCTTTTTTAACTTAACAATTTATGGGGAGATGTGCTAGTGCTTTTAAGACTTTGTAAAAATAAATCAACGTTGCTGGAGAAATTATGATGATTTCTTATCCTGAACAAGTTGAGTAAATATGAAGATGCACAGAAGCATTGCATTCTAATTTTTCAAATTGTGTATTCACTAGCTGTTTGTTTATATGGCTATCCAAATTTATTTATTTTCTTTCTCTAATTGTGGAACTTCAAATTTTGAAAAAGGAGCATGTCGATGTATATAAAAAATCATATTTTTTCAGTTTCAACAAACCCAGTAAGGTTAAAATAATATAAGAAAAGCATCTCAAACAATTTTATATAAAAAATAGATTTTCACCATTAAAAAACCATAGAAGTTCAAATTTAGAAAGTGGAGTGGCTCAATGTTTATTAAAAAGACACAACATTTTGGTGATCATAGAAAACTCTAATTTTGGTCATTATTAAAGAACGAAAACAAGAAATTCAAAATTAATCACACAATAGTTCAATGTATAAAAAATAGAAAATCCAAATATGGTGACGGGAACATCATAATAAGTTCAAACAAAAAAAACACAGAATTTCAAAAGATAACATGGTACTTTGAAGTGGATATTTCACCCTTTCTACATAAAAAACAAGAATGTTCAAATTCTAAAATAGAGAAGTTCAAAAATTGTTAAAATGGTTTTTCACCATTTCTAAATAAAAAAAAACTCTACAAGTTCATATTTAAATAACGAACCGGTTTAATACTTATTACAAAACTAGGATATTCCTCACATTTACTAAAAGAATTAAACCTAGAAGTCCAAATTACAAAAATAGAGAAGTTCAGTATTTATATATAAAAACTCAGATTTTCCTTGTTACTAAAGTATAAAAATGATGAAGTTCAAATTAAAAAAGAGGAGTAGTTTGATGTTTACAGAAAACTTATATTCTTTCCATTTCTAGGAAAAATAAAAGTATGAGGTTGAATTTAAAGAAATGTTTGATGCTTATTTGAAAACATATTTTTTCTAAGAATAAGCCTAAGAAGTTCAATTTGAAATAACATAGAAGTTCGAAGAATATAAAAACTCAGATTTGTTGCAAGAAGTTCATGTGATGCTCCGTCTACGGTTCAAAATCTATATTGCGGGACGTCGGACCTCCAATTACATGTTTGAAAATGGCAAAAAATGACGTTCGACCTTCAATTGTGTGTAATTCGATGTATAAAAAAAATGTTACAGAAGTTCATAGTGAAAACAACGAGAAGTTCAAGTGAGAATAAAAGTATAGAAATATAAAACCTTAAAAGGTTTGTTGAAAGAAGTTCAAGAGCTCTGTCTAGAGAAGTTCAAAAATTCTTACGAGAGAGATTCACCTTGTATTTCCATGTTCAATTTTTTTCATATAAAAATTGAAAACTATTCTTTACTCAAAATACAAAAAGGTGAAGTTAAAATAACACAGAAGTTCAGAGTTTATTAAAACCTGGGATTTACCAGTTCAAAAAATAAAAAACACAACACCATTTTTTGCACTTTTAAAAACAACACATAAACGAAAAAAATGGTTGCTAGAAGTTCAAGTGCTCGACGAGGAAAATTTAAAAAAATCTTGTGAGAGAGGTTCACCGTGTATTTAGATGTCCAAAATACATAAAAAATATGTTATTTTTTGTGTTTTAGAATAATTATCTCTAACCAGAGAGAAGTTCAAAGTGATAACAACCGGAAGTTCACGTACTACATGGTGTGTATTTCATATAAGAAAAATACAATAAAGTGAAACAGAGGGAAGTTCAGACAGACATGCCCCCGAAGTCCAACTACTTCATGCAGTGCAACAAACATCACGTCAAAAACAGAGTGAAATTCAAACAGACATGCCCGAGAAGTTCAACTACTTCACGCAATGCATTTCCATTCGGGATGAAGGAAGAAATCATGATCTCGTCATTTCTCTAATTTACTTCAAAACGACAGGAATATTATTTGTGTAAGTTCAAGTCCTCGACCGGAGAAAGTTAAAAAAATTGTGAGAGAGGTTTGTACAAAAAGAATATCATTTTTGTAACACTGACGAAATGGATGAGAAAATTACAAACGAAAAATACGTCACAGAATTTCAAGGTGAAAACAGCACGAAGTTCGACTACCATAGTGAATGAATTAGAGATGAATTTTTTTTTAAAATTGTCACGGGTATGAAAAAACGATCAACCCGGGAAAGTTGTGTGTTTACAGCATCTTTCCATCGTTATATCGCTTACTCAATTCCGGTGAGTGGATGGAGAGCTACGAATTGTGGACGGAGACCTACGAGCAAAAAAATCACTTGAAAAACAGTGTGAAGTTCAAGTAGACATGCTGAGAAGTTCAGGTTCTTCACGTGGTGCATTTTCGAAGGATCTGTTTCGTGATAAAGATAGAACGAATGATTTATCCATTTTCAAAATTACTTGAAAACGGCTGGGAATCACAGAAAACCATCAACATGAAAAAGTTTCGCATTTTCCTTATCTTTTCAACCGTATATTATTTGCCCCATCCCGATAAAGTTTGTAGAAATTACGGTGAAAATACGTTTTTAGTCATTTTCAAAATTGACATAAAACAGTAAGGACACGGGAGAAACAATATATACCAAAAAGTTTCAAATTTCCTCAAGCTTTCCAACGCCATATCATTTGCTGCAGTCGGACATACGGTTAAAAAAATAGATCAAAAATACGAACTCGGTTGAACTTGTACCATTTTGCAAATTACTCTTAAACCCTTCAAAATTAGAAAAAACTTTCTACATGAAAAAGTAGCGCATTTTCATAAGCTTTCCAACGACATATTATTTGCCTCAATTGGTTTAGCCGTTTAGAAATGACATCGAAAATACGAACTCGGCTATTCGGCTTGCAAAATTTTATGATTTTCCAAATTACTCTTTAACCGTAGGGAGTTAGAGAAAACTTTTTAAATGTAGAAGGAGCGGTTTTGCAGCAGCTTTCCAACGCCATATTATTTGCGTCATTCTGATAAACAGTTTAGAAATACGATCGAAAATATGATTCACGTTTTTTGTGTGAAGAAAAAACGGTTTTCAAAACTTCTCTTAAACCGCTTACATTTTGCCAAAAATTTAACTTGGGTCTTGATACTGGTGTCCATAGCTTTCCAACGATATATCGCAAGCCCCATTTGGGCAATGTTGGCGGAAGTTCAACCTAGCACTGGGAGAATTTCAGGTCGAACAACTCAAGAAGTAAAATTGCAAAAAACGCAATTTCATCATGACCCGAGAGCAAAATCCACCAACGAGCGAGAATCCTATTTAAAACCGGTATTTAGTAGCTAAAAACCTTTCTAGATTACACTAACATCATATAGAACACTATTAACCAGAATAATTCGCGGGGGAAGCCATGGTTGCAAAGATAGCCCGAATGTCGGGTTCGTACAGAGGGAAGTTCAAGCGCGTGTACAAACAAAAATACGTCACAGAAGTTCAACGTGAAAATAGCATGAAGTTCAACTACTACGCTGAATGAATTTCAGATGAAATTTTTAAAATCGCTATGTAGTATGAAAAATGATCAACACGGAAAGTTGCGTGGTTTACGTTAGCTTTCCATAGGTATATCACTTGCTCAATTCCGTGAGTGGATGTAGATCTAGGAGCAGTGGATAGAGATATACGAGGAAAAAAAGCACGTGAAAACAGAGTGAAGTTCAAGGTTTCATACCGAGAAGTTCAGTACTTCACGCCGATGCATTTTTGGCGAATCTGTTTCGCGATAAAGGCAGAACGAATGATCTCGCCGTTTTTGAAATTACTTGAAAACGGCTAGTAATCAGAGAAAACTGTCAACATGAAAAAGTTTTGCATTTTCCGTAACTTTTCAGCGGTATATTGTTTGCGCCATTCCGATAAAGTTTGTAGAAAATACGGTGAAAATACGTTTTTCACCATTTTCGAAACTGACTTAAGACCGTAAAGAATTGGGAGAAATAATACATACCAAAAAGTTTCACATTAGTTCAGGATTTCCAACGCCATATCATTTACTGCATTCGGTCGCATGGTTAAAAAATTAGCTCGAAAATACGAACTCGGTAGGACTTGTACCGTTTTCTAAATAACTTTTAAACCGTTCAAAATTTGAAAAAACTTTCAAAATGAAAGAGTAGTAAGATTTTCAACGCCATGTCATATGCCTCAATTGGATTAGCCGTTTAGAAATGACGTTGAAAATACGAACTCGGCTGTTCGGTTTGCGAAATGTTATATTTTTTCAAATTACTCTTTAACCATAGAAAATTAGAGAAAACTTTCAACATGTGGAAGTAGCGGTTTTGCAGCAGCTTTCCAACGCCATATTATATGCCTCATTCCGTTGAACGGTTTAGAAATGCGATCGAAAATATGATTCACATTTTTTGTGTGAAGAAAAAACGGTTTTTAAAACTGTTCTTAAACCGCTTACATTTTGCCAAAATTTTAAGTTGGGTCATGATACTGGTGTCCATAGCTTTCCAACGGTATATCGCAAGCCCCATTTGGGTAATGTTGATGGAAGTTCAACCTAGTTCACAGGGAAGTTCAACGTACTACTAGCGGGACAGGTCAGGTTGTGATCAGAATATTATTCTCATCCCGTAATCAGAATAGTGTTTATGTATGTATGTATGTGTATATATATATATATATATATATATATATATATATATATATATATATATACAATTAGGTATATATATCATCGAATGTCTCACAAACACCATTATTCACATATTCACACTCATACACATGTATATATATACAATTAGGTATATATACATTTTCTCCTACATATTGCCTTCAGAGCAAGTGGCATTTGCCTTGGTGCCTTCGGAGCACGATGACAATTGGGAGTGGTTGATGGGGGCGGTAGCGGGTAATAGTACTCTCCATTGGGGTCTATGATCTGGTCGAGCAAAAATCCCGCTATTTCCTCTTGAAGTGCTTGTATGCACTCCTTTGGTAGGAGCGTGTCCCGCACCTCACTGAACTGTTAATAAGAAGATCAATGTGCATGTGTATTAGTTCTGTGACTAGATATCGATAATGATGTAAAAATTGTGAATAGTGTTCTGGCAAACGTACCCATAGCTGTCTGTCAGATTTCGTCCTTTCGGACGCCATCATGCGAATGTTCTCACAAACGTAGTATGCATTATCAAATTTCCCCTGCTACCGCTTTCTGTGGCCTTTACGAGAATAGAATTTAATCAGATAATAATTAATCAAGCATGAAATACAATAAATGGTATTGAAACTAGAATTAAAGAGATGGTAGCTATCTAGTACTACTTAATTAATTATACCTTGGGTCGAAACCAATACAGTTTTTCTTTCTATGGACCTGTAACTTCTTTCCTGAACTTTGCCCAAGCCCAGCCCGCCGGCAAAGAAAATGAATAAACGAGTTATTAAATAGTTGATATAAGGAAATGACAAACTAAAGAGGACGACATATAGTTAATAATGATTGAAATTACCTGTCGACTATCCCCTTCAAGATTGAGTAGTCACTTTGTTTTTTAAGTAGTGAGTCCAGTAGTTCAACTGTTCCTTCGTCAACTTTCATGATTAAAAAGACCTAATGATAACTGCATGCACACACGTTTGCATGTCTTAATTAAGCAGGCATGTTTTTACCATCTAGCTAGCTAGTAAGCAAAAACATAAATTAAGCAGGCATGTTTTTAACATCTAGCCGGAAGTTGTAAGGAAGTAGTATATTTTCATTGGTATTGAGGCGCTTCAAGAACTCTAGCATCTTTTTCTCCACATCGCTTTTATACCATGGAAATGTCCTTGTATCTTCATTAACGGTATTTGGGTCAATGAACCCAATGCCATAGCGTCCCACTTTTTTCATTTCATACATCTTCATCCTGCATAATACCATAGAAAAGAATATAGTGAGGATAATTACAGGTAATGATTAATCAATGAGCACTACAGCTAGCTTGAGACTAAAATTACAGAAAGAGAAATCACTTACAGACAATAGCAATTGACGAGAGCTTTGTCGAGTGCTTCTTGATTGAATAACGACCATAGTTCTGAATACTTAACGGTCAGAGCTAGCTTCTGGAAGTAATGCTCTTCCTTGACTTTCACCATGAGGGACTCTCAATTGGAACTCTTGGTAATTTTCATGTACCAATCATGCAATTCATACAATCTTGTTGGGAGGTTCTTGATCTCCTCAGGCTTGACCAAAGGTTGGCCGCGGACATATTTCGGATTTATGTCCTCCTCTCTAAGCGGAGACATGGGCTCAATCTCGAGGAGTTGTCCAACAGTGATACCGAGCATTTCAGCCTGCCTTCTATGCTCGTCGGTTATTACCAGCTAACCGGCGCCTGTACTCTCATGTGTTGGTACAACAAGCGGGGGGATTGATTGCGCCGCCTGTTCTCCTAGCCGAGGAACGGTTTTCCCGCATTTTTGGCCAGCTACTTGGCTCGAGCTCAAGCTCGACTCCTTTTGTCGTGCTCGATGTGCCTTCCTAATTTGGCGCTCATAGTTTGAGTCAACAGGCTTGGGAGCTAGAGCTTTAGCCATATGAATAAAGTGGTCAATCTTATCCTCTGGCACTTTCTCCCTTGGTGGCGGTGGCGGTTTCGGTCCAAAATGGGCGTCCACTTGGGCCTTCACTATGGCTTCGTTTTGCTCCTCGGTCATGTCTTACGGCCTCTGCGAAAGAGGCCCGAGGCTTGGACCATATTGAAATCGCTTGCCTCCGCCTCTACCTCCTGTACTACCTCGACTTGTAGCGCTACGCACCATAGCTGCGGCGGCTCTCTTCCACGATTGCTGAGGCAGCGGAGACGGCTGATGTGGTGTCGGACTTGGAGGAGGAGCGGAACGCGTTGGTGGACTTGGAGGAGGAGTGGCCTCACGCGTTGGCTGAGTTGAAGCAGCAGGAGTGGCCTCAAGCGTTGGTTGAGTTGAAGCAGGAGGAGTGGCCTGATGCTGTGCCGGACTTGGAGGAGCGGGAGTCGTCTGCTCCTCGTCACCTCCTGGAATGTCATGCCCTAGCTGACGCGGTGTTGGTGGCCTTCGAAAGATGATGAAATCCTTTCTCCATAGGATCATACGATGTATGGCCTCTCCCATTGTGTGCTCCGCGTCACCTCCAGGAATGTCAAGCTGTAGCCCCGAATATTGGTCCACCACCTCATCAACCACGACACGAGAGCATAGCCAGCTGGAATCGGGCTGCAATGGAAGCTTGCTCTGGGGGGATTTTTATAAGAAACGGCGTCCGCCACCTTCACGGATATGTTCTTTATTTTGAAGTGTAGCTCACAGTTAGTGTTCTCCATGATGTCATCAATAGGGTATCTATCCAGCAGTGCATTTCCCGGGGCGGAACCCACGCTGCTTCTCGGCATGGATGGGATGGTGCTATCCAATGCTGGATTATCCGCTAGCTGCTGCCGCTGCTGAGACCCCCTTTCCTGGCTAAGTGAGTCAACCTGCTGCTGCTCCTTCTACTGGAATTTGAGTGCCAAGTCCGCGTACGCTGATTCTAGGCCTTGAAGGCGTTCTGCTTCCTGCTTCCTCTGCTCGTCCTCCAGCTTCTTCTTCTTCTCCTCCTCCATCTTCCTTCTTGCACAGCTTCTGTAGTCGGTGTTCCATTCCGAAAATCCCTCATACCACGGAACAACGCCCTTGCCTCGTGTTCTTCCCGGGTGTTCATGATTTCCCAAGGGGCGCGTAAGCTCGTCGTTCTCTCTGTTGGGCGTGAACACCCCCTTTCGTGCATCTTCTATTGCTTCAAGTAACTTAACATCGGCTCCTTTAAGACATGCCTTCTTCGAAACCTGGCCTGTCTTCGGGTCCAACGCCCCCCATGCGCATAGAACCAAGTTCTGCACCTGGGGGGCCAGCTCAATGTAACTGGAGTGACCTGTGCAGCCAGCATCTCTTGCTCAGACTTATCCCACTTAGGCATTGCCACCGCGTCGCCACCTGGCCCCAGCCTATGGAATTGCTCCTTTTTGTGGCATTTGCCTTGTTTTTTTGGACCGTTACTTAGATAATTCTGATTCCTTGGATTTCATGAAAGCGGGCTAGTGTTCTCTTTGCTTCTCCAGTGTTCCCTTGAATTCTGGAGTCTTCTTTCCTCCTTTGACATAGTTATTCCATACAGTTTTCTTGTGGTTGTTGAATGCAATTGCCATTTTCCTAAGAGCAGCGTCCTTGACTTTCTCCACATCTGCAGCTGTGAAATGATCTGGTAGGGTGAAATGTTCCATGAGTTTTTCCCAAAGCAGAGTTTTTGCTCTTTCGTCGACAAATGTAAGATTTGGACGTTTCTTTGCTGGCTGTTTCCATTCTTAAAGGGAGATCAGGAGTTGGTCGTTCACATGAACTCCGCACTGACGAACGAAATTGTTCGCAATGTTCTTAGGCGCTAGTGGTTCGCCATGAGTTTTGATGGCATCGATGTTGTACTTTACGCCCTCCTTCAACTTTTTGCCCAGGCCCCGCACTCTGACTATAGAAGATTTGCTCGATCCAGAGGGCTGAAAGAAGAAAGATCGATTCATTAATACATCTTCAAATCATTTAAAACACGTGATGATCACCAGATGTCTGCTTATATAAATATACCTCGCTGGTCTCTGTTATTTCAAGATCAACATTTTCTTCGCCATCATAATCATATTCGTCGTCCATGACTTCATCAATTCGGTCGTCGCGATCGAATATCATATCATCACCCTCCCCGCTATTGTTCACATATTGGGAGCCGTCATCTTCTTCATTTTGATCATCTGGCGCGCTAGGGGAGCGTATGATCTCGAACAGGGCCTCTTCTCCCTCTCTGCCGGTATTGTCTGCCATAGCTTTTATTTAACTAATCCAGAAGAAATATAAAACAATTTAGTATTCAAATTACAATGCATGCATGCAATCAATAAGGAAATCCTAAATCATACTCCCTCCGTTTTAGAATATAAGGTGTATTGGTTTCCGTGCAAGTCAACCTTTTAAAAGTTTGACCAAGATTATAGAATAAAATAATAACATCTACAATGGCTAATATATAAAATATGATACTAATTTTCGTGATGAATCAAATGATATAAATTTCTTATTGTGGATATTGATATATTTTTCTAAAAACTTGGTCAAACATGTACTCGTTTGACTTTTATAAAAACAAATACACCTTATATAAAGGAATGGAGGGAGTAGTAGATAATATGCATCGTCTCGAATAATATATAATCTCGAATACATTGTCTCGAATATTATATATCCAATACATCACTAGCTAGCTAGCTAATAAAGATCTAATACTACAAAATAATCTAGGCCACTCGCGGTTCCTGAGGCGCAGACGGTGGACACCCAAAGAGAAGGAACCGTCACAGGATAATAGCTCCGGTCATCTCCCCAAAGAACCTTCCAGGTATTGGAGAACCTGACGTCCATAGCAGCCATGAAGCGATGGACGTGCTCGTCCTCCACCCTGACACGACGACGCACCACCTCCGGCGGGGCCGTCTCCCTCCGCATCGAAAGTGGCCCACGGAACGCCACCAAAGGAGCTCAGGGTCGACGATGGGATCCGGGTTCCTCACCAAGCGGCGAGCCCCTGAAGGTAGCACCTCCCAGTGCTAGCCCGACGGAGCCCAGTCCCAGACATGGGTCCTCTGAACCAGGACATCATCGTGAACGGGTCGGCGGCGAGGATGCGTGCCGGGCATCATCGAGAACAAATACTATACGCCGCAAAAGTAACATTTTTAAATGATTGGATTGTTTTTTCTTATATGCAAATTCAAAATTTCTATAACTAAAATTATAAGAACCTAAAAACTAACATTTCTATAACATTTCTAACATTTCTATAACAATTTGAAATTAATCTAATTCATCTAGCTAAAACTAACATTTCTAAAATTTCTAACATTTCTATAACATTTCTATATACTATTTGACATTAATCTAATCTAATCAATTACTTCATCCCAAACATTTGTATAAAAAACAGAAAGAACTAAAAACTAAAAACTAAAAACAGAATCGTGTGTGTGAGTGTGTGCGCGCGCGCGCGCATGTGCACCTACGGTGCCGGCGGCGCGACAACTTCGATTGTTGGGAGGAGAGGGTCCGGGGAGAGGGGCTCACAACGCGGGCGAGGTCGAGGTGACGGCGACGGCGAGGCGAGGGGATGGCGAGGCAGATGGGACAGCCGGCCAAAGGCAATGACGGGCCGGGTCAATGCTGACAAAGCGACGACGGGGACGGTGATAATGCCCAAGTGTAGGGAATCATCGTAGCAATTCCCAATGGTGGAAGTGATAAGTATGGAGTGTCGAACCCACAAGGAGCTAAAGGTAAGATCAATATTCTCTCAAGTCCTATCTGCCACTGATACTACTCTACATACACCGAACGTTTGCTTCCAACTAGAAACGAGAAACAAAACTACGTTGTGGGTATGAAGAGGATATCTTTGCATGATATCGGAGAGCTAAAACATAAAAGTAGGTGCTGTTATCATAAAGTTAGAATATATTACTAAATATTTTAAATAGCGAGTGTGGAATAATGATGGGTTGGTGTGCGGAATTATCCTAGGAAATTGTTAACAAGACTGGTAATCACTATTGCAATTTCATATGAGGGAGAGGCATAAGCTAACATACTTTCTGTTCTTGGATCATATGCACTTATGATTGGAACTCTAGCAAGCATCCGCAACTACTAAAGATCATTAAGGTAAAACCCAACCATAGCATTAACATATCATGTCCCCTTTATTCCCGTACACCGTGACCCACTTATCCGTGTGTATGCTTCTGTCACTCTAGCAACGCAGACAATAAGTAAACCATGGACATATTGCAACACCCTACAGCGGGAACCCCTCACGCTTGCGCGACACGGAGGGCACAATTGGACAGCACCAAAATAAATCATACAACTCATACCAATCTAAATCATCAATCAACCCAAAGACAAAGGATATCTACTCAAAACATCATAAGATGGCAACACATCATTGGATCATAATATGTGGGTGTCGGGGAAGCTGATCTGACCCACGAACACCTAAGGGACCGGCGGACCGAGCCCCTTTCGGTTAGGCGGGGGGCGGAGGTCGCACGAAGAGCAGATCGAGGCGAAGCACACGAGCAGTTTACCCAGCTTCGGAGCTCTCCGGAGATAACACTCCTCTTGCTGCATGTCCGAGTATATTGTGTTCTTGCTAGGGAGCGCTTAGTGCTACAAGACACACCAGCTGCTAACGAGACCTAAGCGTGAGTGCTACGGTTTGAACCCCCTCTCGTTGCGCATGGGCCTCCTTTTATATGCTCAAGGGGTCTCCCGACAGGTGGCAACGTAGACAAGGGCAAAATGGAAAAGGAGTTGTGGTTGGTACAACTACTTGTACAAGGTATCATACCTAACCACGACGGCAGGGACAAAGGCATTAAATGCCGTCTCGTCGCCGCCCAAACAGTGCATAAAGGGACCGTCGGGCGCCACCGCTGCCACGATGGCAATCTTGTCGCTTGCCACTCAAGGCCCGCTGGCCAAGACTGACCTCTTGCCACGCAGCGGCGCTTGGAAAGGTCCTGTAAGCGACACTTTAGTGGATGTGCTGGAGCGCAGGTACAGAGTGGTAGTCTGCCGTGGCAAGCGCCTTGCCGCGGTCGTCGTCTTGTCGCGCCCGGAATCTTGTCGCTCACCGGGCCTTGCCAGGACGCGTGGCGTGTCGCGGCAAGTTCCTTGAGATGCCTTGGTTGGCCTTCCCGGCAAGATCCTCTTGCCGGGCCTTGTCTCCTAGATGTCTTGGGTGGCCTTCCCGGCAAGCTCCTCTTGCCGGGGCCTTGTCTCCTTCGCTTGAATACTTTGTTCTTGAATGGCTCCAAAGGAACCACGGAGGACCTTGGCGGTCACCGGCAATAAGCCTTGCGCGGGTTGTTGCTGGCCGTCAGGCACAAGTTCGGGATACTAGGGTACCCCTCTTGTAGTACTGACGGGAGCCCCAGGGCCTGGGCCACACACGGTGCCGAGCGCTGTTGGGCCAGGCCCAAAACGGGGCACGGGCACACGCGGCCTGGGTTACGCCATAACTCGCTCCGGACCCACCACGTCCCCCACGAACGACACGCGTCGAATGCGGCGTCGTGGGAGAGATCGTGGGTGGTTTCTTTATTCGGAAGGATGGAACGTCTGCCCCCTCCCTCTTTATAAGCAGGGGAAACAGGGGCAGTTCGCCCATCTCGCCAGTTGCTTGTCCAATCTCGAAAACCTCCGCCGCTCCCTCCTCTTCTTCCTAAAGCTGAAAAGAGAGCGGCGCTCCGCCCCCCATCGCCACCAGCACCACCAACGCCGTCGACCTCCCCCACCATCTCCGCCATGGCTCCGAAAGCCGACAAGGGGAAGGTCGTGAAGTCGGCCGAGGCGCAGCGGCTCGCGGCAGCTGCGAAAGGAGCGGGCAATCTTCCCCCTCATTTCGCCGCTGAAGGATCCGAGGGAGTACTACTACCTCTTCCGTCGACGGAGACGCTGAAGCGCATCCGCGCACGAAGGTACTCCTAACTGCCGCTGGGCGGCTCCGAATGGGTACCCTTTCTTCGTTGTTCTTCTCGCGGGCTCGCCCGCCTTTCTCTGAATTTTTCTGTGATATCATGAACACCTATGGGTTCCGCCTCCTTGACTTCACCCCCAATGCCGTTCTGACCATGGCAGTTTTCGCACATGTATGCGAAAACTTTGTCGGAGTCTACCCAAACGTAGCTCTTTTCCGCCACTTCTTTATGCCCCGAGTTGAGAGAGGGGAGCCTCTTGCCGGCGGAATCGCTTGGATCTCGAGGATTGGCAAGAAGGAAGCTTATCTGGAGGGAGAGCTCCGCAGCAAGTGGGAGGAATGGAGGGCAGATTGGTGCTGGATTGTCGAGGAGAACCCGCAGCCATTTACCGCCCAGCGCCAAACCCAATAGTGCGCGGCAACGATTGGAGCAGCGTGGCCCCGGAAGACGCTAGGCTGAAGATTGCAAATCACCGGCATCCTCGCCTTAGACTTGCGGGCTTCACTTGTAGGCGGCTTGTTGGCGCAGACTTTCTTCGCCGCCGCTTCCCTGCAGGAGAGGAGGAGACCCACCGGGAGTTCCAGAATGCGGCGGATATCATGAGGCTGTGCCCGGGCCTCAACTTCAACTTCACTGTCTTGGAATTGGACGCGATGCTCTTGGAACTGTTCAAGCACGACCCTGATCATCCCGAATGGTTCATGTTGCCGAGGGGTGTCGTTCCGCTGTGCAACAATTCCTCGCTCGACCGCATCCGTGCAATGATGCCGCTGTGCTACTCGCATGGAATTGTCCCAACTTGGCAAGAGCCTGCAGATGACGTCGTGCGGGAATTCTTTGACGGCCTGGTAGAAGTGCCGGTCCGCCCTGATGAACAGAGGCGCCTCACCCGCGACACCACGGAGGATGAGATGCAGCGCATCGCCACCAAAGCCGGAAGAGGCGGCGAAGAGCCATCGCCACGGCGAAGCTTGATTCACCGTGGAGGAGGCAGAAGCAGAAGAGGCAGCAAGCCTTGTCGAGCGAGGGGAGCTTGCCGGTGAGGAAGAGCTTGTCGGGCCCGGCCGAGTCGAGCGAGCCAGCCGAGGGCGCCTCCTCCCCACCTTCGGGGACAGTTTGACGCAGCGGAGCCCCCTCCACCAAGAAGGCGTCTCCGCAAGGCGGGGAAGTAGCGGGCCAGACGGGCTAACAGCCGCCAACCACGCGACGGGCTTCCACCGCTGCAAGCACTGCTGGAGCACCTCACGCCGCTGCGGCAACCGGAGCGGGGCCGTCCCAGACCACAGCTTCTGCTCCCGCCAAGCGGCCGAGGGAGCCCACTCCTCCGCCTCGTCGCACTGGAGGCGAGCCAGAATTTGATCTATCCGCGCTCAGTTCCGACGAGGAAGAAGAAGAGTAAGATTCTTTGCTGTGCTTGTAGTTCGTCAATTTGTTGCTTTGTCTTGCATCTGATTTGCTTCACTCTGAACCCATTCCTTTTCAGGACGCTAGCCCAGAGAGCGTCGAAGAGAGCCAAAGCCCCGGTGATTGTCATCGAGGACGAACCCACCGCGACAGCAGGAGGAGTGCCCGAGACCACCTTGCCGGACCCGGCAACCCTTCCTCAAAGCAGCCCCCAGCGCAGCCCTCATCGTAAGTATATGGTTTGCTTCCTACTGTTAGGCGTGCATGGGTGCTCTTTCTTTGTTGATATCTCGATCGTTGGTTTGTGTAGGAGCAGAGCAGCCTCACCAGAGTGCGGAAGCCGCCTCCCCAAATGCCATCTGCTTTCGACTACACCGCCCAAGGAGGATCCCCTGCAAGGGAGTGCTCTCGGCAAGGGAGACTTCTCCGGCAAAGGGACAGTTCTCCCAACGAGGATAGCACCAAATGACCCTTCGTGGTTGAGAGACCATGGCCCGCAGATCCAAGTGCAGTAATCCTCTTGCTTGAAAACTTCCCTTGGGTTCTTCTTCTTCTGATTTTCTTTTGGATATTTGCTTGACTTTTCTTTCTTTTCGGTCGCCGAGATCCATCTCGCCACAGAGCCAATGGAGATCGAGGTCGCCCGTAGGAGGACTTGGCGCGTAACATCGACGATGCCATTGCCGGCCAAGAGGAAGCCGGCCTGATGATCCCGGCCGTGAAGAGGCCGCCAAAGCTGGCGAGGGTCCGGCGATCGTGACCGACGGCCCCGAGGCCGCAGGAGCGACGGGCGCTACGCCGACTGCCGATCCCTCCGCCGCTGCTGCAGCGTCAGGCTCCGAAGAGCCCTAGCCCGGCGCCTATTTGAAGGCCGGCTATGACGTCTTCATCAAGCTCCCCTGGGCGTCAAGCTCCAGGGCGCCGGTCGAAGGAGAGACCTTTGATGAAGAGTTGCTCTCCTCCGCTGGGCTGGCGCTGGTCGACACGCCAAGCAGCAGCAGCGGCGAGTCTGAGGAGGAGCAGCTGCTGCGGAAGCTGCTGTCGCTCTACCGCGCCCGACAAGAAAAACTGGTGTCCCGAGAAGCGCTTGTCGCGAAGGCAGGAGCAGACATCGAGAAGCGCGCGGAGGAGCTCCGGGGCCTCAATCAGGAAGCTCTCCGGTCCCTGGCAGAGGAGCGGGAGCGACTCGCCGAGGAGCGCAAAGCCTTCATCCTCGAGAAGGCTGAAGTTGAAGAGCAACAGCGGCTTGCTGCCGAGAAGCTATCTGCGCAGGAAGGCGAGTTGGGGCAGCGGAAGATTAACCTTGACAGCCATGAGGAGGAGCTTGCTGCGCACGAGCAAACATTTGGCGGGGCTCTCAAGGAAGCAAAGGATGCTGCCGCAGCTGCCGAGGCCGCCAAGAAGGAGCTGGAGACGAAGGGATGCAGCTGGAGGCCAATCTCAAGGAGAGCGGCGAGGAGCTTGCTGCACTCAAGCATGAGCGCGAGAAGGACGCCTACACTCTTGGCGAGCTGCAGGCTGCCTCGCCGAGAGGAGCAAGGAGCTCAGCGCCGCCAAGGACTCCAACGCAGATCTTGAGTTGAAGCCGACCACCTTGACTCGGGACACTGGACGGCGCCAGGAGCAGGAGGTGGCCTTGAAGGAGAAGATCAAGGCCGACGAGGCGTTCTTTGGCGAGTCTTCGCCGCCTGTAACACTGTTAGGGAGAATGTGGAGCACTGGACCGAGGGTCTCGTGGATGTTGCCGCCGCCATCGACAGGGAGCTGGCGCAGCTGGGGATGGAGGATCTTGGGTATTCCTCCGATGAGCACCTCCAACCCAGTGCCAAGCTCAGCTTGTTCTTCAAGGGCGTGGCGACGGCCCACCAGCGACTCTGGGAAGAGATCCCAAAGGAGCTCACCGACGAGTCGCGCGCCGGATCTGCTGGGAGCTCTTCAAAGGTGTCGATGAAGGTGGCCTTCCGCAATCCAGGCCTCAACCTCACCAACGCCCTCAAGACCTTGCCGCCGAAGCTGATGTGGAAGCGCTCAAGACCCTTGTCGCACCCATTGTGGACAGGGTGAGCGGGATCAAGAGGGTTGAGGGCGATCGCGTAGATTAGTCCGCCCGTTTTCTCTTTTCCTTGTCGCTGCTAGTCATGTTATTAGAACAATCTATTAGAGCTGCGACAAGCTATCTTGTAATATAACTCTATTTCGGGTAGTGATTGCTATGTTATTTCCTTTACTTGATTCCTTCCTTTGTATGTTTTTGCCTCACGCTTTTAGGGAACTTGTCGTGTGAGGCACCTTTGTCATGGCGCCGAAAAGTCTTGGACGTCACCTGCTGGCGGTGCCGCTACCGACAAGAATCCTTGTCGCAACTAGTTGCAGCTCACTTAAGTTGTTGAGCGGACTCGAAACAAAGTAAGGGCGCACCTAGCCACGAGTTGGTTCCTTCACAGACAGGTTTTCCATACAAAAGTACACGGTCGTTCGAGGAAGATAACTTAAATTTTTAAAACTGATTGCTCAAATTTTAGCAACTTAGCTTTTACGCCGCTTGCTTCCCCGGTAAGGCGAAACTTCCTCGGCGACGCTTGGTCCACACCATTATCTTCTCCTTTCCCCGGCAAACTTGTGGGCGAGGGAACCTTCCTTTCTTTGAGAAAGAGAAAGAAGAGAAAATAAAGATATGGAGCCTTATGGCTCGTTATTGCTTACCGGGGGTAGGTGCTGCACAAAGTGTCAGATAACGCATGCAATAAAATGTAGAAAGCATGAAATTGACAAGATGTGCTGAGCACATGAGCTTTACTTATGCACGGGGTCTGCGCCCGGCTTTGTACAAAGGATTACATGCAACATCGACAAGACTTGTACAAAAGGTGGTTGCCGGAACATAATCCGGCAACCGCGCCCTACGGGTAAAACTTACGAAGATGCTCAATGTTCCAGGAGTTGCTCACCGGAATGCCATCTTCGGTCTCAAAGCGGACAGCGCCAAAGCCTAGTGACTTCGTTTCACCCGGTAAGGGCCTTCCCACTTCAAGGCCAACTTGTTGGAATTCTTGGCGGACTGAATGCGCGAAGAACAAGGTCGCCTTCTGGAGACTTCTGGCATTAACTTTGCGGTTATGGTAGCGGCGCAAAGCTTTGCCGGTATCGAGCAGCTGCATAACGGCTCAAGACGGTCCTCCTCAAGGAGCAAGCAGGTGCGTCATCCTGTCGCGAATCGCTCTTGCTCAAGCTCATCATAAGAGAGCACTTTCGAGGTGACCCGTATACGAAGTTCCGTGGGGAGAATCGCCTCTGCTCCATAGACTAGAGCGAAAGGTGTACGGCTAGTGGCTCGATTTGGCGCTGCTCGATCGACCAAAAGAACCACCGGCAGCTCCTCAATCCAGTTTCTTCCGTGACTTGTGCAGCCTGTCGAAAGTCCTGGTCTTGAGCCCGCTGCAGCACTTCAAGCATTCGCCCTCTCTCGCTTGACCGCTACCGGATGAGCAAGCGAAGCGAAGCGGACCTTGTCGCCAAGATCTTGGACGATCTTTGCATGAAGGTGCGGCTTCGTGAATTGCGTGCCGTTGTCGGTGATGATCCTGTTAGGGATTCAAACGGCAAACAATCGACCAAGAACTTGATCGCCGATCGTGTTGTCACCTTCTCACCGCTTCCACTTCCGGACACTTTGTGAACTTGTCGATTGCGACGCATAAGTACTCAAAGCCCCGACAGCTCGGGGAAAGGGGCCGAGGATATCGAGCCCCGCATCGAAAATGGCGAGGATAAAGGGATAGTCCGGAGAGCTTGAGCTCGATGGTGTATCTCGCTTGGAATGGAATCGCACACTTCACACTTGGTTACTTGTGCGGTTGCATCACGGAGGGCTGTCGGCCAAAATAAACCTTGCTTAGGAACGCTTTGCGGCAAGTGCTCTTCGCGCCAATGTGGTGACCACATATGCCTCCATGTATCTCTCGCCAACAGTCTCATTCCGTCTTCCCGGTGAATACACTTCAATTTCACACCGTTGAGTCTTCTTCGTATAGTGTGGCCGTCGACAAACTGATACATACTTGATCGCTGTGCTACTTCTTTCCGCTTCTTCTTGCTCTCCGGAAAGTTCTCTGTCTGAAGGAAACGGACGATCTGTTGTGCCCATGCCGGAGCTTGCGGCTCGACAACAAGGACTAAAGGCACATCTGCCGCTTTGGGAACATCCGCTTTACTCTGGCGAGAACTCGCGGCTCAGCCGGAGCTTGACGTTCCCGGCAAGCTTGCCGGAGCAAAACTTGTCGGGAGCTGTCGCTTCAGCGGAACAAACCCTAGGGCTTGCCGGAGCTGCATCCTCAAAGCATCCTTGGTATTGATCTTGGGGACCTTCTTGGCAGCGGCTTCGGGGAGCTCTGCCGGAAAGTAGTCACCAGAAATCAACTTCCTCTTCTTGCTCTGTCCAGTTGATGGCGCTACAGACGGTTGAGTCAGCTTGAGCACAAAGATCCCTAGTTCCACAGGAAACTTAAGTGCATCGCACTTCGACAGGCCATCAGCAATGTCGTTCTGAGCTCTTGGAACATATTCCATCTGTAGGCCGTCAAAGTGCTCTTCTAGCTTTCTCACTTCATCAACATAAGCTTCCATCAACGGACTCTGATAATTCTTGTTTACTTGGCGGACGACAAGCTCTGAGTCACCCCTGACAATAAGCTTCTTGATCCCAAGGTTTGCTGCGATCCTGAGACCGGCAACCAAACCCTCATACTCTGTAGTATTGTTCGTTGCTTGCTCCTTGGGAAAATGCATCTGGACCACGTACTTGAGGTGCTCTCCGGTGGGTGCAACAAGTAGCACGCTCACCGGCGCCTTTGCATGAGAAGGCACCATCAAAGTACATCAGCCACTCTTTGCTGCTTCCTTGACGGGATGCTCGTTTCGGAATTTCTTCGCCTTGTGTTGGAGTCCATTACGCTATGAAATCTGCCAATGCTCGCTTTGGATAGTCAAAGTGCTCTCAAACTTGAGGCCAAAGCTTGACAGTTCCAGTGCCCACTCGACAATCCTGCCTGTTGCTTCTGGATTTTGCAGTATCCTCTTTAGTGGAAAGCGAGTGACGACTGTTATCTCATGTGCTTGGAAGTAATGGCGCATCTTTTTCTTGGCCATGAGAAGGCCGAAAAGCAATTTCTGCACACCAGAGTACCTTGATCTAGCCCCCTGTAGAAGGGAACTGACAAAGTAAACTGGGCGCTGCACCATCCTTTTCTGCATCTTCTCATGCTCCTGCGCAGATCCATCTTTGTCGGGACCAGAGCTTGCCGGTGAAGTCCCTTGCTTGTCGCTGGATGCATCTGCCGTGGTTGTTGGCTCATCATCCGCCTCCCTCTCCGTTACTAACGCAACACTAACCACTTGATTGGTTGCCGCTATATACAGCAGCAACTTCTCTTGTGGCTTAGGTGCGACAAGTATTGGAGTGGAGGACAAGTATCTCTTTAAGTCCTGCAGCGCAGCCTCCGCTTCCGGAGTCCATTTCATTGGACCTGCCTTTTTCAATATTTTGAAAAATGGCAAGGCGCTTCAACAGAACCCACAGATGAACCTGCCGAGAGCAGCTACGCAACCGCAAGTCTTCGTGACATCCTTGACGCGCTTTGGTGCTTCAATCTGCTCAATGGCCTTGATCTTGCTCTGGATTGGCTTCAATTCCCCGAGAGACGAAGAACCCGAGAAGCTTGCCGGAGGGGACTCCAAACACACACTTCTCGGGGTTGAGCTTGAGGTTGATCTTGCGCAGATTTGCAAAGGTTTCTGTCTAAATCTTGAATCGTAGTCGCCTGGTCCTTGCTATTGACCACTATGTCATCCATGTAGGCTTCCACATTTCTGTGTATTTGTGGCTCAAAAGCGTCATGGACCACCCTTGCAAATGTTGAACCAGCATTCTTTAAACCGAAAGGCATTCGTACAAAACAGTATGTGCCACATGGGGTGATGAATGCGGTCTTCTCCTCATCCTCTTCTGCCATGAAGATCTGATGGTATCCTGAGTATGCAACAAGAAACGAAAGCAAGTCACATCCGGCCGTGGAGTCAACAATCTGGTCGATACGCAGCAAGGGAAATGGGTCTTTGGGACAAGCTTTATTAACATCGGTAAAGTCTATACAAAGCCTCCGTTTCTTGTTTGCCTTGCGCACGACTACAGGATTGGCCAACCACGTAGGATGGAGCACTCCTCTGACAAGGCCTGGCCGCTTCCAATTTCTTGATTTCTTCGCGATAAATTCTTGGCGCTCCTTTGCCGCTTCGACTTTCTTCGCTTGACGGCCGCCAAGATGAGGATTGCAGACGGCAAGATGGTGCTCGATTACTTTCACGGGAACACCGGGATGTCGACGTTTGCCATGTAAACACGCCGACGTTTCGCCATGAGGAAAGCAACGAGCGCGCCTTCCTATTTAGGGAGTCGAGAGTGGTAATCGATGGTGAAGGTACCACCAGTGCCATCCTCCTTGGCGGACACCCTCTTGGTCTCTGGTGGAGCTGCCATTGCCTTCTTACACTTGCCGGTGGAGCTCAATGGTGCGTCCTCGATGGTAGCGCAGCACTCCGAAGAGGTGCGCTTGCCGGAGTGGGCATCAGAACTCTTGCCGGACTTGGTCTTCTTCTTCGTCCCGGGAGCTTCAACGGCAAGTGACTTGTGATCTGCTACTGACTCTTTGCTTCCCGGTAGATCTTGTCGGCGCAGATAAGAGCATCTTTCTTGTCGCCAGGGACAGAGATGACACTTATCGGGCCTGCCATCTTCAGCATGTCGTATGCATAGTGAGAGGCCGCCATGAATTTGGCGAGTGTTGGACGGCCAAGTATCCCATTGTAGGGCAATGGAAAGTCAGCAACGTCAAAAGTGACCCTCTCAATCCTGAAGTTCAACTCGCTGCCAAATGTCACCGGCAACGTGATCTTTCCCTTCGGCTTGCTCCTTCCCGGATTGATTCCTTGGAATGTGCCGGTCTCTTCGAGCTCGCCATCAGGGATCTGGAGTTTCTGGAGTACCGCGGAGGAGATCAGGTTCAAGCCGGCCCCGCTGTCAACTAGCATCTTGAGGTTGCGGATAGTTGGTGAAACCAACATCGGCAAGCACCCGACCGCAGTTATGCGATCAGGGTGGTCCTCAATATCAAAGATGATAGGCGTCTTTGGACCATTTCGTAGGCTTGCGTGACTCAACGGATGGTTCTGCCGCATTGACTTCCCGCATCCACCGCTTGAGTTAGCGGTGTGAAGTATGCGCAGAAGCACCGCCGTCAACGCACAAGACCTCGTGGCTTTCTGGAACTCCTGCCATCGGCCTCGTCATCATCCATATCTTCATCGTCGTCGCCATCTTCATCCTTGTCGCGGCCGCTGAGGTCTGTCTCCTTGCCACCGCTTGGCCTTGCCGCGGCGTCCTCCTCGGCCGGGGCGTTTCTTGCTGGTTCCTCCAGCACCTTCCTGGGCCTTCTCCTTGTCGCGTCGCTCGTATTCAGCCTTCTGCTGCTCGACAAGCTGCTCGACTTTCTTGCAGCTCTGGAGGTGATGCCCCTTGGTGCGGTGGATCTTGCAGTACTGCTTGTTGGTTCTGTACTGCTTGTCCGCGACCGCCACAGCCTGGTAGTTGGTGCCAGCGGCAATCTCCTTGCCTGAGCTACCAGCTTTGGCTTTCTTGGCGCCACCTCCGTTGCCGGACTGCTCAACAACTAGCACATCTTTGCCTTTCTTCTTCCTGTTGTTCCTTGCCGGTTCTTCTTGCCGGGCAGCCTCCTCACTATCGATGCTCCTGCTTCAGTATTCTCTCCGGGAGTTTCCTCCCTTCCTCAAAGACATGCACACTTGTCGGCCGGGGCATACAGCTCATCGACGTCTTCGATCTTGCACATCGCCATCTCCTCCGCATCCCGCGGTTGCGCACATTCCGATGGAACGCGCTGATTACCGCGGCAGGGTGGACATCTGGGATGTTGTGTGGCCATACCGCTGAATCTCTGAATGTACTTTGGCGAGGGCTCTCCTTCCTTCTCGGGCGCAGCAGATGAAGGTCGCTTTCTTAGCCATGAGGCTTGTGGCCTCGTAAAAGGCGCCGACAAACTGATGGCATAGATCTGTCCAGGAGGATATGGAGTTGTCCGGCAAGTGCATGAGCCAGGATCTGACATTGGGCTTGAGTACCAGCGGGAAGTAGTTGGCCAGGATCTTGTCGTCCCGCCCCCCGGCAGCCTGCACCGCGATGGTGTAGATGCTGAGGAACTCCGACGGATGCGTCTTGCCGTCGTACTTCTCTGGTACGTCTGGCTTGAAATTCTTCTTGCTGGGCCACTGGACTTGCCGCAGCTCACGAGAGAACGCAGGCCAACTCATCACAGACGGCAAGTCGCTCGGTTCTCTCGGCGCATGCATGTCGACAGATGGCCCGGTAGCGCTGGTCGGATTGACGCCGCGCTTCTCTTCGGGCGCTTCGATGCGAAGTTCGAGCGTCTTCTTGCTTGTCGTTCATGAAGAACTTGGCGCCGATCGCGACGAGCTCGTGGATCCGGCGAGGCGGTGGAGTCGCTGCCGAGGTGGATCCGGCGAGTCGGCGATCTTGGCCTTCGGGTGGAGAGTGCGGTGGTTGCACCCCCACCGCTTTGCCGCCACCGGCTCGAGCTTGGCAGTCCTGCCGCGGCAGCCATGCACTTGGTTGCCGCGGAGTGTCGCCGTTGGCAAAGGTGATGAGACTCTGAATGGTGGCCCTCCATTCATCGACCTTGTCGGCTGTTGGAGGGTAATCCAGGAGCGATTGAGCTCTCGCCAAGGCTTCGCTGGAGTGGTGGGTGGCAGTGGCGAACGGCGGCGCGAGGAGCGAGATATGCTCGGACTTCTAACTATGTTAGAAGGAGCAGTATCCGCCCAGCGATCGGCCTCGCTTCGTGCTGTGCTGTTGGCGTGCATGCTGGTCTTGAGCATCCCGAGATCCACCAGCTCGATCTTGGCCCAACGAACGTATGGTATTGCGAGTACCATGATGCTGTCGGTCTCGCGCCTCCTGAGATGGGCGAGGTGCATGTACGGACGCCGAGGTCTGCGCAGCCTTGTCCTTGGACTTGGCAGCACCGTGGGCTCCCTCGTCGACGCCCGTTCCTCCGCCGGCGTCTACCCCACCACCCGTTTGCTCCGGTGGTGGTGGGATCGACGTGGACGGATCAGCTGCCGCCGAAGCCTTCTTCTTCGGTGGCATGTCGATGAAGAAGATGAAGATGTTGCTCGTGTGAACGGCGGATCAGGTTCACACAATCTCGACACCCCCTACCTGGCGCGCCAAAGATGTCGGGGAAGCTGATCTGACCCATGAACACCTATGGGACCGGCGGACCGAGCCCCTTTCGGTTCGTTCAAGTGGGGGCGGAGGTCGCACGAAGAGCAGATCGAGGCGAAGCACACGAGCAGTTGACCCAGCTTCGGAGCTCTCCGGAGAGATAACACTCCTACTGCTGCATGTCTGAGTATATTGTGTTCTTGCTATGGAGCGCTGAGTGCTACAGTAAACACCGGCTGCTAACGAGACCTAGCGTGAGTGCTTTCTGGTTTTGAACCCCCCTCTACGTTGCGCATGGGCCTCCTTTTATATGCTCAAGTTGTCTCCGACAGGTGGCAACGTAGACAAGGGCAAAAATGGAAAAGGAGTTGTGGTTGGTACAACTACTTGTACAAAGGTATCATACCTAACCCCGACGGGTAGGGGACAAAGGCATTAAATGCCCATCTACGTCGCCCCAAACAGTGCATAAAGGGACCGTGAGGGGCGCCACCGTTTGCCACGATGGCAATCTTGTCGGCGATAACAAGGCCCTACCGCCTGGACAGCCTCTTTGCCACGCTGGGCGCTTGGAAAGGTCCCAGGCGACACGTTAGTGGATGTGCGGAGCGCAGTCTGAGTGGTAGTCTGCCGCGGCAAAGCGCCTTGTGATCGTCGTCCTTGTCGCGCCTCGGAATCTTGTCGCACCGGGCCTTGCCGGACGCGTGGCGTGTCGCGCAAGTTCCTTGAGATGCCTTGGTTGGCCCCTTCCTGCAAGCTCCTCTTCTTGGCGCCTTTGTCTCCTAGATGTCTTGGGTGGCCTTCCCGGCAAGCTCCTCTTGCCGGGCCTTGTCTCCTTGGCTTGAATACTTTGTTCTTGAATGGCTCCAAAGGAACCATGGAGGACCTTTTGGCGGTCACCCGCAAGCCTTGCCGCTGGGTGTTGCAGAATCGCCTGCACAAGTTCGGGATACTAGGGTACCCCTACTCTAGTACACCGACAGTGGGATAAAGCACCATGTTCAAGTAGGGATTACAGCGGGGTGCGGGAGAGTGGACCACGTAAAAGAGATGAGGATGGAGATGATGATGGTGATGTGGGTGAATACGATCACCGCGGTGATGATTCCCCTCCTGATGGCACTCCGGCGCCACAGAGAGAGAGGAGGCGAAGTTCTCCCCCTTGTGCTTCCTCCTCCATGGCCTCCCCCCTGGATGGGGAGAGGTTCCCTCCGCCCTTGGCCTTCATGGAGATGATGGCCCTCCGAGATCCTTCCCCATGGCCTCCGGTGATGATGGCCCCTCCGGCAGGTGCCGAGAGGGCCTAGATTGATTTCTAGTGGCTACAGAGAGGCTTGCGGCGCAAGTGAACTTCCGATCTTGGTTATTTTCTGAGGTTTCACGTATTTATAGGAATTTTTGGCGTCGGTCTCACGTTAGGGGGGTCTCTGAATCGTCCAAGAGATAGGGGCCCATGCCCAGGGGGTGGGCGCGCCCCCACCCTCGTGGTCAGGCCGGGACTCTTCTGTACCAACTCTTTTACTTCAGGGGCTTCTTTTGGTCCATAAAAAATAATCAAAAATTGGCATGTCAATTGGACTCCGTTTGGTATTCCTTTTCTGTAAAACTCAAAAACAAGGAAAAAACAGAAACTGGCACTGGGCTCTAGGTTAATAGGTTAGTCCCAAAAATCATATAAAATAGCATATAAATGCATATAAAACATCTACGATGGATAATATAATAGCATGAATACTTCATAAATTATAGATACGTTGGAGACGTATCAGCATCTCCAAGCTTCATTCATGCTCGTCCTCGAGTAGGTAAATGATAAAAAATGATTTATGGAGTGTGAATGCTAGAAGGTGCACAAGTTTGATCAATGATAATTTCAATCACCTTTTCTAGAATCATTATATGTCATAACAGTAGCTCATCTCATAAAACTTTTCATGATCAAGTAACAAGCTATTCACATGTTAAGTATAGATCATAAACTTTCTTGAAAACTAACAAACAGTGCTCTTAGTCATCAAACAATTGCAATTCATCATATTTTCAGGAAGGTTCTATGTAAGAGCTTTGATTTAGCAAATCCCACATACTCAACTATCATATAGTCTTTCACAATTGCTAACACTCATGTGATATTTTTGGGTTCAAAGTTTTAACCGGACACAGAGAAAGATAGGGGCTTATAGTTTTGCCTCCCAACCTTTTACCTCAAGGGTAATGTCAACAATAATACTTTATGAAAGCCTACATCCAAGTGGATATATATATCCGGATCGCTCCAACACAAAGTGCTTGACAAAGGAAAAAGTGCAAAAAGGAAAGGTGATGATCACCATGAGTCTTGTATAAGGGTAGAAGATAAAAGTAAAAGATAGGCCCTTCGTAGAGGGAAGCAGAGGTTGTCATGCGATTTTAAGGTTGGATGCACAAAATCTTAATGCAAAAGAACGTCACTTTATATTGCCTCTTGTGATAGAGACCTTTATTATGCAGTCCGTCGCTTTTATTTTTTCCCTATCACAAGTTCGTATAAAGCTTATTTTCTTTGTACTAATAGATCATACATATTTAGAGAGAAATTTTTATTGCATGCACCGATGACAACTTACTTCACTACAAAAAATACACTTCCGTGATGATACGTGTTTGTCACAGTAGGTCACGTTTTCTGTCATGCATGTACATCCATGACTATTTTATGATAGAATAAAGATAGTCATACCTGTGCTATCGTAGAAGCGTTCCATGACATTACCAAAATTATCATCACGGAAGTGTCCACTTCCATGACGATAAATTGTGCGTCATAGAAGTGTTTTCGTCAAGGGTGACCGACACGTGGCATCCACCATAACGAAACACCGTTAAGCTATTGGGTCCGGTTTTGGATCCGATAACCCATTAACAGCCCCGACCAATGGGGATTTTCCACGTGTAAAATCATCATTGGCTAGAGGAAACACGTGTCGGCTCACCGTCGGGACAGATGTCATCCACTCATTGGACAGAAATCGCCTATGATACATCGACACGTGGCACGGCCCAACAGAGGCCTATTCCTGTGAAAAGGCCGGCCCGTTTTGACTTGGTCAAAAGGTGGCGGGCCGTCCAACTGAAAGCCTGTTAATGGCCTGTTCGCATATAGCCTATTTACAACCTGCTAACCCAGGGCCCGTTATGACCTATCCGAATTAGGCCCAGTAGCGTCATATGGGCCATCCAATATGATTCCAACCCGTTTTAACATCCGGCCCATGTATGGCCCATGACGTCTTTCGGCCCATTTGAGGCCCTTTGTAACTCTTGGCCCATTAACGGTCCGTGGTGAAATTGGCCTGTAATGAACAGTGTATCACTTTATACCCATTAACGACCCATTATTCCATTGGACCGTTTCCAGCCCATGTTATCTTTCGGCCTTCTCAGGGACCATTTATTCCTGGGCTCATTTCCAGCATTCGGTTACTTACGGCCCGTTACTGTCATTTTCTGCTTGTGGGCCAAACTCAGCCCGTTGTTATAGTCGGCCCGTTTGTGGCCCATTAATACGTTGGGCCATTTTCATAGCGTCATCAAATACGGCCTATTAACGATGGCCCGTTATGGTCGGCCCATGAACGGACGATTCCAACTCTAGCCCGTTTACGGCCATAATGCGGTCTATTATTGGCCCATGTTTGGCCAATCGGTCATACGACCCATATAAGGCCCATTGATGATACGACACGTAGATGGCCCATTGTGTCTATGACCCGTAGAAGGCCAATTATTTCTACGGCACGTAGAAGGCCCATTGTTTCTACGGCCGGTAGGAGGCTCAGTGTCACTACAGTAAATATGTAGCCCATGGTTATTGTGGCCTAGTTTAAAAAAATAGGTTATTGCGGCCACTAATAAACCGCGGAAAAAGAACTACACTGACTACAAGCAAATAAATAAACAAGACAACAAGGAAATAAATAAGCAAGCAATTTACGCTAGGCTATCATGACTATTACACATATTACATCCACTGGGCATCAAAGTTCACCACCAGTGCAAATATAGGGAACAAAGCAACATTTCATATACACTGGTTGTCAAAGTTAGCGACCAGCGCAAATAAACGCCGCAACAAAACAAATCCAGAACTGAAACCACTTCAGAAGATCTCAAGAAACAATATCCTAGGTACCCATAATGCCGGCAAGATGCTTAGCAATCTTATTAAATTTCTCTTGTTTGGCGCTTAAATCCTCCAACGCTTGCTGTTGCACCAGGAAGTATGCATCTGAATTCTGCATGGACTTCCTCAGGTCCTTGACTTCTTTGTTGCGCAAAGACATCCGATCGATGTCTTTCAACTTGAAGTTGAGACTCAAGAAGATGAACTGATTCAGCAGCGAGTTTGAAGAGCTTGTGCGGCAGTAGTGGCCAGTAACTCAAACACTACATCAAGACATGACTTTTGGGTTCTCTCACTGTCGTCAAGATAGTTTTTATTAGCTTTCTTGGAGACCAACAGGGATGTCTCACTATCTTGAACCTTATCTGCATTACTTCCTTTACCATTGCATAGCAAGTGCAGCTTCTCCAATATTTTGTCCACATTCTAAAAGAGAAACAAGCAGACAAATCACAGGGTTACCATGTTGTATAGGAAACTCATTTTGGTAAATGAGTTCAGTAGTAAAGTGGACAGGATAACGGCATGAAACAAACCTATATCTATGTATCGTGGTCACTTTATGGTCTATATCATTCTAGTTTTGGTTGCCAAATCAAGATAGAGACACAGTTCAAAAAATATTTTTTCAAGACAAAGCAGAATAGACAGTATATAACTGTGGGAAACTATAGTGCAATAACAACACTTGTAATGTGCATGACATCAGAACATAACTGTTTATTCAATTGAAACTGAAATCAACATAGAGCAGGTTACAACAGCAAACCAGTTAAAGAAACAGGTTTAAAACATACAATTGCGCCATTGGAGTTTCAATTCCATTCTTCAAATTTGAAAATAGTGGGCATGAGTAAATACGGTAATGCAAGAGCAAAGGAGTATGAACCATAGCTACAGAACCTGACCTGAGAACAAATCTTCTTCTCCTTTAAAAAGCGTTGAGTTGGGATTGAGTGGTGGTCCTCGTGGTTTGGGCAATTGCAGTTCCCTTACTAACTCCTTGTGTTTGGGTGCTCTGTGGTGGAGACGGTCTTTGTTTCAAGCTGGGCCCAGGTTACTACCTGCCGGGGTTGGGGTTAGAAGGGGTGTATTTGGTTCTCTGTCCAACTGAGTAGGGGTACAATCTGCGAGAGTGTGGGTTATGTGTGGTGGATCTGGTCCTTGGGCAAGTACAACCATGGTTCTATCTGCATCAACTGGTACTACTATCTTTTCTGAAGACCGTGTTGTTACTCCCTTAGATACTGCCATCACCCTCTCCAATTCAAATGGCTGGTAAACAAGAAAAGTAATTGAAATTATAGACATTGTATGATAGACAAGTGCAATGGATAGTGGGGAATAAAAGAGGGCATGAAATTATTCACATTTATGTTGTCTAACCAAACAGGATAGCATGACACTATTTCACATATATGATGGCTAACTAAACAGGATAGCATGACACAATTTCACATTATGATGGCTAACTAAAAAATATGGAAAGACATAGTTCAAAATATGATGACTATGTAAACAGGATGACATGATATAACTATATAATGTGTTTATTAAATAGGCTGGCATGCCATAATTCACATACATTCACGGATAGAATGCCATAATTCAAAATATGATGACTGTAAATACTAAGCGAGGATGAGATGATATAACTATATGATGTCTTTATTAAATGGGTTGCCATGCCACAATTCAGATAGATGATGTGTATGTACTATGTAAACATGATGGCATGATATAATTAAAATATATGATTTATATAGTAAGCAAGTAAGCGGGGCGACAATCCATATATGATGTAAAAACTAAGCAATGCAAGCCAACATGCATGACATGGGTAATATAACCACGCCAAGTTTGAGCATAGACCTCGGGGAAATAGGACTGGTCATCTGTCTGAATCCTCCTCTAAGGAGCTCTCTATTACGACAAGATGTCCGCTTCAGCGGTAGCATTATGCTCTGAATACCTTGTTTTCACTCCAGATACTTCTATCACCGCTTCAAATGGCTGATGCACAGGAAGAGTCGTTGAATATACAAACATTGTCGACAAATGTAACACGTAATACAAAAAAATGATAGCATGATATAATTCACATACATGATGATTGGCTAAACAACATGACATTGCATAATTCACATATATAATGCCTTTGCAAAAAGATACCATTGCATTATTCACATATATAATGTCTTGCAACAAGATGGCAATGCATAATTCACATATATGGTAATTAGACCTTTGAGCAGGTGGCATTCACACAAAGCATGTCTAAACTAATCAAATGACATAGCAATGCAAGACACCATATGCACGATATGAGCAACATAACCCTGCCAAGTTAAAGCATACACCTCGGGGGAAAATAGGACTGGTCATCAGTCTCTGAATCCTCCTCTGAGGAGCTATCCGTAACCAGTGAGATATGCGCCGTCGAGATAGCATAAATGCTTTCGGAAGACCTTGTTTTCACTCCAGAATTTTCCATCACCGTGTCAAATGGCTGATACACACGAAGAGCAGTTGAATGTACTAACATTGTTGACAAATGTAATATGTAACAAAAAAGGATGGCTTGATATAATTTACATATAAGATGACCAGCTAAGCAGGATGGCATTGCAAAATTCACATATATGATGCCTGGCTAAACAAGATGGAGTTGCATAATTCACATAAACGATGAATAAACTAAACAGATGGCATTTGCACAAAGGATGTCTAAACTAAGCAGATGACATATTTGATGTATAAAGAAAGCGGTGCAAGGCACCATATGCATGATATAACCAACATCAGCATGCCAAGTTAGAGCGAAGACCTCAGGGGCTAAATAGGAGTGGTCTTCTCCTTCCTAATCCCCTCTAACAGATATCTTCCTCTCGATTACAATCTGAAATGGGTGGAGGGGGGGGGGCTGCCTTTGCGCCTACCATGGAGCGACATCTACATGAAATTTTATTGCCATGCAAGGCTCGTCTCTTTTGCTCTACATGTTCAGTTCCATTGTTTACAATAACTGTCATGCATAGGAATAAAACATAGTGAGATTATGTAAGGAGTGCATGCAGAAATCGAGTGATGGTAGAAACCTGTGGATAGACCCAAAACCAATAATGACAGTGATAATGGCTTTAGTTAAAAAATACTGATAATGGCTTCTTTACTGTTTGTATTCCACCCAACATGAAACTTATATTAGACAATTGAGATTAACGGATAGTAGATATATAATGTTGATTGCGGCCCCAATATGTACCCCACAACCATTTAAAAACTCAAATTTGACCATTAGTTTGGAGCTAACTCGGAGTCTAATCGCTGAACAGGACGATAAAGTAGCATGTAATATTAAGCGATGCATAACGTAAGCAGACACGAAAAAGTGCGACCTTTCTTGTCCTCGAGGTCATCTGCTCAGTTGATGATGGTAATGCAGTTTTCATGGCTGCCAAGTGAGGAAGAAGATCCGAGGCGGCGAAAGACAGTCTGGAGGTCGGATCCTGCTTTGTCTTGGGACCCATACTGTCGTTAGCGGTGAGCTGGGGTGGACGACGGCGCATCGGAGCGGACAAACCACGCAAGGTTTTCTTTGACAACTATATGTAAGAGAAGTAATTGTAAGGGCTCGTTTGAATTGGAGGATTCCAACAATGCAGGGATAGGAAATAGCGAGGAATAGGATAGGAATGCACGTGCAAAAGCAGAGAATTTAAAACACAGGATTTCTACCAATCTGGGTGTTTGATTCACAAGAATTGGAAGATCACAGGATGCAAAGAAGCATGGTGAGATTAAGTCAAACCAGAAGAAAATGTACGGTTATAATGCTATTATGCTACTATCTCTTAGTCTTGTGCTTCATGAATAGGGATTTGAAAAGGAGGACAAGTGAAAATTAAAATTCCTATGTTTTTTCTTTCAAGGAGACACAAAAGGAACAAATCCTACAGTTTTCCTTTGCTCCATTCCTTTGAACCAAATTCATGAATAGTAGTACCATAGGAAACTTTCCAATTCCTATATTTTTCATTCACTTTTCCTTTCAAGCACTGGCGATTCTAGTAGGAAGGCTTGAGCAGGAAAAGCCTACACTAAAAAAATGTTCTTGTGCTACTTCTATTACTTTGGACCCAGGCCACTGCCCTACTAGCTCAACTCCCAGGGCCATCGACAAATGCACAACTCAAACACGCGGAGATAAATAATGATGGCGTTCAAGAGAGTTCATCAGGGATAGCTAAGTTGCCTGGTACCTCACTTCTTGTCATATAGTAGGATAAAATTATCGTATTTCCCATTACTACGTGTGCTTAGTGGACAATATATATAACATGTAGAGTAAAAAAGAGATGCAACAAGTGTACAACCTCTTTGGTGAAGCCATGTCAATCTCAGCGTGATTGGGTTGGCCAGTGAGGATGCTCCGGCTGACTTGGCTGTTGGAGGAGGGGAAGAAGATCTTAGGCGTCTGGAGATGTAGCCCGAGGTACTGCTCCACTATGATGGAAGGTTTCGTCGTTGGAGCAGCTCCGATGAGTTGTACGACGCCGAGGCTAAAGCAGGACAAGAGAGACAACGTTAACCTGAGTGTAATTCTAATAGCATCTCCAATAGATGACGTAAAATACATAACCACAAAGTGCTAGATATAAAATACATCAGCCGCACATCTCTGAACTTAACTGTCGAAACTGAATTTAACTGTCAAAACTGAACTTAACTATCAAAACTGAATATTGCTGTCAAAACTGAATTTTACTCTCGAAACTGAACGCACTAGCAAGGTGAGGCTACACGTTAGTCGACTGACTTTTCATCTCTGGTCATTCAATTTTGCAGCCTTGGATACGAAATCAAGGGCCTGCAGTTCGTCTTCAACCTCCACCCCCGGAGCCGCCCGCCCCCCCCGGCCCAACAGCCGCCTCGCCGCCACGCCACGGGCGGTGCGCCCTGCCTGCCCCGAAAACACTCCCCACCGCCGGTCCACTGCCGCCCCGGCCATCCCTCTAGGCCCCCCTGTACCGAGCTTTTTCTCCGGCGATCCCCACGCCACCGCCCTAGCACCGCCGGCGACCATCGCCCCCACCCGGAACCCTAAGATAGATAGTGGGGTACCTCTCCGGTGAGCCCCCCCTCCCTGCTTACGGTTCTTCCTTAACTCCGGCGAGCCTCCCCACCCCCCTGAAAATCGACTGACCCAAAAGTCGATTCAGTCGACTGAAGTGTAGCTGAATCGGAGCAGCATCACAAGCAAGAGCAAGAGCGAGAGCAGTAGCGCAAGCAAGAGCAATAGCAAGAGTAGGCCAGGCAGGGGACCAAGAGCAAGAGCAGAGCTGCAGTGCGAGTGAGAGCTAAAGCAGCAGCTGCTCCTACTGATGTGGACGTCACCGCCGTGGGAGCGACGCCGTGGAGGAAGTGGCCGGCGATGCCGCCGTGGATGGAGCCGCGCCGTGTTTGCTCGGGACCAAGCGCCGGCAGCACCGTGAGATCGAATCAAGAAGAATATGCGGCGATTAGTGTACAACCTCTTTGGTGGCTGAGGGAGTCGTGGATAAGGGGGTATGCGGACAGCCGGACTATGTACTTTGGTCGGACTGTTGGACTATGAAGACACAAGATAGAAGACTTTGTCCCATGTCCGGATGGGACTCTCCTTGGCGTGGAAGGCAAGCTTGACGATTCGGATGTGGATCTCCTTCTCTGTAAACCGACCCTGTGTAACCCTAGCCCCCTCTGGTGTCTATATAAACCGGAGGGTTTAGTCCGTCGGACTCATCATCATTATCATCAACAATCATACCATAGGATAGCTTCTAGGGTTTAGCCTCTCTGATCTCGTGGTAGATCAACTCTTGTAATACTCATATCATCAAGATCAATCAAGCAGGAAGTAGGGTATTACCTCCATCAAGAGGGCCCGAACCTGGGTAAACATCGTGTCCCCACTCTCCTGTTACCATTAGCCTTAGACGCACAGTTTGGGACCCCCTACTCGAGATCCGCCGGTTTTGACACCGACATTGGTGCTTTCATTGAGAGTTCCTCTGTGTCGTCACGATAAGGCTTGATGGATCGTCTCGTTGTCAAATACAACATCACCGCAGGGGGAAGCCTGGCTTTAGGCCAAACTCTCCGGCTGGGCGGCTTCGTAATGACCACCCGAACAGCTATTGCACCGACAATGACTTCTCAGGTCATCAAAAATAGCCTCCACATTGATTCGGAATTGTCCAAACAGATGGATCCAATGGAGCTCTTCTCCCTCAATGAGATCTTGGATCGCATCGCCGCCCTGGGCGTCGCTACGGACTATGACCGGATCGGGCTTAAACCTGATCAAAGGGAGATTCACTCTCCACCGGTCACCCACGAGACGTGATAGTGGAAGAGCATCATCCTAATTCTCCTCCACTTTGAGGACGAACTATGTCCGGATTTCCGAGCTCTCCGAGCCGGACACCCTTCATGGAGGACATGACCCAGTCCTGGACTCGGGATCGAGAGGCGGTCAAGATGTTGGGCAAGGCCCCAGAACCCGAGCCATCAAACTCGGAAGCTTCTTTGCCCCTGGGTCCCAGATTGGGTCGGGATCCGGACTCAAATCTACCCACCCACCCAAATTTATCCAATCTTTCCCATATCAGACAAGAGCCCCAAGAAACAGTACATCACTACTCGGGCAGATTCCTCCTTGTGATAAACAGGGTCAAGGACTGTCGCGAGGTAGGTGCAATCTCCCTCTTTTGCAAAAATTGCACGGACAAAGGGATTCTCAATGCTATAATGTGACACCCCAAAATTTTAACCTTGTTTTATTAATTAAAATTTTGCCAGGAAACTTAAACTATTATTTTCTGGATTTTCTTTTGAATTCAGAACCATTCTTTTCTTTATTGTTATGGAGTTTTTACCCCAAGTGAAAACTTTCCAATTATATTATTGGACTTGTTTAACCTCTCAAGAAAAACATTTCTATTATCAGTGGATTTATTTGCATAATTATTGCTCTTTGAACTTTATTCCTTAGAGTGATTTTTCATTAGTTTTGGAGCTCTATTTGAACTACAACCATTTGATAAATTTATTTAAAATTCCAACCAAAATTTGGAGATGTCATGTGATGTTTTTAAATCACTTCTGTGCAAAAATATCTTTCATTCATTGGATATTTTGAGCTCTACACCAAGTTTTCAAATCTGGTCCAGTGGGCAATTTTGCACTACAACCTATTTAAATATTTCTTTAAAATTTCCACCAAAATTATGGGATGTTAATAGGAGTATATTATTCAACTTTATGCAAAAGCCTAGTTATGTCCTTTGAAAAATTTGATTGAATCAACCTCATTTTCATTACGGTCCAACTTGATGATTTGTCCGCAACCATATTTTAACTTGCTCCTTTACCCATGATTATTTTTCCTGCTTATAGACCACCCTTCAAAACCCTTAAGTCCAGGAGAGTGGACCCATTGGAGGATTTTTAGTTCATGTAATAATGCCATTTACCTTCTGTCCAGAACTGAAGTTTTGCAAAACTTGCACTAGCAAGTTTCTGGTTTTGCCCAAATGACCTTGCCATCACCAACTACATCTAAAGAGACTAGGGTCTGGAGATTTTGGCCACCCCAAGAGTTGCCTAGGTGCCCTTAGCATTTTGTCAAACACTTTCTGTGCATGGCCAGCTTTGGCATGGTTTTTAGTTTGCACATTGGACTTGATTGCTTTGCCTAATCGGTTTGTCTCATAGCTTCACCTTAGCCTATAGCCCCACCCTGCTAAAACCCTCGTGGATTGGAGCCCCTTGGCATGCCATGGCAATTCGCCGAGAACGTTGCGTGTGTGCTCTGGGCGCGCCCAGAGCGCGCGTTTTGCACGTGCGTGCACCCGAGCCGCCGCGTTCGTTCGCCCCGCGCCCCTGACCTTTGCGCACCTGCAGAGCCACACCCTGCCTCATCCACTCACCGGAACACACCAGACCGCACCTGGAGCTCCACAGGGCCACCGTCAGGTCGGCCGTGGCCACTAGCGGCCGGCTATAGCAGCTCCTGCCCCGGACGACGCCACCCGAGCCACCCCAGCACGCCAGCTGCCCCTGGAACAACGCGATCCTATCCGCAAGCTCGTCCTCTAGCTCCCGCCGCCGCCACGTCGCCCTGCAGCACAGAATGGCGGTTCGCCATCGACCTTATCTCCGGTCGCCGCTGAACCGACCTAATCACGCTATAAAAGGAGCCCCGAGCCTCCCCGAAACCTCAGGCGACCTCAAGTCACACCACCTAGCACCCCCGTAGCAGTCAATCGACCAGGGAAGGTCTTCTTCCCAATCTCCGCCCGATCTGACCGCCGCTGCCCTCCCGGTCCATTCGATCGCAACCCGAGCCCCTCCCGTCCATATAAGCGCCACCGTTCGACTCCCATGACCTGCGAGCCGCCCAACACCTCAAACCCGCCCGGGAACCACCGTAGCCCAGAACCCCAAAACTCCCGAAGCCACCGGCAACCGCGAAGCTCACCACCGGCGAATCCCTTTGCCCCCACCATCCTAGCGACCACCAGGAGGACCGCCCCGGGCTGCCGGATCCATCCCTACCCGCCGGACCACGCGAGGAGCTGCCAATCGCTGGTGGCGATCGCCGGAGCCCCTCCCCCACACGGCCAGAGGAGGAAGGAGGCGGGGGAGGCCGGTCAAACCTGACCAGTGGGCCCCCTGGACCCACTGTCAGCGACCCCGAGCCGGTCCACACTGGCTAAGTGGAAACGTAAAGCGCAGAGTACGCCTTCCCCTCGAACCGTTTTTCTTTTCTGTTTATTTTATCTAATCTATTTTTAAAACAGCGTTTGACTGAAACTTTGACTGGCTAGAACTTTTTAAATATAACTCCAAATAAGTTGATTCTTTTTTCCTACCTCTCTTAAATATTGTCTAGTTTATTTTCAGATTTATTTGAAAAAATTTCAGACAACTTTTTTATACTGTTTTAAGTCTATGTGTTAATTTGAATACTTTCAAAAATAGGATTTTTGGAGAAGAAGAAAACTTTCAAAAGTTTTGGAATGCACCTTGCCTCTCCACACCCTAAAGGCAAGCATTCTGAACCCTGGCATAATGTTATCGTGTGTTGTTTGATACGGTTACGACACCCCTTGTTTTGGAGTTTCGTTATTTTATGTGGTGATATGAACATACGCATAAGTGCATATTGATGATTCCGTGCTTTGAAATTGATGCATTGTGATAGTAATCACCATCGTATGCCTTTCATGCATACCGGAAGGAATCCGGGAGAGCCTCTGTCTTGGGTAGACACGAGCTTGTCCCTAGTTCCTCGTCGAGACGGTTGTGTCCGGTATGGCATGACGGGGTATGATGAGTGGTGATTCTGCCTGTTGGTTGAAAATATATTGGTTATGCTAATCATGCAGGGAATTACTTAAACCTCCTGAGACGACCGTAGATCGAGTCTTGTTCCAGTAACCCCCATACTTGTTTCGTACTACCACTTGTCCCTGCCGCGGGTGATGCAGTTCGATAAGTTGTAAACCCCTTCCTAGCACACACCGTCTGAGAGGCCATGGTGGAAGATACCGGTACGCATCCGGTAGGCATGCCACCTGGTCCGGGGCATGGGTGTTTCCGGTTGGGACCGAGAGGGGGCACCCCTTAGAGTGCGCGATATAAATTTGATCCCATGCTACGCGAGGTTGTAGCCTCCCCACTTAGAGTTTTGCTTAACAAATGTCGTGGGTGATTCCAGACACCGGTAAGTTAAGCTGGTGTGTGCGAATTAGGCGTGTTTTCAACTAAAAGACCGTAAATGGAATTAGTCCCGATGGACTAAAGGAATCCGTTACTCGTGGGTAAAGAGTACACCCTCTGCAGAGATTAAATCTATTCGAATAGCCGTGTCCCTGGGTAAGGACTATAGTCTGGGATGGGTCAAGTGTCGGTCTTAGTGTCGGTCTTCGGAGGAGAAACTACTAAAACAGAACATGGATCATGACTTCTGACTTATGATGATTATGATTATTGGACTAACCCTTCTATTAATTGAAATATTGAGTATCCCTGGGACGGTTCTACCTCCTGGATATTCACTGTGATCATTTTTCTTTATAAGCCCTTTATGTGGTGTCGCTCAGACGCCCGACTGTGGCATGCTTGTTATTTATTTACCTTATGAGCCCTTTATGTGGTGTCGCTCAGGAGCCCGACTGTGGCATGCTTGTTAATTACTTTATAAGCCCTTTATGTGGTGTCGTTCAGACGCCCGACTGTTACATGCTTGTTATTTACTTTATAAGCCCTTTATGTGGTGTTGCTCAGACGCCCGACTATGCATGCTTGTTATTTACTTTATAAAGCCCTTTATGTGGTGTCGCTCAGACGCCCGAATGTGGCATGCTTGTTATTTACGTTATAAGCCCTTTATGTCGTGTCGCTCAGACGCCCGACTGTGGCATGCTTGTTATTTACTTCATAAGCCCTTTATGTTGTGTCGCTCAGACACCCGACTAAGGCATGCTCGTTATTTACTATCCTTTCGAGACGTCACTTCAGACATCTGATCGGTGCATTTTATTACTACTCTGTTGTTACATATTCACGTTGCATATAAATAACCTGCTTGCATGCATCAGGATTTTATTTTATGGTGACGTTGTGATCATAGAATGTTTTCAGAGCCTGATTATCGTTTGTTATATTATACCCGTGTTCATAATGTTTGCGAGTACATTCAAAGTACTCACTGGCTTGTCCATGGCTATTGTCTTGGCCAGATTTCTTGCATGGAGACGAGCGTTGCGATGACAGCCTCAGAACCTAAGCAATGGTGATAGCAGCCTCGCGAAGATAGGAGTTAACCTGGTCAGCTGTTCCTGTGGGAAATGGAGTCCCATAGACGCTGATGACCCACAAACCACTTCCGCCATCAACCAGTAGAAACCATTTGTTGTACTCACATGCCAGAATGGTCTTGTACTGCATATTTTGTACTTCGCTTGGAATTTCTGTATCGAGTTGGTGCCTCATCAGCTAACAGTAATCCTGGGGTTGATGAGCACAAGGGCCATTTTCTGGGAAATTAATATCCCGAAAACCCGGTCCTGACATATAAGCCACCGTGACATAGTACACTTTGCTTACTTAGCGGCCATAGTGCAAAAGTACTACGCCATGGAAAGCGCCTGGAAAACCCAAACAAGTTTCTGGGATAGTCCGGCTCTATCCAAATCCCCTGTCCGAACTAAAAGGGTAAACTCTCGTAAGTCACCCGATTCAAATACCAAAAAAATAAAGCCCGCCGCAAGCCGTGGAACCGTATTGGAAGAATGGCTAAACGGGTCGTGCATGATTCATAGCACACCGGATACTATGCCAACGCATAGCCTTAGAGCATGTTGGATACTCCAGCAGGTGGCAAAGAGCGGTGAAGATCTCCTCATAAAACATCCCACCGGAGACAACTATACGGTATTTACAGTCTTTGAGACCTTTGCCTCAAATAATAGGCGAAAGCAAGCTCAGCGCAGTCTCGCAGAAGTTTGCCACGTGGCAACAATAAACCCATGGAACGACAATCGCTATAACCTACAATGCCGGTGTGAACCCCAATTCGGACAGTCCGAGCACCAGCCGCTTTGGTCCTTAGCCCAATCGTGGATGGCTTCAGGCTTACTAAAGTGCTCATGGACGGCGGAAGTGGACTAAACCTCATCTATGAGGAAACCCTCAACAAGATGGAAATTGACAAGAGCCGCATTGAACGAAGCAACACTACCTTTAGGGGAATCATCCCTAGTCGATAGGCACAATGCGTGGGAAAAATCACACTGGATGTGGTATTCGGCACGCCGGAGAATTACAGGTCCGAAGAAATTACATTCCAAGTAGCCCCGTTCAGCAGCAGATACCACACCCTCTTAGGGCGGGACGCATTCACGAGTTTTCAGGCTATACCCCATTACGGGTACATGAAGCTCAAAATGCCCGGGCCCAATGGAATCATCACTCTAGCTAGTGATCCGGAAGTCGCACTCCGCGCCGAAAATAAAACCGCCGCCCTCGCCCTCGAGGCATTATCAGAAGCCCTCGCGGCCGAAAGCTGACAACACTAGGAGCAACAGTGGACAGAGACGACGTGATACTCGACAAGCGACCTAAATCCACCTCCTTCAAGCCAGCGGACGAGATAGTCAAATTCCACGTCCACCCAACGGACCCTTCAAAGACAGCTTCCATAGAGACACAGTTGAACCCCACAATAGACGCCGCATTGCGATACTTCCTGCGTGAAAATTGTGATATTTTCGCCTGGCATCCTTCAGAACATGCCGGGCATCCCATGCAGGCTGGCCGAACACAACCTCAATATACTAAAAGGATACAAGCCAGTCAAGCAGACTCGTAGGCGCTTCTCAGAGCCTAAGCGGCAAGCCATGGGAGAAGAGCTAGCCAAGCTACTCGAAGCCGGATTCATCAGAGACATCAAACATCCGGATTGGCTAGCAAACCTGGTAATGGTACCAAAAAAGGACAAATCCTGGCGCTTATGTGTCGATTTCAAAGACCTCAATAAAGCTTGCCCTAAGGATCCCTTCCCCCTCCCCCGCATTGATTAGATAATCGATGCCACCGCAGGACACGATTCATGTGTTTCCTCGATGCATACTCCGGATACCATCAAATAAAGATGGGGGAGTCCGACCAGGTTGCAACAGCCTTTATCACCCCGTACGGCCCCTTCTGTTTCAACACCATGCCCTTTAGGCTAAAAAACGCCGGCGCAACCTATCAACGCATGATTCAGACATGCCTGGAAAAACAAATCGGCAAGACAGTAGAGGCCTACATAGATGACGTGGTCATCAAAACATGACATGTCGAAACCTTAATAGACGACTTGAGGCTTACGTTCGATAATCTCTGAACATACGACATCAAGCTCAACCCAGAGAAGTGTGTCTTCGGAGTACCCTCCGGAAAATTGCTCGGCTTCATCGTTTCCAATAGAGGAATTGAAGCCAATCCGGCGAAAATCTGAGCTCTATCACAGTTGGCTATCCCAACAGACCTCAAGCAGATCCAGAAACTAACTGGATGTGTGGCTGCCTTAAGCCGCTTTATCTCCCGCTTAGGAGAAAAGGCACCACCCTTGTATCGCCTTCTTCGACGCACCAAACACTTCGAGTGGACGGATGCGGCCATGGCCGGACTGGAAGAAATAAAGGCACTCTTGGCCACCAACCCAGTCCTGACCGCGCCAAATAATGGCGAACTCATGCTATTATACATAGCCGCAACAAACCAAGTTGTGAGCGCAGTGCTCGTCGTCGAACGAGAGGCAGAGAGACACAAGTTCCCGCTCCAAAAGCCGGTATACTACATGTCCACTGTCCTCACTCCATGTAAATCTCGGTACCCACACTATCAAAAGATAGCGTATGCGGTCTTCATGGCATCCCGGAAACTACGACACTACTTTCAAGAGTGTTCGATCACGGTGGCCTTGGAAGTTCCACTCAATGACATAATAAATAACCGCGACGCAATAGGCCGAATTGCTAAATGGGCTATTGATCTCCTTCCGTTCGACATAACATACAAACCACGACGGGCCATTAAGTATGAAATCGGCCGACTTCGTCATTTGAATGGACAGAAGCCGAACTCCCTAAAGAGTACGAAGCGTACTCAAATTGGATGATGCATTTCAATGGCTCCAAAATGCTGGCCGGATTAGGAGCGGGTGTCATCCTGACATCCCCCACCGGAGACACGGTATAGTATGTCCTCTGAATATTATTCACAAACTCCAATAATGCAGCCAAATACGACGCTCTGTTGCATGGTCTTCGGATGGCAGTCTCCATGGGCATTCAACGCCTCGAAGTGCGCGGGGACTTGAACCTCGCAATATTTCAGGTAAACGGAGACTTTGACGCCAAGGATCCGAAAATGGCGGCCTATCGCAATGCCGTCCTCAAAATGTCAGCTCGGTTCGAGGGGCTCGAATTCCACCATGTGGCTAGAGAAAATAACCAAGAGGTCGATATCCTCACCCGCATCGGCGCTAGACGCGACCCCGTATCACCTAACATCTTCTTAGAAAGGTTGTTCAAACCGTCTGTGGCATGGGAAGGGGAGTCCGGCACCATTAGTCCGGCTCCGAACACAACCACAACTCCTGAACCTTCTGACGTAATCGGAGGCTCTGCCACCGAAATAACATCTTCGGCCCACGAAATAATGGATGTCATCGCCCCGTGGACCAAGCCCTTCTTGGCCTACCTTAATAGGCAGGAGCTCCCCGAGGACCAAAATGAGGCACGCTGCATCGTGCGACGCTCTAAAGCCTAAAAAGTCCATGAAGGAGAACTCTACAAGAAGAGCGCCACCGAGTGCTCCAACGATGCATCTCCAGGAGGAAGGGCGGCAGCTCTTAGCGAAATCAATTCCATACTAGGCGAGCACCACGGCAGCCCGAGCCTCGTAAGCAAGGCCTTTCGGACAGGATTCTCTTGGGCCGACCAAGGCGGACGACACAGACCTTGTCCAACATTGCGTTAGTTGTCAACTATTTGCCAATCAGAGCCATATGCCCCCTACCGCCCTCCAAACGATCCCCATAACTTGGCCCTTCGCGGTCTGGGGCCTGGATATGGTGGGACCCCTCAAAGGGGGAAGCCATAAGAAAAAATACTTATTGGTCATGGTGGACAAGTTCACCAAATGGATAGAAGCTAAACCAGTTAAAATGGCCGAATCCGGACCAGTGATAGACTTCATATCGGAGGTTGTACACCGTTACAGTGTCCCCCATAGTATCATCACCGACAACGGCTCGAATTTTACAGCTGAGGAGGTGAAATCCTGGTGTAGAAAAATGGGCATTAAGCTCGACTACGCCTCTATCTATCACCCCCAAACAAACAGTCAGGTCGAACGCGCAGATGGTCTTATTATGAGCGGCATCAAACCCAGACTAGTGCGATCCTTGAAGGAATCAGACACGCATTGGGTCGAGGAACTCGACTCCGTACTCTGGGGGCTGCGGACCACGCCGAATCATACCACCGGATACACACCATTTTTATGGTGTATGGCGCAGAAGCAGTGCTGCCCTGCGATATAATTCGTGACTCACCTCGCGTGCACATGTATGAAGAGAGGGAAGCCGAGCTAGATCGGCAGGACAACTTAGATGCTTTGGAGGAGGAGCGTGATGTCGCTAAAGCCCGTTCCGCATTCTATCAGCAACATGCTCGAAGGTATCAAAGCAGACAAGTATGGGCCAAAACTTATAACATTGGCGAACTCGTTCTACGCCTTCCTGAGTAGAAGAAGGACAAGCTCAAACCCAAGTGGGAGGGTCCCTTCATAATTGATAAAGTTCTCACCTGAGGAGCGTACCGTCTGTGCAACGCCTCTGATAACAGACTGGAGCCGAACCCATGGAACGCGGCCAGACTCCGGAGATTCTACGCCTAGCGCCGAACCCAGTGTTCGTCTCCTAATCTCCGCCTCTTCGATTATGTTCTTTTTCCTCCTTTCTCGCACCCCTTTTTTTTCCTTTTTTCATATATACAGCCTTAAAATTGTACAGATGCCCTAAGCACTTCGGCCGCATTATGCGCGCACACTATACCTGGGGGCTTCCTATTCAGAAGCTATATATATAATTACTTTAATGGCTTCTTGCCAAGCCACATATGTATTTTTCTTTCCATATGTGCCTTTTCTTCACCATTATATGCATCGATATGACTTAAGCTTTGGCCATGCTGGGTTGCCTGGCTCTTGTATTTATGCCCTACGTTCCCGTTAATTCGGCTAGGGCATAAGGGGAGCACCTCTGCGATTGTTACTGCCGGTTGAGCCGGATGTGTACCTCAGACTGGGTGAAGCTGAAAGCTAGCGTTCTTAAGGGAATATTCGGTCGGTGAACAAAAGATGTTCTCGTTCCTAAAAACGAAAATACCCAGTTGTTTTGTTTCCTGCGCTTTTGCTCGCAGTTCGGACAAGCACATCGATGCATGCGTACCGAGAGAAAGGAAACCTTAATGGTACTATTCTCTCTGGAAGATGTTTCTTACTATCCATGTAATATAACATAACTAGTTGGGTACTTGTCTGTTCAAGCACTTATGACCCCTACGCCTGGTTTCCACGCATGCCCCGATTTTTCATAACTGTGTGGGTATTCGGATACACCCCAGACTGTCGAATCCGGGGGCTGAAGCGAAAAGGTCCGCCATGACAAATGATTTTCAATCCGGCTAGAGAGTACACGAGCCATTCAAAATTACATAATCATACTGACTGGCTGTACTCTTCCTCTATACCATCCAATAGGTTGTCTAGCTTACAATCCTGCTGGGAATACTTCGCAGCTAATGCTACTTGATCATATACCAAACTAACGGGTATCTCTTGTACATCTGGCCCAGCCGGTCCGACTTCGGCCATATGGTTCGGGTCAGCCTTGGCGTATCGCGTCCTCACCATGGCCCATGCTTCACTCGCACCTTGACGGCATGCTGATATCTTCCATAATCGGAAGCGCCGCCGTGCTCCTTTGAGCATCTCTACAAGTTCTCCCATGCCTCCAGGCAGGGAAGCGGACGGCCACAAAGCCTGGGTAATACCCTGCATCACCTGCCGAGCTCGTTCGTGCAATTATGAATGCTCTTGCAGCATATCGTCTACGGAGCCGGGCATCTCTTCTTCAGGGCGCCCAGTCATCATACCTGCAGACATAACTCTGTCAATATGCCTCCTCACCGAACTATGCCATAGTTCGTTTAAGCACTTACTATAAATGCCGTGTCGAAGCCTCCGGTTCTCCTTCACGGAGTCCGCGAGCTGAGCCCGAACATCTTTAATTCGACGCTCAGTTGGAGATTAGCATCTTGCAGCTTATTCTTCGCCTGAATAGACTGCATCAGCAAACGCTCGCCTGCCTTCAGTTGACTTCGAAGATGCAACTCATTACCTCCCACATCCTCCGGATTTCTTCCGGGATTATCTGCCGAATATTTCGTCAGATTTATACACCATGCTGAACACACAAACTGGTAGCAGAATCATTACCAGAAGAAATCTTTTTGGATCCCTATTGTTCGGCCACGTTAGCCTTCATTTGAGCCTTACACTCCTCCAGCTCTTGCGACAACTGGGCGTTCTTCTCTACAAGAACCTAAGCATTTAATGATCCTTAAATCAGTTGTGCCAACTGTTTCAAGTCTCAGGGGCTACTACTACACATGCTTATTAAAATTCTCTTACCCGTATATCCTTCACATACTGGTCCGTTGCTCTGGCAAGTCCATCTTGAGCAGCGCGGATATAGGCGTGTCCGGAATTGAAGGCGTTGAACGCCTCTTCGGAAAAAATACCACTGCGGAGTATGGCCCGTCAGCGCCAGTGATTAATGGCGCTCTCCACTTCTGAATTTGTGGCGGAAAGCATATCCGTATCCTCCGCAGGAGGACAGTTTGGCACTGTCCCCACATCAGCCTCCGCTTGGGAATCCGGTCCAGGAATCCGGCTGCTAGAGGCATGGTCGGTAGGATCCCCGGACACAGTCCAACATTTCCTGACAGGACGCAATTAAAGCTGTCACGTCTCTACAAATTGACTAAACAAATCACGTGGCAAGTTCAATGAGTACCTCTGCGCCTGTGTACTACTCCTGACCGCCTTCCTTTTAAGCCTACTTTGTCTAGGCGCCTCTTGCTGGGATGCCCCCGCGGGTTCTGCACGGCATCCTGACCGCCGTTGCTGTAAGAACACAACATATGATCATAAGGTATGACAAAACTAAGGAATCCTTTTGGAAGGTTGAAGCCCCGACATTACTTACATGTGACACGGGAAGTAGTCCAGTATAATCCGCGATGATGGTCACTAAAGAGCCGCCACTGCTTGCCTGATAAAAAGTCCCGTCGACGAATTCCACGGATATGTCCGGATCTTCTTCAAGTCCGGGGTCGAGAGCTCAGCCGGGATCCTCTGGTTGCGGAGAGGGGCTTTTGAACCCTTTCACAGCCTTTCTTAGTTCCTGTTTTTGAAACAGCAAGGTAAATAATTGTGGTAAAGAAGGAAAGAACGAGTAGAGTCGGATAACAAGTAACAACTTACCCAGCTTTGGGGGTTGTACATGGAAAATCCACCCCATGGTTTAATGCGGAGGAACTCCTCTTCTTCTCCCTTGTACAATTCAGATAGTATCCTTGCCAAAGATGTGGCGGAGTCTGGACCTTTGCGACCGCAGCGGGAGGCATCGTCTCCTCCATTAAAGTGCCACAAGGGTTTTCCCCTATATTGAAGTGGCTGCACTCCCCTTATAATACATATTGACATTACTTCAATTATTGTCAATCCTGATTTGGCCAGGGTTTGTATCCGGCTCATCAGATAGAAGACTACCCTGTTTTCCTCCTCCTGGGGGCTCCGAGGGCGCCAGCTTTGGTGTTTCTTCAGCGGAGTATTGGTGAACTCAGGAAGGCCCATCCGGACTGGGTCCAGAAGGGGAACGTCATCAACATAAAACCACTCCGAGGGCCAGTCTTTGGAGGCCTTCTTTGGAGTACCGGACAGGTATCCGGTCTAGGCAATGCGCCATATTTCGGCTCCGCCCACTTGATATATGTATCCCTCCTGGTTGCGGGGGAGGAGGCAGAATAACCTCTTCCATAGCTTGAAATGTGCTTCGCAGCCCAGGAACAGCTCGCAGAGGGCAACGTAGCCCGCGATATGCAGTATGGAGGCGGGGGTAAGATTATGCAACTGGAGACCATAAAACTCCAGGAGCCCGCGGAGGAATGGGTGGATAGGAAACCCGACGCCTCTTAGCAAATACGGGACAAGGCATACCCGCTCCCCCAGAGAAGGGTTGGGGAATCTCTCCGCTTGCTCCCCGCCATTATAGTTGGCTAGTCCGGATCGGACAGGGACGATGTATGCGGGCGGAAGAAACCCTTTGGTCTGCAGCTCTATTAGGCGGCTGTGAGGGATGGAACACTTTTCCCAATCCCCTGGCTTCGAGCTGGGGAGCGGGGAGCAGGCTGCAGTGACCGGGTCTGATGGGATGGCCTCTTTAAGGCGCTCGAGGAATGCTTTCTTGGGGGAAGATGGTGTGAGTTGGATCTGAAGATCCCCTTCTCCTCAAATAGACGGTTCATCTACGGGATTAGGGTGTCAAATGCAAAAATGCCCTGGCCCCTCGCCTTCGATCGACACGTGGAGGTGGCCATTACTGAAGCACAGAAGCCAAGGAGTACAACCTTGCTGGGAGGCCAGACACTATTTGCCACGATGGGTGCACCGGATTTGGAGAAGAACCCGCCTTGCAATGCCGAAGACAATCTGCGCGTCGGACTCATTGTCATTGAAGCCTGGTTCGGGGGATACTGAGGGAGTCCTAGATAAGGGAGTATCCCGACAGCCGGACTATGTACTTTGGCCGGACTGTTGGACTATGAAGATACAAGATAGAAGACTTCGTCCCGTGTCCGGATGGGACTCTCCTTGGCGTTTCTGATGTGGATCTCCTTCTGTGTAAATCGACCATGTGTAACCCTAGCCCCCTCCAGTGTCTATATAAACTGGAGGGTTTAGTCCGTAGGATTCATCATCATTATCATCAACAATCATACCATAGGCTAGCTTCTAGGGTTTAGCCTCTCTGATCTCGTGGTAGATCAACTCTTGTAATACTCATATCATCAAGATCAATCAAGCAAGAAGTAGGGTATTACCTCCATCGAGAGGGCCCCAACCCGGGTAAACATCGTGTCCCCGATCTCCTGTTACCATTAGCCTTAGATGCACAGTTCGGGACCCCCTACCGGAGATCCGCCGGTTTTGACACCGACAGTGGCACCGATTAGGCCGCAGCTTCATCCGAGGAAACGGTGATGATGATGCTCTTCCGGTGGTGCAGGTGAAGACGGTGGTGTGGGAATGGAGGTGGCGCGAAAGACGAGGGGAACATCGGGGCAGCTCCTTGGAGGTGGAGGACGGGGTGGCTGAACCGGTGGGACGACCAGATCGACGACTGATCCTCATCCAGTACGGTGGATGAGGGACATCGAGGTGTTGCTGTGGACGACGTTGTCGGGGAAGAGGCTCCGTCTAGGTGGCGGACGGAGGAGGGTGTGGGGCTTCGCCCGGCCTCAGTGTACGAATGGGTGGGTGGATGGGATGGGAGTGGGGAACCATGGCTTAGGTACGCGATTGTCCCAAATGTGGGGTAAGTTACGAAAGTACCCCCACCGATTTGAGGCGGTTCTTTCGGTTCATGGGTACGGCATTTAGCCTGTCGGGATTTCAAAGGAAGTGGAAGTTTTCGCGCGCGTTGTAATTTTAGAATAGCAAGGCGCGGGTTTAGATGGAGGGTCTTGTCGGAGCACAACGAGACAACGATATATCATAAATATTTCGAGCTAACAAGGCGCGGGTTGAAGTTTCCGGACAAGCCTAACATGTAATGTACCAAATCAATTCGCACTACAAATGTCATTCAAAACTTTGAATTCATGTTATGTTCAATTAAAATATTTCGCTACGTGTATAATGCATGCAACCTACTACTCAAATGAACGTTTTAGTGCATTCCAAACGTATATACTACCACTTCAATATGAACTAAATTTGAATTCGTTTCTCTATTTGAATAAGATCTGCAGTAATGATTGTTGTGAAGTCAAAGCATTTAAATTCGTTTCTATGTTTTAATAAGATCTACAATCATCATTATTGTCAAGTTAAACCATCGTTTGTGTATTATCTTCACAGCACACCACATGATTAGTCTCGAGTTACATATGAACTATGTGTAGTATATGAACTCGAACTCGATAGTTTGAATCCACTTTATGTTGATTTCAAATCACATTACATTTCTATCTCTAGCTAGATCTTCATAATCTAAACCATGTCTCATATGTGTAATGTGTTTATCACATTATGTATGGTGCCCGCCCCACGCCTACAAGTATTTAGATGTGAGTTGCAAACACCACAATTACCACAAATTCAAATAAAATGTGAGAATGTTCGATACATAGTATTGTTTAGATTGTTCGATATTTAGTTGTAAGCTGCAAACACTACACATTATCACAAATTCAAATAAAATGTGAGATTGTTTGATGTATAGTATGGTTTAGATTGTTCGACATTTAGCTGTGAGTTGCAAACGCCATGCATTATCACATTATGGTATAACATGTGCAAAAACCACAGCACACGTTATATTCATGCATGCATATATTTAAAACACTATGATTTCCTATTCAAACATATGAATCCACTTTCATATCAAATTATGATCTTTGTTAGTCTCTTACACCCACACAATCCTCTAACCTTTGTAGCTACCACTAAATTTCTCTCGTGCATGCACACACCCTCCTCGCCCTCCCCGTCCCTCAGCATTCTATCCATCGCGCACATTCTTTTTTTTCTTTAGGTTGTTCTCCCAGAGTCTCCACAACTCCTTTCCGACACACACCGATCGAGAAACCTCTCCAGCGATGTCTGCCTACAACATACACGCGCACCTTCAATCTCCTCCTTTATGTGTCCTTGCCTCGTGTCTCTCATACGGTCCCTCTTTTCATCGATCTCACAACCGCACACTCCTCCCCCTATGTAGCTAGTAGCTGGGCCTCTCGCACCACCTCCTAGCTCCATTCTCTCTGTCTGTCCATCTCGCTGGGCCTTATTTGCCTCTAACAAATGGATGTACACCGACCGATCTCCCGTTATACATATAGCTAGCTAGGTCCTCATAACTCGTTTTCCCCACGCGTCGATTGATCTAGCTGATTAGTTATGTCTCTCCCTTCCTCCGACAAACAACAATTGATCTACCCATCTAGTTAGGTTTGCTTACCAAACACATGGTTCCCCTTCATCATCCATGGATGCATCCCGATAGATCTATCATGCACAGTGTGCACATGTAAACACATCCCCACTCTTATTGATAATATTGCAGTTCCACCCTCAGTTTGTCTAGTAGGCCTCTCCCACCATCTTCGAGAAGCAACTCCATCACCCATCCAACACTCGGCCCCTCTCCCTCCATCTCTCTCTCCTCTCTCTCTCTGTCCCATCATGTTTCCCGTCCTTCAGTTATGTATGGATGTCGACCGATCTCCCTCAAGACATAGCTGGGTCTCTCCTTCTCAACACATATACAAGTCGTTGTACCTCTATAGTTAGGCCTCTGCCTACCCCTCCCCCCACCCCCTCCCCCCCACACACCGATACATCGAGCGTTCTAGTCATGTCTCCCCGCCACACACAAACTTGACTCAGCCCCTTTGACGTCGACAGGTCAGTCGCCCTATATCTTTGACTTGCACACACACACAATTTCGATGGCTCTCTTCATCAATCTCGCACCCACCCACTTGATTCTCTCTTCGACTCTATCGATATCTATGACCCCTCCCTCTCTTCTCGTGGATCGCCCGACCCTCTATATATCATATGGATAGGCCTCCATTTCACACAAATTGCATGCAAAATTTTGTTTGAGATTTCATCGACACATATTCCAACAAATACATTCACGAAATCAACCCCCCAAAAAAAACAAAAAACACTCACGAACGCGGTTTGTATCTCTCACACACACCCACGTAGGTGGGGGACGTGCACGAAGAGAAGAGGTGCATGCACGGCGCACGTACTCCCATCTCTTTCCAACCACACCCGAGCGGGTACACGGTGGAGCTAATTTCTGTATGAAAAGGTAGCCCACGTGGTAATTTGGCACGTGTACTGGTTGTCCACTTGGTGAAGGGAGGATCGTCTACAACGGGTGAACAAACAAATTGCGACTTGACGCGTTATGTTAAAAGAGGCAAACCATGTGGGGCCTACCTTAGAGGCAAGGCTCTATACACTGGAGTACTTTTGATGTGTCCCGTCAACTCGCAGAACAAGGAGAAGCTTGCTTAGTACGCTATCTCCCCATGCACGGCGCGATGGCTCACAGGATGAGGTGAAGCTTGCTTAGTACTGTACGCTGCTACGTCTCGAGCTTGCGTTGGTTTTCCTCGAAGAGGATAGGGTGATGCAGCAAGTGTAGCATAAGTATTTCCCTCAGTTTTGAGAACCAAGGTATCAATCCAAAGAGGAGGCTCCTCAAAAGTCCCACCCACCTACACAAACAAACTGAGAACTCCCAACCAACGCAATAAAGGGGTTGTCAATCCCTTCACGGCCACTTCATGCAAAGTGAGATCTCGATAGAGATAGTATGATAAGATAAATATATTTTTGGTATTTTATAATATAGATGCAAAAAGTAAAGATGCAAATAAAAGTAGATTGAAAGCAAATATGGTAAGAGATAGACCCGGGGGCCATAGGTTTCACTAGAGGCTTCCCTCAAGATAGCATAAGTATTACGGTGGGTGAACAAATTACTGTCGAGCAATTGATAGAAAAGCGCATAGTTATGAGATTATCTAGGCATGATCATGTATATAGGCATCACGTCCATAACAAGTAGACCGACTCTGTGTGCATCTACTACTATTACTCCACACATCGAATCGACTCTGCCGCATCTAGAGTATTAAGTTCATAAGAACAGCGTAACGCATTAACCAAGATGACATGATTTAGAGGGATAAACTCATGCAATATGATATAAACCCCATCTTGTTATCCTCGATGGCAACAATACAATACGTGTCTTGCAACCCTTTACATCCTTTGGGTAAGAACACCGCAAGATTGAACCCAAAGCTAAGCAATTCTCCCATGGCAAGAAAGATCAATCTAGTAGGCCAAACCAAACTGATAATTCGAAGAGACTTGCAAAGATAACTCAATCATACATAAAAGAATTCAGAGAGGATTCAATTAATATCCATAGATAAATTTGATCATAAACCCACAATTCGTCGCATCTCGACAAACACATCGCAAAAGAGATTACATCGAATAGATCTCCACAAGAGAGGGGGAGAACATTGTATTGAGATCCAAAAAGAGAGAAGAAGCCATTTAGATAATAACTATGGACCCGTAGGTCTGCGGTAAACTACTCACAACTCATTGGAGGGGCAAGGATGTTGATGCAGAAGCCCTCCATGGTCGATTCCCCCTCCGGCAGAGTGCTGGCGAAGGCTCCAAGATGGGATCTCGCGGATAGAGAAGGTTACGGCGGTTTAAATTGTGTTTCGTGGTGCTCCTGGATGTTTCGGGGTACGTAGGTATATATACAAGGAAGAAGTACGTCGGTGGTCGCCCGAGGGGCCCACAAGACAGGGGGCCTGCCCTACAGGGGGGGGGGGCGCGGCCCCCTATCTCGTGGGGCCCTCGGGAGCTTCTTGACATGCACTCCAAGCTCTCCGGATCATGTTTGTTCCAAAATCACGCTCCCGAAGGTTTCATTCCGTTTGGACTCCGTTTGATATTCATTTTCTTCGAAATACTGAATTAGGCAAACAAAAACAGCAATACGGGTTGGGCCTCCGGTTAGTAGGTTAGTCCCAAAAATGATATAAATGTGTAAAATAAAGCCCATAAACATCCAAAAGGGGTAATATAATAGCATGGAACAATCAAAAATTATAGATACGTTGGAGACATATCAAGCATCCCCAAGCTTAATTCCTCCTCGTCGTCGAGTAGGTAAATGATAAAAAAGAAATTTTTGATGTGGAATGCTACCTAGCATAATTCTCAATGTAATTTTCTTTATTGTGGCATGAATGTTCAGATCCAAATGATTCAAGATAAAAGCTTATAAAATATAAACATAATAATGCTTCAAAGCATACTAACAAATAATCATGTCCTATCAAAATTACATAGCCAAAGAAAGCTTATCCCTACAAAATCATATAGTTAGGCCATGCTTCATTTTCATTGCACAAAATACTCCCATCATGCACAACCCCGATGACGAGCCGAGCAATTTTTTCATACTTTTTAACACGCTTCAGGTTTTTCAACTCTTACGCAATACATGAGTGCAAGCCATGAACATAGCACTATGGTGGTGGTTGTGAGGACAAAAAGTGGAAGAAGATAGTCTCACATCAACTAGGCGTATCAACGGGCTATGGAGATGCCCATCAATAGATATCAATGTGAGTGAGTAGGGATTGCCATGCAACGGATGCACTAGAGCTATAAATATATGAAAGCTCAACAAAAGAAACTAAGTGGGTATGCATCCAACTTGCTTGCTCACGAAGACCTAGGGCATTTTGAGGAAGCCCATCATTGGAATATACAAGCCAAGTTCTATAATGAAAAATTCCCACTAGCATATGGAAGTGACAACATATGAGACTCTCTATCATGAAGATCATGGTGCTATTTTGAAGCACAAGTGTGGAAAAAGAGATAGTAGAAATTGTCCCTTCTCTCTTTTTCTCTCATTTTTTTCTTTAAGAGATAGTAGCAATTGTCCCATCTCTCTTTTTCTCTCATTTTTTTCTTTCTTTTCTCTTTTTTTCTTTCTCTTTTTTTCTCTTTTTTTTATCTTTTTTTTTCTTTTTGGTGGGCATCTTTGGCCTCTTTTATTTTTATAAAGTCCGAAGCCTCCTCCCAACTTGTGGGGGAATCATAGTCTTCATCATCCTTTCCTCACTAGGACAATGCTCTAATAATGAAGATCATCACACTTATATGGATTTACTACTCAAGAATTACAACTCAAAGCTAGAACAAGATATGACTCTATATGAATGCCTCCGGCGGTGTACCGGGATATGCAATGAATCAAGAGCGACATGTATGAAGATTATGAAGGTGGCTTTGCCACAAATACGATGTCAACTACATGATCATGCAAAAGACCAATATGACAATGATGAAATGTGTCATAATAAATGGAACGGTGGAAAGTTGCATGACAATATATCTCGGAGTGGCTATGGAAATGCCATAATAGGTAGGTATGGTGGCTGTTTTGAGGAAGGTAAATAAAGGGTTCAATACCGGCAAGAGTTGCGTGGTAAGAAGAAAAGCTAGCAAAGTGGAAGGATAAGTGTGCATATGTCCATGGACTCGCATTAGTCAAAAAAGAAATCATATACTTATTGCAAAAGTCTACTTAGCCCTCGAAGCAAAGTACTACTACGCATGCCCCAAGAGGGATAGATTGGTAGGAAAAATTCCATCGCTCGTCCTAGACTGCCACTCGTAAGGAAGACACTCAAAAGAGCACCTCATGCAACAAATTTGTCACACAACTTTTACCATACGTGCATGCTACGGGACTTGCCAACTTCAACAAAAGTATTTGTCAATTTCATAATTACCCACTAGCATGACACTAACATTACTACCTTTATATCTCAAAACAATTATCAAGCATCAAGTTGATCATAGCATCCAATTCTTTTTCTATGATAGTTTTTATTATACCCAACTTGGATGCTCATCATTCTAGGACCAACTTTGTAACCATAGCAAATACCATGCTGTTGTAAGAGACTCTCAAAATAATATAAGTGAAGCATGATAGACTAGCAATTTCTATAAAATTAAAACACCACCGTGCTCTAAAAGATATAAGTGAAGTACTAGAGCAAAAAACTATCAAGCTCAAAAGATATAAGTGAAGCACATAGAGTATTCTAGAAAATTCTAATCTAATAGGCTTCTACCAAAAGGTGTGTACAGCAAGGATGATTGTGGTAAACTAAAATTCAAAGACTAATATAATACACGACGCTCCAAGCAAAACACATATCATGTGGCGAATAAAAATATAGCTCCAAGTAAAGTTACAGATGAACGAAGATTTAAAGAGGGATGCCTTCCCTGGGCATCCCCAAGCTTAGGCTTTTGGCTATTCTTGAATATCTTGGGGTGCCTTGGGCATCCCCAAGCTTAGGCTCTTGCCACCCTTTATTCCATAGTCCATAAAAGCTTTACCCAAAACTTGAAAACTTCACAACACAAAACTCAACAGGAAATCTTATAAGCTCCGTTAGTGAAAGAAAACAAAACCACCACATAAGGTACTGCAATGAAATCATTATTTATTTATTTTGGTGTTAAACCTACTGTATTCCAACTTCCTTATGGTTTATAAACTAATTTACTAGCCATAGATGCATTGAAATAAGCAAATAACACACGAAAAACAGAATCTGTCAAAAACAGAATAGTCTGTAGCAATCTGTAACTAACGAAAACTTCTGAACTTTAAAAATCCTACCAAAATAGGACGTATTGGAGAATTTGTTTATTGATCAGAAGCAAAAAGAATCAATCCAAAATCACGTTTATGTGATTTATTGATTTTTTTATCGTGAGCGCAAAGTTTCTGTTTTTCAGCAGAATCAAATCAACTATCATCATAGTTTATCCTATAGGTTCTACTTGGCACAAACACTAAATAAAACATGAAAACACATCTAAACAGAAATTAGATGCAAGATTTATTACGAAACAGGAACAAAAACAAAGAACATAAATAAAATTGGGTTGCCTCCCAACTAGCGCTATCGTTTAACGCCCCTAGCTAGGCATAAAAGCGAAGATAGATCTAAGTAGTGCCATATTTGGCACTCTTCCTTTTAATGGAGTTATGCGCATGTCCGGGAAGCTCTTTGCATTTCTCATCATGCTCAGAGATCCTAAGATCTAAGGCATCCAACCGCTTATTGTAAAGTGTGATCAAATTATTCATGCGGTTGATACTTGCAACAATATTCTTAAAAGGTTCAATAAGTTTTTCCAATTCAAGAAGTTTCTCTAAAATTTGGGTTCCTTCAAGAGATAAAGATGATCTTTCTTGTCGGGGAAGTATTCCTACTATCCCCTCTAAAATTTCATAAGCAGAACTACGATCAATCTCAAAAACTTCCCCTTCTGCGGCAACATCAAGGAGTTGTTTGTGGGATAAGGTTAACCCAATGTAAAAATTGCGAATTAAAATCTTGAAATCTCATTCTAGGGCACAACTACGATAAGATTCTAACATCCTAAACCAAGCATCTTTTAAATTTTCACCTTGTCTTTGTTTGAACTGGAGAACTTCAAAGTCGGGATACGAAGGGATAAAAACTGAGCTAGCCATGATGACAAGGTAAACGAACTAACACACGAGCAAACGGAAAAAGGCAAGAAAAAAGAGAGGAGGAGATTGGGAGAGAGAGAGGGCGAATAAAACGACAAGGGTGAAGTGGGGGATAGGAAAACGAGAGGCAAATGGCAAATAATGTAAATGCGAGGGAGATGGGTTTGTGATGGGTACTTGGTATGTCTTGACTTGAGCAAAGACCTCCCGACAACGGCGCCGTAAATCCTTCTTGCTACGTCTTGAGCTTATGCGTTGGTTTTCCTCAAAGAGGAGAGGGTGATGCAGCAAGTGTAGCGTAAGTATTTCCCTCAGCCGAGAACCAAGGTATCAATCCAAGAGGAGGCTCCTCAAAAGTCCCACACACCTACACAAACAAGCAGAGAACTCGCAACCAACGCAATAAAGGGGTTATCAATCCTTCACGGCCACTTCATGTAAAGTGAGATCTGATAGAGATAGTATGATAAGATAAATATATTTTTGGTATTTTATAATATAGATGCAAAAAGTAAAGATGCAAATAAAAGTAGATTGAAAGCAAATATGGTAAGAGATAGACCCGCCATAGGTTTCACTAGAGGCTTCCCTCAAGATAGCATAAGTATTACGGTGGGTGAACAAATTACTGTCGAGCAATTGATAGAAAAGCGCATAGTTATGAGATTATCTAGGCATGATCATGTATATAGGCATCACGTCCATAACAAGTAGACCGACTCGCCTCGCATCTACTACTATTACTCCACACATCGGTGACTCCTGCCTGCATCTAGAGTATTAAGTTCATAAGAACAGCGTAACGCATTAACCAAGATGACATGATTTAGAGGGATAAACTCATGCAATATGATATAAACCCCATCTTGTTATCCTCGATGGCAACAATACAATACGTGTCTTGCAACCCTTTCTATCACTGGGTAAGAACACCGCAAGATTGAACCCAAAGCTAAGCACTTCTCCCATGGCAAGAAAGATCAATCTAGTAGGCCAAACCAAACTGATAATTCGAAGAGACTTGCAAAGATAACTCAATCATACATAAAAGAATTCAGAGAGGATTCAATTAATATCCATACATAAATTTGATCATAAACCCACAATTCATCGGATCTCGACAAACACATCGCAAAAGAGATTACATCGAATAGATCTCCACAAGAGAGGGGGAGAACATTGTATTGAGATCCAAAAAGAGAGAAGAAGCCATCTAGCTAATAAATATGGACCCGTAGGTCTGTGGTAAACTACTCACAACTCATTGGAGGGGCAAGGATGTTGATGTAGAAGCCCTCCGTGGTCAATTCCCCCTCCGGCAGAGTGCCGGCGAAGGCTCCAAGATGGGATCTCGCGGATACACAAGGTTACGGCGGTGTAAATTGTGTTTCGTGGTGCTGCTGGATGTTTCGGGGTACGTAGGTACATATACAAGGAAGAAGTACGTCGGTGGTCGCCCGAGGGGCCCACAAGACAGGAGGCCCGCCCTACAGGGGGGGCGCCGCCCCCTATCTCGTGGGGCCCTCGGGAGCTTCTTGACATGCACTCCAAGCTCTCTGGATCATGTTTGTTCCAAAATCACGCTCCCGAAGGTTTCATTCCGTTTGGACTCCGCTTTGATATTCATTTTCTTGAAATCTTGAAATAGGCAAACAAAAACAGCAATACGGGTTGGGCCTCCGGTTAGTAGGTTAGTCCCAAAAATGATATAAATGTGTAAAATAAAGCCCATAAACATCCAAAAGGGGTAATATAATAGCATGGAACAATCAAAAATTATAGATACGTTGGAGACGTATCATACGCCATACGCCCGCTCCCTCGCCCACGCGCGCGGTGGCTTGCAGAACAAGGAGAAATGTTTACTACTCCCTCCGTTTACTCCTCGTCCCTACTACCTTGGTTAGAGAGATTATCATATTGTTTGGAATATATATGTCCTTTAGTAGATTTCAATATGGACTACCAGTACATACTCCAAACACTGATGTATATAGACGTATTTTAGAGTGTAGATTCACTCATTTTGCTCCGTATGTAGTCCATATTGAGGCCCTATTTGGTTCATAAGTACTAAGACTTTTTCTAGTCCCAACTAAAAAGTCCCTACTCCTTAAAAAGTCCCTCCTTGTTCGTTTTCAGGGACTAAAAAGTCCCTAGTCCCTCCCTAGAGGTTATTGAATGACCATGTTACCCCAAGTATACAGAAAAATAACAACCACACAACACCATCGGGCGGCGGGGCAATGGGTGGAAGGGAGGGGCATTGTTGGAAAAGTACGAAAAAAGACTCTCCTTGAGAGTCTTCTTCATTAAGTCCCAAAAAGCAAGTTTTAGTCCCTAGTAGTTCCTCCTGTTTGGTTAAAAAGTCTCTAAGAGGGACTTTTTCTAGTCCCTACACTAAAAACTCCCTGGAAACAAACACCCCCTGAAACAGACGTAATAGTACGCACTCTCTCTCGCCCCTCGACCCTCGCCCACGTGGTGGACGTGCAACAATTCATTCGGTCTCATATAGCCAGAACGATATATACTGCAGTACCATTATTGCTCGACTGCCCGAAGAGGCGAAGAGCCAATCGCAAGGTTAATATTTTGGAGATGCCAAGTGCAAGGTTATATGAGAACGATTAGTAGGTGCCTCGTCATTTATAAATAAAGTTTTTTTCTTCAGTGGCACATACGCAATATGATAGGTTCATATGGAGAGAAAAGGAAACCGCTCCACTATATACATAGTCAGGACGGGCCAACCTACACGGTTGCTTCTTTGGGGTTGCTCTCTTCACACTCTCTCACACAAAATGACTGTGGCCACATCTCTAACATCCCGGCGGATCACGTCCGGCCGGGGGAAGAATGGATGCTTAGTCTAGATGCGGTCGCCGTCGCCGACGGCGAAAACCCACTGTCGGCACGTCCCGATCAGGGGTCCCCGCCATTCTCTCTCACAAAGCCGATGAGGTTACCTTCGTCCCTTGCTCACTGCCGCGACGTGGGAAGTTGCCGCATCCCGCTGCCCTCCTCAAGGTTGAGCTAAATCCCGACATCCCTCAGGTACAGCTCCCTTTACAACCATCTTGCACCACTTCTCCAGCTGCCCACATCACTCCATGTGGATATTTCTCTACTTCTTTGCCCCGCACATACCTCTACTGGGTTCTATGTACTGTATTTGTGATGAGTTTATGTCTCATCAACTAGTCCCAGTAATCTTATTCTAATCACGCTTCTTCAATTTCTTTGCCACAGGGATGCTCATCTCGATTTTGGTGAAACTGCACAAAATGCTCTGATGGTCAAAAGGTTGCAAACTTCATTTCTTAGGAAGCTCGAATGTTGCTAGCAAATAGAAGCCTGGTCAGGGTTTACGGTTCAAGGGCTAGGGACTGCATGGATCGTTTTTTCTTTAGCTGCCTCTGTTCCAAAATAAGTGTCAACTTTAGTAGTAGTACAACTTTGTACTAAAGTTTGCATAAAGTCGAGACACTTATTTTGGAACGGAGGGAGTACATATTTGCTATGATCTATCAATCATTGAGATGCAATAGCATGAATGTTAGTCTCCTTTGTATTTGATGAAATGTTGCAATGGGCAACCTTGGACGCAAGATACACGTAACAGAAGCTGGAAGCTTTATAGCATTGTACAAATTTATCTCGCTGATAAATTACAGTATGTACTATACTAGTACTTCCTCCATTCCTAAATATAAGTCTTTCTAGAGATTTCACCATGAACCACATGCAGATGTATATAGATGCATTTTAAGTGTAGATTCATTCATTTTATTCCGCATGTACTCCACCTAGTGGAATATCTACAAAGACTTATCTACTATATCTTAATAGCTAGCCCCCACTACTAGGAATTCTCTATCCTCTCCTTGAGCCACATCATCAAAATTAATGGAGCCGTTAGATGAACTAAATCAGTCCATAATAGCCGTCTGATCTAGACGTTGAGAGGCTCCGCACTAAGCCACATGCAAGCATGCAGAAATACCGTGGCATGCATGTGAGTGGGTTTTAAATCACATCAACATGTCTGCATGCAAGCATGCACCGGTAGCATGCATGTGAGTGAGCTTTTAAGTCCCATTAACATGTCAAAAAGAAAAATATAATCCCATTATGCAGTAGGAGTTGGCTGATCTTTTGTCCTTAGGATGATCTAAATGATGATGGGAGTTTTTTAGTTTGGCTACCACATTTGTCATGCGGTTATAGAGTTTTTTTAGTTCTATGAAATCGATAATTTTACGCATACAGATATACGGCTGTTTCGCGGCAACGCGCGGGGACTCATCTAGTATTTAGGAATGGAGGGAGTATTATGTAAAGAGTTAAGTGTCGCACGGTGTCTAGAAAATATGGTGATAGTGTGAGGTGGGCCATGTAATCACTGAGCGTGCGTGTTTTCACTGCTCTTGCACTCCTCCGCTGTAAGAATGGAGAAAATTATAATCTAGTAGTACCTCCTTTCGCCGAAAGCATGGGACATCCAGCATTCCTACCACCTCAGTAATAATGACCACTGAGACGTCACATCACAAAGCCCCAACAATCCGTTGGACGGACGATGCAACCATCACTCTTGAATCCGCTTCTCCCTTCAACGCGTGGGGGGGGGGGTTGGATGAACAGTGAGCGGTGGGGGTGGATGAACAGGACCCCGTGGCGTTGCCTCTGGATGAACAGGACCCCGATTGATCGAGCCGGTTGGGGCTGGATGAACATGACGCCGTGGAGGAATGGATGAACAGGACGACCCCGTGGAGGGCTGGATGAACAGTAGACGTGGAGGGGTGGATGAACAGTAGCCCGTGGAGGGGTGGTTGAACAGGAGCCAGTGGAGAGGGGTGGTTGAACAGTAGCCAGTGGAGTAGCGCGCGGTGGAGGCTGGATGAACAGGAGCCCGTGGAGGCTGGAGGAGGTCGACGGTGGATGAACAGTAGCCTATGGAGGCTGGAGGAGGTCGACGGTGGAGATGAACAGTATCCCGTGGAGTCCCGTTTTGCGGTACGCCACACCCCTCCCGATGAACAGGACCCCCGTTTCGACCGTAGCGCTCCAACACAAATCCGTTTCGTCCGTTTTGCAGTACGCCACACCCCTCCCGATCAACAGGACCCCCGTTTCGACCGTAGGAGGTCCGTTTCTTTCGTTTTTCGGTACGCCAGACCCCTCCCGATGAACAGGATCCCGTTTCGAACGTTTCCGGTCGAACACAAGGCCATTTCCTCCGTTCTGCGGTGCGCCAGGCCTCGTTTCCATCGCCTGTTCCATCCAAGCCCTCCCGATGAACACGACGACGCATTCAATTCCGACCCAGCCGATTGCCTCCCCATGAACACGATGACGACGTTGTTTCTCCGTTCCGACCCAGCCATGTACACGAGCCCTGGCCGTACGTATGCGCGAGTAGGCATTCGAGACCCCGCCCGTATGTACATGTACGTGGCCGTATTTTCTTTCTTGCACACTGGCCGCTGTATGTACGTGTACATGCTACGTGCGCGCCTCTACTACGACATGTGCGCACCTCTACATCCACCAGTATGTACGTACATGATGTCTACTACACAACCTTATTCTTGTAGACATTGTTGGGCCTCCAAGTGTAAAGGTTTGTAGGACAGTAGCAAATTTCCCTCAAGTGGATGACCTAAGGTTTATCAATCCGTGGGAGGCGTAGGATGAAGATGGTCTTTCTCAAGCAACCCTGCAACCAAATAACAAAGAGTCTCTTGTGTCCCCAACACACCCAATACAATGGTAAATTGTATAGGTGCACTAGTTCAGCGAAGAGATGGTGATACAAGTGCAATATGGATGGTAGATATAGGTATTTGTAATCTGAAAATATAAAAACAGCAAGGTAAGATAAAAGTGAGCGTAAACGGTATTGCAATGCTAGGAAACAAGGCAAAGGGTTCATACTTTCACTAGTGCAAGTTCTCTCAACAATAATAACATAGATAGATCATATAACAATCCCTCAACATCCAACAAAGAGTCACTCCAAAGCCACTAATAGCGGAGAACAAACGAAGAGATTATGGTAGGGTACGAAACCACCTCAAAGTCATCCTTTCTGCTCGATCTATTCAAGAGTCCGTATTAAAATAACATGAAGCTATTCTTTCTGTTCAATCTATCATAGAGTTCATACTAGAATAACACCTTAAGACACAAATCAACAAAAACCCTAATGTCACCTAGATACTCCATTGTCACCTCAAGTATCCGTGGGCATGATTATACGATATGCATCACACAATCTCAGATTCATCTATTCAACCAACACAAAGTAGTTCAAAGAGTGCCCCAAAGTTTCTACCGGAGAGTCAAGACGAAAACTTGTGCCAACCCTTATACATAGGTTCATGGGCGGAACCCGCAAGTTGATCACCAAAACATACATCAAGTGGATATCCTATTGTGACCACAGATAAACATGGCAAGACATCCATCAAGTGTTCTCCAATCCTTAAAGACTCAATCCGATAAGATAACTTCAAGAGGAAAACTCAATTCATCACAAGAGAGTAGAGGGGTAGAAACATCATAAGATCCAACTATAATAGCGAAGCTCACGATACACCAAGATCGTGCCATAGAGAGAACACGAGAGAGATCAAACAAATAGCTACTGGTGCATACCATCAGCCCCGAGGGTGAACTACTCCCTTCTCGTCATGGAGAGCGCCGGGATGATGAAGATGGCCACCGGTGAGGATTCCCCTCCGTGAGTCTTTGGAACGGGCTCCCGAGAGGTTTTTGGTGGCTACAGAGGCTAGCGGCGGCGGAACTCCCGATCAATCTTCGTGTTCGATGTTTTTAGGGTACGTGGAGTTATATAGGCGAAAGAAGTCGGTCGGGGGAGCCTCGAGGGGCCCAGGAGACAGGGGGCACGCCCAGGGGGTGGGCGCGCCCTCCTATCTCCTGGCTTCCTTGAACCTTCCCTGGCTTGAACTCCAAGTCTCCCGGATTATATCCTTTCCACAAATCATGCTCCCGAAGGTTTCATTCCATTTGGACTCTGTTTGATATTCCTTTTCTTCGAAATACTGAAACAAGCAATAAAACAATAATGTGGGCTGGGCCTCTGGTCAATAGGTTAGTCCCAAAAGTAACATAAAAGTGTATAATAAAGCCCATAATCATTCAAAACAGATAATAAAATAGCATGAATGCTTCATAAATTATAGATATGTTGGAGACGTATCAGCATCCCCAAGCTTAATTCCTGCTCGTCCTCGAGTAGGTAAATGATAAAAGAAAGAATTTATGAAGTGTGAATGCTAGAAGGTGCACAAGTTTGATCAATGATAATTTCAATCACCTTTTCTAGCATGATTATATGTCATAACAGTAGTTCATCCCATAAAAGTTCTCACGAACAAGTAACCAGCAATTCACATGTATAGACCATAAACTTTCTTGAAAAGTAGCAAACTATGTTCTCAGTCATCAAACAATTGCAATTCATCTTATTTTCAGGAAGGGTCTATGTCAGAGCTTTGATTTAGCAAACTTCACATACTCAACTATCATATAGTCTTCTACAATTGCTAACACTCACGCAATACTAATGGTTATGGAGTTTCAATCGGACACTGAGAAAGATAGGGGCTTATAGTTTTGCCTCCCAACGTATTCACCTTTGGGTAATGTCAACAATAATAGTTCATGCTAACTTACATCCAATTGGATATATATATCAGGATCTTTCCAACACGAGGTGCTTGCCAAAGGATAAAATGAAAAAGGGAAAGGGGAAGATCACCTTGACTCTTGCATGAAGTAAAAGACATAAAGTTAAAGATAGGCCCTTCGCAGAGGGAAGCAGAGGTTGTCATGCGCTTTTATGGTTGGATGCACAAAATCTTAATGCAAAAGAACGTCACTTTATATTGCCACTTGTGATACAGACCTTTATTATGCAGTCCGTCATTTTTATTAATTCCATATCACAAGATCGTATAAAGCTTATTTTCTCCACACTAATAAGTCATACATATTTAGAAGGCAATTTTTATTGCATGCAACATGACAACTTACTTGAAGGATCTTACTCAATCCATAGGTAGGTATGGTGGACTCTCATGGCAAAACTAGGTTTAAGGATCTTTGGAAGCATAAGTAGTATCTCTACTTGGTGCAAGGAATTTGGCTAGCATGAGGGGGAAAGGCAAGCTCAACATACTTGAATGATCCATGACAATATACTTTAACTGAGATGTGAGAAAACATAACCCATTACGTTGTCTTCCTTGTCCAACATCAACTCTTTAGCATGTCATACTTAATGAGTGCTCACAATTATAAAAGATGTCTAAGATAGTATATTTATATGTGAAATCCCTCTTCCTTCAATATTGTTTCATGAATTGTTCAAATGACCAATACAATGCTTGCTAACCTTCAATAAATTTACAACCTCTACTTCTTAGATGTGACTTCATTACTCCCCATGGGATAAGCAAATGAAACATATATAATTTCGGATTTATGACATTCAACTCATTCAACCATTTACTCATAGGATATAATTTAAGCACACGAGTAAGTGACAAACTACTCCAAAAAGATATATGTGAAGATCAATGAGTAGCTAAATAATTATGTAACTATGTGAAGACTCCCTCTCATTTAAGAATTTCAGATCTTGGTATTGTATTCAAACAGCAAGCAAAACAAAATAAAATGACATTTCAAGGATAGCACGACTCATGTGAAGAAGCAAAAACTTAGGCTCAACCTATACTAACCGATAGTTGTTGAAGAAGAAAGGTGGGTTGCCTAACGGGGCATCACCAAGCTTAGATGCTTGATACTTCTTGAAATATTATCTTGAGGTGCCTTGGGCATCCCCAATCTTGAACTTTTGTGTCTCCTTAATTCACACCAAACTCAACAAGAACTCGTGAGATATAGTAGTATAAACCAATGCAAAACCTTATCATTTTCTACTGTAAAAAATTAATAAAATTATTATTCAAAATTGCATACTAAATGTCTCTGCATATTTAATAATCCTATCCTCAAATAGAATCATTAAACAGGCAAACATATGCAAACAATGCAAACATAACAGCAATCTGCCAAAACAGTACAGTCTGTAAAGAATGCAAGATTCATCATACTTCCCTAACTCCAAAAATTATGAGAAAAATACTAGGCTGTAGAGGATTTATCAGAGCTCAAAATGCAAAAAGTTTCAACATTATATCATTCTCTGAATTTTCTAGGGAACTTTTTGCAACAGCGGTAAACTTTCTGTTTTCAAACAGCAACATGTATACTTGCAAAATAAGCATGGTAAAGAATATCCTTGACATTTTTATTGAAAATAAAGATGCAAAACACTATTCTAAATAACTGCAAGAAAAACTAACAAAATAAAATGACGCTCCAAGCAAAACACATATCATGTGGTGAATAAAAATATAGCTCCAAGTAAAGTTACCGATATACTAAGACGAAAGAGGGGATGTCATCCGGGGCATCCCCAAGCTTAGGATCTAGGTTGTCCTTGAATATTACCTTGGGGTGACTTGGGCATCCCCAAGCTTAGGCTCTTGCCACTCCTTATTCCATAGTCCATCGAATCTTTACCCAAAACATGAAAACTTCACAACACAAAACTCAACAGAAAACTCAGAAGCTCGCTTAGCAAAAGAAAACAAAACACCACTTCAAGGTACTGTAATGAACTCATTATTTATTTATATTGGTGTTAAACCTACTGTATTCCAACTTATCTATGGTTTATAAACTATTTTACTAGCCATAGATGCATCAAAATAAGCAAACAACACACGAAAACAGAATCTGTCAAAAACAGAACAGTCTATAGTAATCTGTAACTAACGTAAACTTCTGGAACTCCAAAAATTCTACCAAAATAGGAAGTCCTAGAAAATTTGTCTATTGATTTACAGCAAAACGAATCAACACAAAATCGCTTTTCTGTGATTTACTAAATGTTTTGTCGTGCACGCAAAGTTTCTGTTTTTCAGCAGAATCAAATTAACTATCACCATAGGTTATCCTAGATGTTCTACTTGGCACAAACACTAATTAAAACATGAAAACACATCTAAACAGAAAGTAGATGATTTATTTATTACTAAACAGAACCGAAAAAGCAAGAAACAAAAATAAAGTTAGGTTGCCTCCCAACAAGCGCTATCGTTTAACGCCCCTAGCTAGGCCTGATGATTTCAATGATGCTCACATAAAAGATAATAATTGAAAAATAAAGAGAGCATCTTGAAGAATATGACTAGCACATTTAATTCTAACCCACTTCCTCTAGATAGGGATTTTGTGAGCAAACAACTTATGGGAACAATAATCAACTAGCATAGGAAGGTAAAACAAGCATGACTTCAAGACTTTAGGCACATAGAGAGGAAACTTGACATCATTGCAATTCCTACAAGCATATGTTCCTCCCCCATAATAGTTTTCAGTAGAATCATGAATGAATTCAACAATATAACCAGCACCTAAAGCATTCCTTTCATGATCTACAAGCATAGAAAATTTACTACTCTCCACATAAGCAAAATTCTTCTCATTCGGAATAGTGGGAGTAAACTCAACAAAATAATTATCATGTGAGGCATAATCCAATTGAAAACTAAAATCATGATGACAAGTTTCATGGTTATCATTACTCCTAATAGCATACAAGTCATCACAATAATCATCATAGATAGCAACTTTGTTCTCATAATCAATTGGAACCTCTTCTGAAATAGTGGATTCATCACTAAATAAAGTCATGACCTCTGCAAATCCACTTTCATAAATATAATCATCATAAATAGGAGGCATGTTTTCATCATAATAAATATTCTCATCAAAACTTGGGGGACTAGACATATCATCTTCATCAAACATAGCTTCCCCAAGCTTGTGGCTTTGCATATCATTAGCATCATGGATAATCAAGGAATTCGTACTAACAACATTGCAATCATGCTCATCATACAAAGATTTAGTGTGTCGGTGTACTAGAGTAGGGGTACCCTACTACCCCGAACTCGTGCACGGACAGTTGCAACGCCCCACGGCCGGGCCGGCTTGATGGCCGCCAAGATCCTCAGCGGCTCCTTTGGAGCCATTCAAGAACGAAGCAGTCAAGACCCCGGCAAGCGGAGCTTGCCGGGAAGGCCACCTGTATGAAAGGTAACAAGGCCCCGGCAAGAGGAGCTTGCCGGGAAGGCTTGGCGGGCGCTGAACGCCCAAGCGCGACAAGGTTCCCGCCGCGGCAAAGCGCTTGCCGGGGCGGGCGACCTCTCTTCATCTCCGCTCCAGCTCACCCGCCAACGTGTCACCACGGGGCTCCCCCAAGTACGCGTGTCGGTGGGCTGTGCAGCCAGCGGGGAGTAGCGACAAACAGCGCTGACAAGCCACCATCGTGGCGGATGGAGGCGCACTTAACGGTCCCTGTTACACTGTTCGGGCGACCGAGACAGGCATTGATGACTCTTGTCCCTTGCCGTCAGAGTTAGGTATAGGTTACTGTACACTGTACAAAGCGGTGTACCTACCTAAGTTTTTACCATTGTGACCTTGTCTACTTGCCACATGTGGTGACCCCTTGTACATATAAAAGGAGGCCCGAGGGCAACATAGAGGTGGTTCGATTCGGCTGGGTTTCTAGTCTAGCTCCAGCTTAGTTCATCACACTCAAGTTAGGTCTTGTAGCCAGCATTGCTCCCTAGCAAGAACACCAGATAATCCACAAAGCAGCAGTAGGAGTATTATCTCTCCGGAGAGCTCCGAAGCTGGGTAAAAAACCCTCTCGTGCGCATCGCCTCGACCCGCTCTTTGTGCGGTCTCCGCCCCCCTCCGAACCACAAAGGGACCCAGGTCCCGTAGGTGCTCGTGGGGCACGATCAGCTCTTCCCCCCGACATCTTTGGCGCGCCAGGTAGGGGGCGTCGAAGCTGTGTGAACCCGGTCCGGCGGTCGCACTAGCAACTCCATCGACGTCTTAAATGCGACATGGCGCCGAAGAAGAAGCCTTCGGTAGCAGCTGAGCCGTCCGCGTCGAACCCACCACCACCGGAGCCGTCAGGTGGTGGGGGAAACGCTGGCGGAGGGACCGGCGTCGTCGAAAGAGCCCATGATGCCGCCAGGTCCAAAGACAACGCAGCGCGGGCGTCGGCGTCCGAATCTGCACCGCGTCCGTCACAGGAGGCGCGGGACAGACAGCGTCATGATACCTGCGGCACCATACGATCTTTGGACCAAGGCCAAGCTGGAGGATCCCGAGGCCCTCGAGACCCGCATGCACCTCAGCATGCCGGTACGAGTGGGGTACGGTCGGTTGGACGGGATACTGCTCCTCCTAACTTGGTTAGGAGTCCGAGCACATCCCGTTCTTCGCTTTGCACGCCGTTGCCGCCAACCACACCAGCGGAAGCCTTGGCGAGAGCTCAGTTACTACTAGACTACCCTCCGACGGCCGATAAGGTCGACGAGTGGAGGGCCACAATTCAGAGTCTCGTCGGCTTCGCCAACGGCGACGTCCCGCGGCAACCGAGCGCTTCGCAACCGCGGCTAGGCGACAAGGCGCGAGCCGTTGGCGACGAGACTTGCAGGGGTGCACCCACCGTACACTCCCCTTCCCGAAGGCCAAGATCGCCGACTCGCCGGATCCACCTCGACAGTGACTCCACAGCATCATCGGATCCGCGAGCTCGCCGCGACCAGCGCCAAGTTCTTCGGGAACGGCAAGAAGAGGACGCTCGAACCCGTATCGAGCGCCGAAGAGAAGCGCCGTCAATCGACCAACGCTACCGGGCCCACTGTCGATATGCACGCCGCCAGGGGAACCAGGCGACTTGTCAGACGTCTGTGGGTTGCCCTGCGTTCACTCGTGAGCTGCGGCAAGTCCGGTGGCCCGACAAGAAAAACTTCAAACCAGACGTGCCGGAGAAGTACGACGGCAGGACACACCCGTCGGAGTTCCTCAGCATCTACACCATCGCGGTGCAAGCTGCGGGGGGACGAGACGACAAGATCCTCGCCAACTACTTCCCCTTGGTGCTCAAGCCAAACGTCAGATCTTGGCTCATGCACTTGCCGGATGGCTCTATTTCTTCTTGGGCAGATTTGTGCCATCGGTTTGTTGGCGCCTTCACAAAGCGCCACAAGCCTCATGGCCAAGAAAGTGATCTCCACCTGCTTGCCCGTAAGGAGGGGAGTCTCGCGCAAATTTATCCAGAGATTCAGCCGAGTGCACTATAACATCCTGCACGCCCACCCTGCTGCGGTGATTAGTGCATTCCATCGTAATGTGCAAAATCGCAGGATGAGGGAGGAGATGGCGATGTGCAAAGTGAAACACGCCAACAGCTCTATGCCCTGGCCGACAAGTGTGCACGCCTGAAGAAGGAAGAAGGCTCCTGTGAGAGAGTGTGGGAGCAGAGTCCGACAAGTTGAGGGACCGCCTGCAAGGAATAGCCATGGCGGAACAACAGGAGGAAGAAAAACCAAGAAGTGCTAGTTGTCGAGCAGTCCGGCAAGGATGATGCCGCCAACCAAGCCAAGGCCGGTGGCTCGGCAAGGAGGATGCCGTTGACGCCGTCTGGCCAAGCCGTGGCGGTCACGACAAGCCTAGCAGCTCCAACAAGCAGTACTGCAAAATCCACCGCACTAAGGGCCACGATCTCCAAAGCTGCAAGAAAGTCGAGCAGCTTGTGGAGCTACAGAAAGCTGAATACGAGCGGCGAGACAAGGAGAAAGCCCAAGAGGGTGCCGGTGCAACATGTAAAAAGAGACCCGGTCGGGGAGGACGCCGCGGCAAGGCCAAGCAGCGGCAAGGAGACAGACCTCCCCGTGGCCGCGACAAGGAAGAAGATGAAGATGAAGATGACGAGGATTACGAAGATGATGAAGCTGATGAGCAGGAGTTTCAAAAGGCAACAGAGGTCCTTTGCGTCGACGGTGGTGCGTCTCTGCATACCTCACACCGCCAACTCAAGCAATGGATGCGTGAGGTCAACGCAGCAGAACCATCCATAGAGTCACGCAAACCTCTGAAGTGGTCCAAAGACGCCCATCATCTTTGACATTGAGGATCACCCCGATCGCATCATCGCGGTCGGGTGTTTGCCGATGTTGGTCTCACCAACCATCCGCAACCTCAAGGTCACAAAGATGCTGGTTGATGGCGGGCCGGCCTGAATTTGATCTCCTCCACGTGCTCCGTAAACTTCAAATCCTCGACAGCGAGCTCGAAGAAACTGGTACTTTCCAAGGAATAAACCCAGGAAGGAGCAAGCCCAAGGGGAAGATCACGTTGCCGGTAACATTCGGCAGTGAGCTCAACTTCAGAACTGAGAGGGTCACGTTCGACGTCACCGATTTCCCATTGCCCTACAATGGCATACTCGGCCGTCCGGCACTCGCCAAGTTCATGGTCGCCTCTCACTATGCATACAACCTACTCAAGATGCCCGGCCCGATACGTGTCATTTCTGTCCATGGCGACAAGAAAGATGCACTTATCTCGCGCCGACAAGATTTACGGGATGCAGCAGCCGCGACAGATAGCAAAACCACTTACCGCTGAAGCTCCCGGGCGAAGAAGAAGACCACTGGGTCCGCAAGAGCCTGCTGTTCGCCCGCAAGCGCACCTCTTCGAGTGCTGCGCTACCGCCGAGGACGCACCATCGAGATCCACCGCAAGTGCAACAAGACGATGACAGCTCCGCCAAAGACCAAGAAAGTGCCCGCCAAGGAGGACGGTGCTGGTGGTACCTTTACCATCGCCACGCTTGATCCTAAATAGGAAGGCGAAGCTCGTTGCTTTCAGCTGGCGAATGTCGATGTGTTTGCATGGCAACCATCCGATATCCCCGTGTTCCTGTGAAAGTAATTGAGCACCACCTAGCTGTCTGCCCTCTCACGCGGCCCGTCAAGCAAAGAGTTAGGAAGCGTGCAAAGTGGAGCGCCAAGAGTTCATAGCGTAAGAAATCAAGAAATTGGAAGCAGCAGGGCTTGTCGAGGAGTCCTCCACCCCTCGTGGCTGGCCAATCCGTAGTGGTACGCAAGGCTAATGGGAAATGGAGACTTTGTATTGACTTCCACGGATGTTAATAAAGCTTGTCCCAAGGACCCATTTCCCTTGCCGCAAGATCGACCAGATTGTTGACTCCACGGCTGGATGCGATCTGCTTTCATTTCTTGATGCATATTCAGGATATCATCAGATCTTCATGGCAGAAGAGGATGAAGAGAAAACCGCATTCATCACACCATGTGGCACGTATTGCTTTATACGGATGCCTTTCGGTTTGAAGAATGCTGGTTCAACCTTTGCAAGGGTAGTCCATGATGCTTTTGGACCACAGGATACACGTAAATGTAGAAGCCTACATGGATGACATAGTGGTCAAGAGCAAGGATGAGCGACTTCGATTCAGGATTTGGATGAGACGCTTTGCAAACCTCGCGCAAGATCAACCTCAAGCTCAACCCCGAGAAGTGCGTGTTTGGAGTCCCTTCCGGCAAGCTTCTCGGTTCTTTGTATCTCGGCGGGAATTGAAGCCAACTCGACAAGTTCAAGGCCATTGAGCAGATCAAGCACCAAAGCGCGTTAAGGATGTCGAGGCTTGCCGGTTGCGTGGCTGCTCTCAAAGCAGTTCATTTCTAAGTTCTGCTGAAGCGCTCGCCGCTTTTTCAAGATTTTGAAAAAAGGCAGGTCTAATGAAATGGACTCTGAAGCGGAGGCTGCGCCGCAGGACTTGAAGAGATACCTGTCCTCCACTCCAATACTTGTCGCACCTAAACCGCAAGAGAAGTTGCTGTATATAGCGGCGACCAATCAAGTGGTTAGTGCTGCGTTAGTAGCGGAGAGGGAGGCGGATGATGAGCCCGGCAACCGAGGCAAAAGGCCCAAATGACAAGCGGGGCTTCGCGTCAAGCTCCGGTCCCGACAACGACGGATCAGCGCAAGGTTGCGACAAGATACGGAAGAAGATGATGCAGCGCCCAGTGTACTTTGTCAGTTCCCTTCTGCAGGGGGCTAGATCGAGATACTCTGGTGTGCAGAAGCTGCTTTTTGGCCTGCTCATGGCCTCGAGAAAGCTGCGCCATTACTTCCAAGCACATGAGATAACAGTTGTCACTCGCTTTCCGCTAAAGAGGATTTTGCAAAATCCAGAAGCAACAGGCAGGATTGTTGAGTGGGCACTGGAACTGTCAAGCTTTGGTCTCAAGTTCGAAAGCACTTCAACTATCCAGAGCAGGGCATTGGCAGAATTCATAGCAGAGTGGACGCCAACGCATGATGAAGAGATTCCAGACAAGCATCCCGTCAAGGAGGCAAATAAAGAATGGTTGATGTACTTTTGACGGTGCCTTCTCGCCAAGAAGGCGCCGGTGCCAGCATGCTGCTTATCGCACCCACCGGGGAACACCTCAAATACATAGTCCAAATGCACTTCCCCAAGGAACAAGCAACAAATAATACTGCAGAGTATGAAGGCTTGCTCGCCGGTCTCAGGATTGCGATAGACCTTGGGATTAAGAAGCTCATTGTCAGGGGAGACTCACAACTTGTCGTCCGCCAAGTAAATAAAGATTACCAGAGTCCGTTGATGGAAGCATACGTCGATGAAGTGAGGAAGCTGGAAGAGCACTTTGAAGGCTCGCAAATGGAACATGTTCCAAGAGCATGTAATGATATAGCTGATGGCCTCTCCAAATGTGCCGCACTTAAGTTGCTCGTGGAACCAGGGATTTTTGTGCTCAAGCCGACTCACCAACCGTGACACCATCAACAGGGCAGAGCAAGAAGAGAAAATTGGTTTCCGGCGACTACTTTCCGGCAGAGCTCTCCGAAGCCGCCGCCAAGAAGGTCCCTAGAACCAATGCAAATATCACTGAGGAGCAGTCTGCTCCGACAAACCACGCAGTTTGTATCGTTGAAGCAAACGCTCCTGACAAGCTTAGCTCCGGCAAGCTTGACGGGGATCATCGAGCTCCCATGACCAGCGGGTCCTTGCCGTAGAAGCTGATGGTCCCGCAGTGACAGATGAGCCTTTAGTCCTTGTTGTCGAGCCACAGGCTCCAACATGGGCACAGCAGATCGTCCATTTCCTTCAGACAGGAGAACTTCCCGAAGAGCAAGAAGAAGCGGAAAAAGTAGCCCGGCAATAAGTCAAGTATGTACCAGTTTGTTGATAACATCCCGCATGTATGAGACTCAACGGGTGAAATTGAAGTGTATTTGCGGAAGATGGACAGAAAGCTGTTGGCGGAGATACACGGAGGCATATGTGGTCACCACATTGGCGCAAGAGCACTTGCCGCAAAGCTTTCAAAGAAGGTTTCTTCCGCCGAAGCCCTCCGTGATGCAACCGCACAAGTAACCAAGTGTGAAGCGTGCTGGCCCATTCAAAACAGATACACCAGCCAGCTCAAGCTCTCCAGATGATCCCTTTATCCTGGCCCTTCTCGGTCCGGGGCTCGACATCCTCGGCCCTTCCCCGAGCTGTCGGGGCTTTGAATACTTGTACGTCATGAATCGACAAGTTCACAAAGTGGCCGGAAGTGGAACCAAGAGGAAGGTGACAAGACCTGATCGACCGTCAAGTTCTTTCAGTCAATTGTTTGCCGTTTTGGGATTCCTTACCGGATCATCACCGACAACGGCACACAGTTCACGAGTCGCACCTTCATGCAGTACGCCCAAGATCTTGGCGCCAAGATCTGCTTTGCTTCCGTTGCTCATCCAAGAAGCAACGGTCCAGCAGAGAGAGCGAACGCTGAAGTGCTGCGAGGACTCAAGACCAGAACTTTCGACAGGCTGCACAAGTGCGGAAGGAACTGGATCGAGGAGCTGCCAGTGGTTCTTTGGTCGATCAGGACGACGCCAAATCGAGCCACTGGCCAGACACCCTTTGCTCTGATCTACGGAGCAGAGGCAGTTCTCCCCACGGAACTCGTATACGGGTCACCTCGAGTGCTCGCTTATGATGAGCTTGAGCAAGAGCAGCTGCGGCAAGATGACGCGCTGCTCCTCGAGGAAGATCGTCTTCAGGCTGCTGTACGAGCTGCTCGTTACCAGCAAGCTTTGCGTCGCTACCATAGCCACAAAGTTAATGCCAGAAGCTTCGAGGAAGGCGACCTTGTTCTTCGGCGCGTTCAATCCGCCAAGAATTCCAACAAGTTGACGCTTGAAGTGGGAAGGCCCTTATCGGGTAAAACGAGTCACTAGGCCCGGGCGCTGTCCGCCTTTGAGACCAAGACGGCTTTCCGGTGAGCAATTCCCGAACATAGAGCATCTTCGCAAGTTTTACCCATGAGAGCGGCTGTTGAACCTGCTCAAGAATCCACCCTTTTGTACAAGTCTTGCCGCTGTTGCATGTAATCCTTTGTACAAAGCCGGGCGCAGACCCCGTGCATCAGTAAAGCCTATGGTTGCGCACATTTTTGTTAATACATGCCTCCATAATAAAGTATGCATGTGTTTACTAACATTTTGTGCAGCACCCACACCCGGTAAGCGATAGTGAGCTATTAGGCTCCATAACTTTCTTTTTCTCTTCTTTCTTCTCAAACAAGAAGAAGGTTCATCCACCCACAAGTTAACCGGGGGGAGAGGAGGAGATAATGGTGTGGGCATCCCTCGAGGAACTGTCGCTTTGCCGGAAGACGGACAACAGAAAAGCTAAGTTGCTAAGTTTAAGCGACCAGTTTTAAATTTTTAAGTTATCTTCCTGAAACGATAGTACTTTGTATGGAAAACCTGTGCGCGGAGGAACCAAATCGTGACTGGTTGCGCCCTTATTTTGTTTCGAGTCCGCTCAACGACTTAAGTGAGCTGCGACTAGTCCGCGATGAGGTGCTTGTCGGTAGCGACCCCGCCAGCAGGCTGCTGAAGTTCTGCACTCGGCGCTCGCGGCAAGGGTGCCTGCACCGGCAAGTTTCCCTAAAAGCGTAGGGTGAAAACATACAAGGGAAGAAATCGAGTAAAGGAAATAACGGTGCATTCGGTTGCCTAAGATAGTATATATTGCAAAAATTACCTATCATGGCACTAGCTAAATTGTTCTCGGAACCGAAATAACAGCGAAGAGAAAAAAGGTGCGCCGGCGTCCAAGCCCCGGCAAGCTAGAGTTGCCCGGGGGCTGCGGCAAGCCAGAGTTGCCGGAGGCCGCGGCAAGCCGGAGTTGCCGGGGTCTACAGCAAGCCAGAATTGCCGGAGGCTGTGATATCAGATAAGCCCTTCGTCCTTCTTCAAACATCCCTCTTTCATTAAAAACATTCCTCTCGGATGCAGTCCGTGGAGAGTGAAAAACATGAAAGAGAGGATTACAAGTTCTTAAATGCAGATAAGGCCCGAAGGCTTACAAATTAAAAAGATAAGATGCCCGTAATCCCTTTTCTGTCCCTATCTTCAGGAGGTAGGTTAAGGAGGCGGGAAGGGCAAAGGGAGCGCCTACGCGAGCTACAGGTGCCAGAAGGCACCAAGAGAACATGCCGGGGGCTCTCCGAAGGCTTGACGGGGATGGCGGCGACGGAAGCAGAGCTCGAAGACGGGGCGGCAGGACGTCAGCACGCTGTCGAGGGCACTACGCCCTCGTACTCCGACTTGACGGCCTTGTCGCCATCCCTCTTCCCCTTCCGCAGCCTCCCCACGCCAGCCACCCAAGGAGACGACCCCGGGGAGTTCAAGGCGCCGGCGACACGGATGATGGGGTCGCCGGTGACGCGCAGGGCGGCGCCCGACAACTAGTCGGGCCCGCTACCCTCGTCATCGCTGTCGCTCTCCTCCTCGTCACTCTCGCTTGAGGAGGAATCGTCGCTGTCGGAGGAGCTATCCACGCAGCACCTCGCCCGAGTGCCAAGATCCCCGAAGACCTTGACGGAGAGGGATCACCTCCATTAACTTAAAATGGAGGGTAAACCCCGCCAAAGAGGTTGTGGATGCGGCTAACGCCTTCCACCCACGATCAAGATACATCACGTTAGGGGCTGGGAATACAACGCGGACTCGCGTGCCGCTGATCCCACAGCCCCTCATGTGCAACCTCAACGTCTCGGGCGGATCCGACTCCATCGCCATCGCGAACGGAGCTGGAAGCCAGAGACGACGACGAGGCGCCCGGCGCAGCTTGACGAAGAACTCGCAAGGGTCGTCCCCCGTGTGGACCGCCGCGGGGAAAGAGACCGCCGGCGGGGGCGGAGACGACACGCCGCCCCGCCCGCCTCTTCCCCGAGCGCCTCTGGCTCGTCCACGACCTCGCCCCCGGAGAGGAACCGCCGACGGAGGCGGAGACGGCGCACCGCCTCGTCCGCCTCTCCCTCGGGCTCCCCGGCCTCGTCCACGACCTCGCCCCCTCCCTATTCCCCTTGCAGCTGGCTCTGCCTCCCCGGGCGTGGGATTGGTAGGGGTGCGCTGCCTAGCTGCAACCCTCCCCGCCACCGATGGAGAACCAAGGTTCCCTTTCTCCATGGCAAATGGGAGAGAGGGAAGCAGAAGCTGAAGAAAAGAAGGGACGGGAGAGTGCGAGCTTCTGCGCCCCCCTTCCGCCCTTCTTAAAAAGAAGCAAGGCGGGGCTCGTCAGCCCGCCGGCCGTAATCAAGACACAGGAAGAGCAGGGAATCAGGACAGACCTGCTGCCTCTGCTCACGACGGCCCAGATTCCTGCTTCCACCGCTCGTGACCCCGAGTGCATGGGAACCACGTGGCGGAGACGCAGAACTGAGGCGATAGATGAAGCGACCTCGCACGCCGCCCACTTCACCCACGACGCCACAGTTAACGCGTGCCGTTACAGAGAAACGCGGTAGGCGCTGCGCCGCTCAGGAGACGTGGTGGGTCCAAGGCGGTAACGGCGTAATCAAGACCACGCGACGCCTGCGGCACTGTTTTGGGCGTGGCCCAACAGAGCTTGGCGCCGTGTGGCCCAGCCGGGGCTCTGCCGGTGTACTAGAGTAGGGTACCCTAGTACCCGAACTCGCACGGACAGTTGCAGCGCCCCACCACCGGGCCGGGCTTGATGGCCGCCAAGATCCTCGCCGCTCCTTTGGAGCCATTCAAGAACGGCAGTTAAGACCCCGGCAAGGGGAGCTTGCCGGAAGGCCACCCGTAGGCTAGAAGGAAACAAGGCCCGGCAAGAGGAGCTTGCGGAAGGCTTGGCGGGCGCTGAACCCCAAGAGCGACAAGGTTCCCGCCGCGGCAAAGCGCTTGCCGGGGCGGGCGACCTCTCTTCATCTCCACTCCAGCTCACCCGCCAACGTGTCACCACGGGGCTCCCCCAAGTACGCGTGTCGGTGGGCTGTGCAGCCAGCGGGAGTAGCGACAAACAATACGACAAGCCACCATCGTGGGCGGATGGAGGCGCACTTAACGGTCCCTGTTAATCGTTCGGGCGACCGAGACAGGCATTGATGACTCTTGTCCCTTGTCAGCCGAGTTAGGTATAGGTTACTGTACACTGTACAAAGCGGTGTACCTACCTAAGTTTTTACCATTGTGACCTTGTCTACTTGCCACATGTGGTGACCCCTTGTGCATATAAAAGGAGGCCCGAGGGCAACATAGAGGGGGTTCGATTCGGCTGGGTTTCTAGTCTAGCTCCAGCTTAGTTCATCACACTCAAGTTAGGTCTTGTAGCCAGCATTGCTCCCTAGCAAGAACACAAGATAATCCACAAAGCAGCAGTAGGAGTATTATCTCTCCGGAGAGCTCCGAAGCTGGGTAAAAAACCCTCTCTGCGCATCGCCTCGACCCGCTCTTTGTGCAGTCTCCGCCCCCCTCCGAACCACAAAGGGACCCAGGTCCCGTAGGTGCTCGTGGGGCACTATCAGCTCTTCCCCCCGACATAGTGTCAAACATTTATAGACTTATTCTTCTAGCACTTGAGCACAATTTTCCTTTTCATCATACTTACGAAAGATATTAAAAAGATGAAGCGTTTGAGGCAAACTCAATTCCATTTTTTGTAGTTTTCTTTTATAAACTAAACTAGTGATAAAACAAGAAACAAAAAGATTCGATTGCAAGATCTAAAGATATACCTTCAAGCACTCACCTCCCCGACAACGGCGCCTGTAAAAGAGCTTAGTTGACGGGGTGTGAGTGCCGCTACCTAGCCTCCCGGCAACGGGCGCTTTTAAAAGAGCTTGATGTCTACTACACAACCTTCTTCTTGTAGACGTTGTTGGGCCTCCAAGTGCAGAGGTTTGTAGGACAGTACCAAATTTACCTCAAGTGGATGACCTAAGGTTTATCAATCCGTGGGAGGCGTAGGATGAAGATGGTCTCTCTCAAGCAACCCTGCAACCAAATAACAAAGAGTCTCTTGTGTCCCCAACATGCCCAATACAATGGTAAATTGTATATTTGCACTAGTTCGGCGAAGAGATGGTGATACAAGTGCAATATGGATGGTAGATATAGGTATTTGTAATCTGAAAATGTAAAAACGGCAAGGTAACTAATGATAAAAGTGAGCGTAAACGGTATTGCAATGCTAGGAAACAAGGCAAATGGTTCATACTTTCACTAGTGCAAGTTCTCTCAACAATAATAACATAGATAGATCATATAACAATCCCTCAACATGCAACAAAGAGTCACTCCAAAGCCACTAATAGTGAAGAACAAACGAAGAGATTATGGTAGGGCACGAAACCACCTCAAAGTTATCCTTTCTGCTTGATCTATTCAAGAGTCTGTATTAAAATAACACAAATCTATTCTTTCCATTCAATCTATCATAGATTTCATACTAGAATAACACCTTAAGACACAAATCAACCAAAACCCATTGTCACCATAGATAAACACGGCAAGACATACATCAAGTGTTCTCAAATCCTTAAAGACTCAATTCGATAAGATAACTTCAGGAGGAAAACTCAATTCATCACAAGAGAGTAGATGGGTAGAAACATCATAAGATCCAACTATAATAGCAAAGCTCGCGATACATCAAGATCGTGCCATAGAGAGAACACGAGAGAAATCAAACACATAGCTACTGGTACATACCGTCCGCCCCGAGGGTGAACTATTCCCTCCTCATCATGGAGAGCGCCGGGATGATTAAGATGGCCACCCGTGAGGGATTCCCCCTCCGGCAGGGTGCTGGAACGGGCTCCCGAGAGGTTTTTGGTGGCTACAAAGGCTTGCGGCGGCGGAACTCCCGATCAATCTTCGTGGTCAATGTTTTTAGGGTACGTGGACTTATATAGGCAAAAGAAGTCGGTCGGGGGAGCCTCAAGGGGCCCAGGAGAAAGGGGCGCGACCAGAGGGGTGGGCGCGTCCTCCTATCTCCTGGCTTCCTCGAACCTTCCCTGGCTTGAACTCCAAGTCTCCCGGATCATATCCTTTCCAAAAATCACGCTCCCGTAGTTTCATTCCATTTGGACTCCGTTTGATATTCCTTTTCTTCGAAATACTGAAACACGCAATAAAATAGCAATATGGGCTGGGCCTCCGGTCAATAGGTTAGTCCCAAAAGTAATATAAAAGTGTATAATAAAGCTCGTAATCATTCAAAACAGATAATAAAATAGCATGAATGCTTCATAAATTATAGATATGTTGGAGACGTATTAGTACACGTTCGCGACCAGAATGACAACGGTACATACGCTTTTGACCAGGTGGGTCCCGAATGTCAGGCACTTCCTTGCGTGCGAAGATGTAGCTGGTGGGTCCCAGCAGTCAGGGGGCCGAATTGTTTTTTTTGCCCGGACGCACTTCCTTGTGTGCGAAGGTGTAGCTGGTGGGTCCCAGCAGTCAGGGGGGAAACATTTTTTTCAAGAAATAAGGTGGCCCATCCGGTGGGTCCCTACTGTCAGGTGGAGGAATAATTATTTTGCGCGTAATAAGGAGGCACTTCTTTGCGGCCGCCGTGGACCCACCGTCGGCCTCTCCACGTGACAAAGACTCTTCCGATGGAAGTCGCCTTGACCACGCTGACCACGCCGCTGCCGGAGAGCACCAGAGCGGTGGATGACGGCGAGGCCTAGGAAGGAAGGGGACGACGCGAGCAGGGGAAGACACGGCAAAGGATCGGCCTAATGCCAGAGAGGAGTATGAGGGTTCACTCGTTCGGCTGCGGTGCGAGGTTGTCGTCGCCGCAGAATAACAGGGGGTGTGGGTGAGTGGAGGGCTGGCCTGGCTAGCGGTGGGAGTAGTAGGGGGCTGTGAGGCCTCCACGGCAGAACAACCGGCCATGGGAGGCAGGAGCAGGCGGCACGACTAATGCTGCTTTGGGTGGCTGGAGCAAGAAGACCAGAGGTTGAAGAAGCATGACGGCCGTTGGATGGACATCGTACGGTCCCTTCAGCTAGAATCGTTTATATTGACTAAGTTGACAAAGCCCTTGGTACGCGTCAACTTAGTAGGCCCACAGGTCAGTTTCCGAAACGGTGTGCCCCAGATGTCAGGGGGAGGAATCATTTGTGGGCGGGTGAAGCTAGAATATCCGAGATTGAAGAAGAAGCACGGCATCCGTTGGATGGACATCCAACGACAACTGCTCCTAGAACCGTGTGTTGACTATAAGTTGACAAAGTCTTGCATACGCGTCAAATCTTTTTTTTAGGGGACGCGTCAACTTAGTTAGGCCACAAGTGTGTGGCAGAGAACATATAGCCCATTTGAGATTTGTAAGAATGTGTAGCCCATTTACAGTTTGGTAAAAGTATAGCCCATTTCAACAAAGCTGCTCAAAACAGAATTCAATAAAATTTCCCACATTTTGATGGGATCCGAAATATTTTTATCTCGAAATTTCTAGTCAGATTAAATACAATTTCAATATAAATTTATATTACGTAAAAATCCAACGTAACATTGCGCTTGCAACAATTAATGAAATTAAAATTTTTAATATCCAAAAATAATATTTTATAAAGTAATTACGTGTTTGGTGCATTTTTTATAGTTACTGCCCAGTTTTTATAATTACATCCCATTTATTATTTTTTTAAACCCATTTTCTTGTTAAGCCTAATGCATCCCTCCTAAGAAAGATTTGCAGCCCAGCGGGGCGGAGAATAACAACTTGACCTTGCCTGGGTATTCCTAAGAAAAAGTATAGCTGGGCTAGCCATTTTCAGCTTGAAAAAAATTAATATCTGGGTTGGATATCTGGCCTGGGCTAGACGGGCCGCAGCCCGCCCAGTTAATACCAGTAGCGATGTTTTCGTTGTTATTCAGAGGAGAAAAATTAATATCTAGGCTAAACATCAAAAAACTCTGCAGTGCTCACACCTCAAAAACACAAATATTGCTAAAGCTGCTTGGTCCCAGATGTCGGCCGCTTCTTGTGCAATTCTCTCGTTTATTGACTACATAGGTTGACAATGGTGTGGGACCATGATGCCAGGAAACCAGGAGGAAGCAAAAAAATTATAGTTATATATATATATGTATATGTATATATATATATATGAATAAGGAGGCACTTGCATACGTGAGGCTATGGCCCTGGTGGGTCCCCATTGTCATCCTCTCCAAGTAAAGTCATCTCTCGCTGCCGCTTTTGTTCGGAAACAGTCGGCGCCGCCCGCCCGCTTCCCCTGTAAGCGGTTTATTGCTCCGCTTTTCAAACGACACAAGTGTCGTCCGTCAAATCCATCTGCCGCACACATTAATGATACGCGGTTGCCGAGGCGGCTACTCTGGTGCCACACGACCGTCCCTCCGCCGCCCACCATTGCTATATAAACTGTTGCGCCGACCATAGCCACAGTCATATGCATCCGGTCCCTTTCTCCTGTCCACACCACTACTGCCCACGATGGCTTCCTCGCGCTCCAGCGCTCTTCGGGACGGGCGGACGACGGACCACAAGGAGATGGCAGCCATTGCTGCCGACCGGTTGGCCGGCAGGCAGCCGGAGGATGACGACGTCCCAATGGAGAACATGTCAGTTGACGATCCGGCGCCAACCCCCTCCTCCACGCCATCATCGCCAGTGCATTGCACCATGACCATCGGCGAGGCCCGTGCCCAATATATGGACACGGTGAGGCAGATGCGTGAGGAGCAGTTCCGGGAGGTGCAGGCCGACGCCGCCTACAACCACCATCTCCAGTGAGCACTGCGCAGCGGAGGAGAAGAGCGCCACGGAGCGGGCGGAGCAGGAGGCGCTGCTCGACTCGTACCGCTCCGCCCACGAGGGCCGCTTTGAGTGCTGGCGGTACCGCATGCGGGTGGCGGAGGCTGCGGCCGCCTAAAAAGAGGGCGATGAAGCGGGTGAGGCACTATTTGGCGAGACCGAGGACGAGGTAGAAGACAATGCCGGCTCCGATGAGTGCCCGCTCGGCTGGCGTCGACGAGGCCCTGCTCCACCGAGGCCTCGCAGCGCCAACAACGAGGCAGAGGACACCTCCGGCTCCGCCGAGGCCCCGCCCCGCCAACAACGAGGCAGAGGACGTCGCCGGCTCGGCCGAGGCCCCACTCGCCGCAACGAGTGGGAGGATTTCCACCGCTTCCGCCGAGGCGCCGCCACGCCGACAACGAGACAGGACATTGCGGCCCGCTGCGGCCCCGCCCGCTGCTAACGCAGGCCGTACCACGTAAAGTGAGGAAGAGTAGAACACGGTAGGTCGCTGCTGCTCGGATCCAAGTAAGGCCACCGCTGCTACCTTCGTTGAAGCCAAGCTCGGCGGGTGACCATTGACGGACGGGTTAGCTTCTTGGCGGCGACGTGAGTCGAGCTGTGTTGGAGAAGAACGCTGCTTCTACTTAATTCTTTGATGCGGTTATTTGGCCGACACGTGGGGCCTAAGAGGTTACATGTCGCTGACGCAATCGCACCTGCAGCTTAAGTCATCAAGCTTTCTGCTCGGCTCAGCGGGACACAGGTGGGTAGCCGGTTAATTAATTATACCTCCAAATACACCCCTTTTTAGTTGAAGAATGTATGAAATGTAATGAAATCCGGCATGTTTATATGAAATTCGACCGTGTATGAATGAATTTATTTCGATTAGTTCGAATTCCTGTATCACTGGCATTGGATGAACATGCAAAACAATACGTACTAGCATTATTCAAAGGGTGATCACCTCGTTTGCAGGCGATTTCCACATGTACTCCCTCCGGTCCTTTCTAGTCTGCATACAAGTTTTGTCTGCAGCCAAAGTATCTCTACTTTGACCAATCTTATAGAAAAAGTATGCACTTTCACAATGTGCTAAGTAAAAAGGAAATGTATGAGTACAAAGAGTTTGAGCAGCTTTGTAGCGTTTCAGTACATTGCAATCAAACACATGCAGGGCTGGCAATTCATAGAGAACATTCAAAACAATCGATGATTATGCATCTCAGTGACTCACATGTCAGAGGCAATATTTACTTCACAACTAAAGAATAAAGAAAAGATTGATCGGTGCTGCTGACGGCAAAGGGCTTCCCATTCGAAAATATCAAACGCATGTCTTGCTAAAATCAATGAGCTAAATTTGACAAGGTTGTCCCATTCCAAAATATCAAATGCCTACGATTGTGGAATGGGCAGGGTTTTCCATCAGTTCAGACGTTGGCGTGGCACCTCGTGCTAAATAAACCAGCTATTCTTTTTGTGCAGTTCCACCAAAGTCAACCAAATTCGCGCGTAGCTTGTATGATTTCGCCCTTATATGTTGCAACGACTTGAACTTATCGGCACCCCCTTTTTGTGGTGGAAATGAATGATCCGATGTATTCATGAACATTTTGTGTAGTTCCCATTGAAATCAAGCTGAGCACCCCTGTTTGCACAAATACAAAAAAAATGATTAGTATAAAGCAAACTATACTATGAATTGACAGTTTAAACAGGCACCTACATGGTCCATGTTGTAACACCCACGATGCGGCTATATCTCTCACGTGTCGAGGCACGACTTAGAGGCATAACCGCACGGTGGTTTTGTCAGAAGAAGGGTCATCTTCACACAATCCCATGTAATGAACAAGAATGGGATAAAGAGTTGGCTTACAATCGTCACTTCACACAATGAACATATAAATAAATCATACATCATTCAGAGCACACACATAGTCCGAATATGGACGAAGCCAAAAGAAAAGTAGATAACCCAACTCCTAGATCCCCGATCATCCCAACTGGGCTCCACTACTGATCATCAAGAAATGAAACATAGTAACGACCAAGGTCCTCATTAAACTCCCAACTGAGCTCGGTTGCATCACTTGCACTGGTATCATCGGCACATGCAACTGTTGTGATAGTATCTGGTGAGTCATGAGGACTCAGCAATCTCAAAACCCGCGAGATCAAGACTATTTAAGCTTATGGGTAAGAAGTGGTAATGAGGTGGAGTTGCAGCAAGCACTAAGCAAATATGGTGGCTAACATACGCAAATAAGAGCGAGAAGAGAAGCAAACGGAACGGTCAAGAAGATAGAAGTGATCAAGAAGTGATCCTGAAACTACTTACGTTCATACATAACCCAAAACCGTGTTCACTTCCCGGACTCCGCCGGAAAGAGACCATCACGGCTACACACGCGGTTGATGCGTTTTAATTCGAGTCTACTGTCAAGTTCTTTACAACCAGACATTAACAAATTCCCATCTGCCACATAACCGCGGGCACGACTTCCAAAACTTTATACCCTACAGGGGTGTCCCAACTTAGCCCATCACAAGCTCTCACGGTCAACGAAGGATATTCCTTCTCCGAGGAAGACCCGATCAGACTCGGAATCCCGGTTACAAGACATTTCGACAATGCTAAAACAAGATCAGCAAAGACGCCCGAATGTGCCGACAAATCCCGAGGGTAAAACCAGACCTCAAGTCAAGCTATGAGTAAAACCAGCCCTCAAGTTTCCCCGAGGTGGCCCGCAGGTTGCTCGATTAGGACCAACACTGGAGGAGCACCGCCCGGGGGGTAAAATAAAGATGACCCTCGGGCTCCTAAACCCAAGGGAAAAAGGCTTAGGTGAGGCAAATGGTAAAACCAAGGTTGGGCCTTTACGGAGGAGTTTTATTCAAAGCGAACCGTCAAGGGGGTCCCATAAATCACCCAACGCTGTAAGGAACGCAAAATCAAGGAAAATAACACCGTATGACGGAAACTAGGGCGGCAAGAGTGGAACAAAACACTGTGCATAAGGCCGAGCCTTCCACCCTTTACCAAGTATGTAGATGTATTAATTAAATAAGAGATATTGCGATATCCCAACATAATCCTGTCCATCATGGAGCAATCTTGAACTTCACCTGCAACTAACAATGCTATAAGAGGGGCTGAGCAAAAGCGGTAACGTAGCCAGACAACGGTTTGCTATGAAGGGTGAAAAAGGTTAGGGCTGACATGGCAATTTGGGAGGCTTGATAAACAAATGATAGGTAGCGCAGCATAGCGATAGTACGAAGCAACTAGCAAGGAAAGATAGAAGTGATATCGAGGGTCATGGTAATCTTGCCTGAAATCCCGCAAGGAAGAAGAACGAGTCCATGAAGAAGACAAACAGACGTACTCGAACGAATCCTCATAACTCCGGAACGAAACCGAAGCTACCGAGAGAAGCAATCCGGAAAGAAGCAAACTAAATGGTAAACAAACATCACATAAACATGGCATGATTCACAATCAATTATGATGCATGTCCGATTTAATGAGGCATGGCATGGCAAAGTGCAACAAATGGTACTACCAATTAAGTGGAGCTAAATTTGCAACGAGTTGCATATCGACGAAACACCACAAAAATTATTCAGTTCACTCTCCTTTATGTGCCCAACAATATTAAATGTTTTTAAACATGGCAAGAGGTGAAACATAAGTAATCTACCTATCTAGGCAAGTTTAAATGAGGCCAGAAATAACAAACAACAATTCCGGAAAATCCTCATGTCCATATTTCGAATTAGGTACTGTTCTGCCCTAAAACATATTTTAATGTTATTAAACAGTAAAATAAAGTGCACCATATTCAACTAGGCATTTTTTCCACCCCATTTACATATAATGTTTATTAAATTTGGAGCTATGGTTATTTAGTTATGAAATAAATCATTTTAGCATGGCATTTAAGCAAATTTAAACAAACATGATTTTAAACATTTCAAACATGGATGAAAATTACATAATATGAAACTAGATAAAATTATAAGCATTTTTCATGTTTAAATCATTTTAATCCGATGCATGGTTCAAGAGTTATTAATGCATGAACATGAAGGACTTTTCTGCAAAATTGGCAGTCTCTGGATAAATAACTAATTTCGCATAACTGGAAAAAAAACATCTACAGGCCGAGTCCGGCTGGGCTAACATGAGAAGGGGCGCTGGAAGCTGCTCACCCATGGGCTTCGGCCCGGCTGGTGAGGAGGAGGCTAGGCAGGCCGACTGACTTGGGGCCAGGGGTCCGGTGAACGCAGACAGGGGATCGGGCGGGACTTGGCGCTGGCCTCGTCCTCGAAGCAGAGGAAGCAGGTCGACGGCGGCGGCCTTGGCGCGTTCTCCGGTGAGGGTGCCGTAGCTTGAGGCGGGGAAGACCCAGAACGGGATGGAGCCGGCAGATCCGAGGCGGAGGTCACCAGATCCAGCCAGGAACGTGACCGGTGGCGGCGGCACGAAGCATCCATGGTGGGGCCTTGGGTTCCTGAGAGAAACAGGACGAGGGGGTTGGTCAGGGAGAGCTTCAGTGCAGAAGAGAAATGGGAAGGGAGCAGGGCACGGCCTGGAGGCGTTGGTTGCCGGCGGCGGCGGCGCGAGGGGACGAGGCCGAGAGCTCCTGCTCTGGGCCTCGAGCAGCTACACGATCCATTCGTGGTCTAGGGAAGAAGTGGCTTGCGCTGCGCTGGTTGGTGGGCTGGATCGGGAGGGGATCCCGAGGAAGAGGGGACTAGAGGAGTGGCGGCGGTGCGATGGGATCAATGGGACAAGGCTCCTATGATCTAGGGTTGGACCTATATATATAACATGTGGATTAGATTAGGGATAATTTGCGATGCTCCCATCGAAATCGGGCGGTTGTGAATAAATAGGCTAGGACAGTCAAAGAAGAAACCGAAGATACTTTCAGGATGTTTGGGGATGATCCGGATCCAATGGTGATGACTACTCGGGTCGGGTTCTGGAAAGGTTCAGATGCGCGGGAGTTGTCTGTGCGCTGTGCAGAGGAACAAGGCAATCGCGTGCAAGTGGGTGGTTGGTCTCAGAACGGTCAACGAAGACAAGCGGTGACGAAATGCCATGGAGATAAAGAGAGAAGCGATAAGTACGAACAACTGCGAGTTTTATGAAAACATGCAGATGCAATGCGAATGATGACATGAGATGAAATGCATGACATGAACAAAAGCAAAACGAAAGACAAAAACCCAACCATAGAGGACATAACATATCACATAGCTGGAAATGGCAAGAGTTGGAATTACAAATATGGAAAGTTACATCCGGGGTGTTACAACACTCCACCACGACAAGAGGATCTCGTCCCGAGATCTAGGATGGCACCGGAGAGAAACGGAAGAGGAAGAGAAGAGGTAAAACTAAGTTGCTTCTTTGACGAATGAGTGAAATCACGAACCTTGAGAGGTTGAGCAATTTAAAAGAAAGAGTACGACAGTTATGAACGAGATTGCAAGCAATCCGTTAGAAAAGAGGAACAAGGAACATTACGAGAACTTGAAGGTTGCAAAGACATGAATCAAAAGTTTAATGGACAAGATAGAATTCGAAACCACTCCGGTTGAAACAAGATGAGAGAGGAAGAATTCGGGCAGCACTCCGGTTGAACATGGAAGGAATAGAACATGAACCTGAGAAGATGGGATGATACTTGATGAAATCAACAACACACTGTTGGAAATATGCCCTAGAGGCAATAATAAAAGGATTATTATTATATTTCCTTGTACGTGATAATTGTCTTTTATTCATGCTATAATTGTATTATCCGGAAATCGTAATACACGTGTGAATACATAGACCACAATATGTCCCTAGTGAGCCTCTAGTTGACTAGCTCGTTGATCAATAGATAGTCATGGTTTCCTCGACTATGGACATTGGATGTCATTGATAACGGATCACATCATTAGGAGAATGATGTGATGGACAAGACCCAATCCTAAGCATAGCACAAGATCGTGTAGTTCGTTTTGCTAGAGCCTTTCCAATGTCAAGTATCTCTTCCTTAGACCATGAGATCGTGTAACTCCCGGATACCGTAGGAGTGCTTTGGGTGTACCAAACGTCACAACGTAACTGGGTGACTATGAAGGTGCACTACATGTGTCCCCGAAAATGTCTGTTGGGTTGTCACGGATCGAGACTGGGATTTGTCACTCCGTATTACGGAGAGGTATCACTAGGCCCACTCGGTAATGCATCATCATAATGAGCTCAAGGTGACCAAGTGTTTGGTCACGGGATCATGCATTACGGTACAAGTAAAGTGACTTGCCGGTAACAAGATTGAACGAGGTATTGGGATAACTAAGATCGAATCTCGGCAAGTAACATACCGTTGACAAAGGGAATTGTATACGGGGTTGCTTGAATCCTCGACATCATGGTTCATCCGATGAGATCATCGAGGAGCATGTGGGATCCAACATGGGTATCCAGATCCCGCAGTTGGTTATTGACCGGAGAGCCGTCTCGATCATGTCTGCATGTCTCCCGAACCCATAGGGTCTACACACTTAAGGTTCGGTGACGCTAGGGTTGTATGAATATGAGTATGAAGCAAACCGAAAGTTGTTCGAGTCCCGGATGAGATCCCGGACGTCACGAGGAGTTCTGGAATGGTCTGGAGGTAAAGAATTATATATGGGAAATCGAGTTTCGGCCATCGGGAAAGTTTCGGGGTCCACCGGTATTGTACCGGGACCACCGGAAGGGTCCCGGGGGTCCACCGGGTGGGGCCACCTATCCCGGAGCGACCCATGGGCTGAAGTCGGAGGGGAACCATCCCCTGGTGGGCTAGTGCGCCCCCTCTGAGCCCCCCTCTGCGCCTAGGGTTGGGAACCCTAGGGGAGGGGGCGCCCCACTTGGCTTGGGGGGGACTCCACCCCCTTGGCCGCCACCCCCCCTAGGAGATCCCATCTCCTTGGGTCGGCACCCCAGGGACCCTATATAGAGGGGAGGAGGGCAGCCGCACCTTGCACTTGGCGCCTCCTCCCCTGCTACACCTCCTCCTCCTCCCCGTAGTTGCTTGGCGAAGCCGCCACGGAACCTCCTTTGCATCCACCACCACTGGCCGTCAGGTTGCTGTCGATCTTCATCAACCTCTCCTTCCCCTTGCTGGATCAAGACGGAGGAGACGCTACGCTGACCGCACGTGTGTTGAATGCAGAGGTGCCGTCTGCTCGACGCTAGGATCTCCGGTGATTTGGATCACGACGAGAACGACTTCAACCCCGTTCACTTGAACGATTCCGCTCGCGATCTACAAAGGTATGTAGATGCACACATATCACTCGTTGCTAGATGAACTCATAGATGGATCTTGGTGAAACCGTAGGAAAATTTTTATTTTCTGCAACGTTCGCCATCAGTGGTATCAGAGCTAGGTCTATGCGTAGTTCTCTATTGCACGAGTAGAACACAATTTGAGCATGAACATTGTATCAGGATCTCGTTTAATACGAGATGGCTACTCATTTAAATCCGAGAATAATGGTTGTTCTATTTATATGAGAGATATGTTTTATGGTCATGCTCCGATGGTCAATGGTTTATTCTTAATGAATCTCGAACGTAATATTACACATATTCATAGTGTGAATACCAAAAGATGTAAAGTTGATAACGATAGTCCCACATACTTGTGGCACTCGCCGCCTTGGTCACATTGGTGTCAAGCGCATGAAGAAGCTCCATGCTGATGGACTTTTAGAGTCTCTCGATTATGAATCATTTGACACATGCGAACCATGCCTTATGGGCAAAATGACCAAGACTCCGTTCTCGGAACAATGGAGCGAGCAACAAACTTATTGGAAATCATACATACCCGATGTAATGCGGTCTAATGAGCGTTGAGGCTCGCATGGAGGATATCGTTATGTTCTCACTCTCATCGGCGACTTGAGTAGATATGGGTATATCTACTTGATGAAACACAAGTGCGAGACCTTTGAAAAGTTCAAGGAATTTCAGAATGAGGTAGAGAATCAACGTGACCGAAAAATAAAGTTCTTACGATCAGATCATGGAGGAGAATATTTAAGTCACGAATTTGGTACACACTTAAGGAAATGTAGAATCGTTTCACAACTCACACCGCCTGGAACACCTCAGCGTAACGGTGTGTCCGAACGTCATAATCGCACTCTATTGGATATGGTGCGATCTATGATGTCTCTTAAAGATTTACCGCTATCATTTTGGGGATACGCTCTAGAGACAGCTACATTCACTTTAAATAGGGCACCGTCTAAATCTGTTGAGACGACACCGTATGAATTACGGTTTGGGAAGAAACCTAAGCTGTCGTTTTCTAAAAGAAGTTTGGGGATGCGATACTTATGTCAAGAAACTTCAACCTGAAAAGCTCGAACCCAAGTCGGAAAAATGCGTCTTCATAGGATACCCTAAGGAAACCATTGGGTATACCTTCTACCTTAGATCCGAAGGCAAGATATTTGTTGCCAAGAACAGATCCTTTCTGGAAAAAGAGTTTCTCTTGAAAGGAGTAAGTGGGAGGAAAGTAGAACTCGATGAAGTACTACCTCTTGAACCGGAAGGTAGTGCAGCTCAGGAAAATGTTCCTGTGGTGCCTACACCGACTGGAGAGGAAATTAATGATGATGATCAAGGTATTTCAAATCAAGTTGCTACTGAGCTTCATAGGTCCACAAGGACACGTTCCACACCAGAGTGGTATGGCAACCCTGTCCTGGATATCATGTTGTTAGACAACGGTGAACCTTCGAACTATGAAGAAGCGATGGCGGGCCTAGATTCCAACAAATGGCTTGAAGCCATGCAATCTGAGATAGGATCCATGTATGAAAACAAAGTATGGACTTTGACAGACTTGCCCGATGATCGGCGAGTGATAGAAAACAAATGGAGCTTTAAGAAGAAGACGGACGCGGATGGTAATGTTACCATCTATAAAGCTCAACTTGTCGCTAAAGGTTATCGGCAAGTTCAAGGTGTTTACTACGATGAGACTTTCTCTCCCGTAGCGAAGCTAAAGTCCGTCCGAATCATGTTAGCAATTGCCGCATACTATGATTATGAGATATGGCAAATGGGCGTCAAAAGCGGCATTCCTTAACTTGGCTGTCTTAAGGAAGAACTGTATATGATGCGATCGGAAGGTTTTGTCGACCCTAAGAATGATAACAAGGTATGAAAGCTCCAGCGATCCATTTATGGGCTGGTGCAAGCATCTCGGAGTTGGAACATTCGCTTTGATGAGATGATCAAGCGTTGGGGTTTATCTTGAGACTTATGGAGAAGCCTGCGTTTATAAGAAAGTGAGTGGGAGCTTTGTAGCATTTCTCATATTATATGTAGATGACATACTTTTGATGGGAAATGATATAGAACTTTTGGATAGCATTAAGGCCTACTTGAATAAGAGTTTTTCAGTGAAGGACCTTGGAGAAGCTGCTTATATATTAGGCATCGAGATCTATAGAGATAGATCGAGACGCCTCATAGGTATTTCACAAAGCACATACCTTGAAAAGATATTGAAGAAGTTCAAAATGGATCAGTCCAAGAAAGGGTTCTTGCACGTATTACAAGGTGTGAAATTGAGCTCGGCTCAATGCCCGACCACGGCAGAAGATAAAGAAGAGATGAGTGTCATCCCCTACGCTTCAGCCATAGGATCTATTATGTATGCCATGGCCGTGTACGGACCTGATGTAAACCTTGCCGAAAAGTTTGGTAGGAAGGTACCAAAGTAATCCCGGCAAGGAACACCGACAGCGATCAAGAATATCTGAAGTAATTCGAAAAGCGACTAAGGACATGTTTCTCGTTTATGGAGGTGACGAAGAGCTCAAATGCGTAAAGGGTTACGTCGGCGCTTAGCCCGACACGCATCTGGATGACTCTAAGTCACAAACCGGATACGTGTATATGTTGAATGGTGGAGCGATGGCTGGTGCATTTGCAAGCAGAGCGTCGTGGCGGGATCTACATGTGAAGCGAAGTACATGGCAGCCTCGGAGGCAGCGCATGAAGCAATTTGGGTGAAGGAGTTCATCACCGACCTAGGAGTCATACCCAATGCGTCGGGGCCGATCAAACTCTTACGTGACAACACCGGAGCTATTGCACTTGCCAAGGAGCCTGTGTTTCACAAGAAGACCAGGCACATCAAGCGTCGCTTCAACTCCATTCGTGAAAATGTTCAAGATGGAGACATAGAAATTTGCAAAGTGCATATGGATCTGAATGTCACAGATCCGTTGACTAAACCTCTTCCGCGAGCAAAACATGATCAACACCAGAACTCTATGGGTGTTCGATTCATCACAATGTAACTAGATTATTGACTCTAGTGCAAGTGGGAGACTGTTGGAAATATGCCCTAGAGGCAATAACAAAAGGATTATTATTATATTTCCTTGTTCGTGATAATTGTCTTTTATTCATGCTATAATTGTATTATCCGGAAATCGTAATACTGCGTGTGAATACATAGACCACAATATGTCCCTTAGTGAGCCTCTAGTTGACTAGCTCGTTGATCAATAGATAGTCATGGTTTCCTGACTATGGACATTGGATGTCATTGATAACGGGATCACATCATTAGGAGAATGATGTGATGGACAAGACCCAATCCTAAGCATAGCACAAGATCGTGTAGTTCGTTTTGCTAGAGCCTTTCCAATGTCAAGTATCTCTTCCTTAGACCATGAGATCGTGTAACTCCGGATACCGTAGGAGTGCTTTCGGTGTACCAAAGCGTCACAAGCGTAGCTGGGTGACTATGAAGGTGCACTCTGGTGTCTCCGAAAGTGTCATTGGGTTGTCACGGATCGAGGCGGGATTTGTCACTCCGTATTACGGAGAGGTATCCTTGGGCCCACTTTCGGTAATGCATCATCATAATGAGCTCAAGGTGACCAAGTGTTTGGTCACGGGATCATGCATTATGAATGCGAGTAAAGTGACTTGCGGTACTAGATTGAGCGAGGTATTGGGATACCGACGATCGAATCTCGGGCAAGTAACATACCGACTGACAAAGGGAATCGTATACGGGGTTGCTTGAATCCTCGACATCGTGGTTCATCCGATGAGATCATCGAGGAGAAAGTGGGAGCCAACATGGGTATCCAGATCCCGCTGTTGGTTATTGACCGGAGAGTCGTCTCGATCATGTATGCAGATGTCTCCCGAACCCGTAGGGTCTACACACTTAAGGTTCGGTGACGCTTAGGGTTGTATGAATATGAGTATGTAGCAAAACTAAAGTTGTTCGGGTCCGGATGAGATCCCGGACGTCACGAGGAGTTCCGGAATGGTCCGGAGGTAAAGAATTATATATGGGAAGTCGAGTTTGACCATCGGGAATGTTTGGGGTCCACCGGTATTGTCTTTGGGGCCACCGGGAAGGGTCCCGAGGTCCACCAGGTGGGGGCCACCTATCCCGGAGGGCCCCATGGGCTGAAGTGGGAGGGGAACCAGCCCCTGGTGGGCTGGTGCGCCCCCCCTTGGGCCCCCCTCCCGCGCCTAGGGTTGGGAACCCTAGGGGAGGGGCGCCCACTTGCCTTGGGGGGCACTTCACCCCCCTTGGCCGCCTCCCCCCTAGGAGATCCCATCTCCTAGGGGCGGCCTTCTACAGGGACCCTATATATAGAGGGGAGGGAGGGAAGCCGCACCCTTGCACTGGCGACTCCTCCCCTGCTACACCTCCCCCTCGTCCCCGTAGTTGCTTGGCGAGAAGCCTGGGGAACCTGCTGCATCCACCACCACGCTTACGTCGTCTTGCTTGGATCTTCATCAACCTCTCCTTCCCCGTTCTTGGATCAAGACGGAGGAGACGTTCACGCTGACCGTATGTGTGTTGAGCAGCGGAGGTGCCGTCCGTTCGGCGCTAGGATCTCCGGTGATTTGGATCACGACGAGAACGACTCCCTCAACCCCGTTTACTTGAACGCTTCCGCTCGCTATCTACAAAGGTATGTAGATGCACTCATATCACTCGTTCCTAGATGAACTCATAGATGGATCTTGGTGAAACCGTAGGAAAATTTTTATTTTCTGCAACGTTCGCCATCACACACTGCCTCCGGAACTATTGAAAGAATGGCACAATGGGTAAGAAGGATTTCAGACAGCACTCAGGTTGAAAAGAGAGGCAAAACTTGATAAGATGAAAGAACTTGAATGAGAACACAACACTCCGGTTAAATGGATAAGCAATAAAATAACATGATCTTAACAAAACGAGATGATGGGTCAACGAGAACAGCCTCACAAGGCCTCCGGAAGAAAGAATAGAAGATAGATCATTGGAATAACAGAATGGAGAAGAAAAAGGCAACTTCTGTCACAAATGAGCTTGGGAAGCAACCTTCCAAGAAGGTTGTAACGGAGTTGTTGGAAAACCAATAACGAAACAAATTAGCTTGTAGTGGGCTTATGGAAAACTTTTCAAAACTGAGGCGAAATTCTGCCACTATGGAAACAAATAATATAATTGATAACACCAACAAGAAGAAAAACTTCTTCCACCAAGATTGTTGGGGATATTACTACTGGGTGTAAACCGGCCAGGACAGGCCGGGTTAACGTCGTCAGTAGTTGAGTATGTTAAAGCCCATGTAGGCAGATGAGGGCCCAAGGCCCATAGTCGGTTCAAGGCCTGTAGCCGTAAACCGGCGTCGGTATGTAACTTGTATTGTAAGTTAGGAATAATGGAGACCGAGCCGGATCCATCTATGAACAGGCGTCGGGACTCTGTAAACCGACGGGCGCCACCCATGTATATAAGGGGACGACCCGGCGGCGGTTCAGGAGGACAGACAACAACTCGAGACTTAGGCGAAGCTTGCTTGCTCAGTAGTCATGGAAACCCCATCAATTCCATCACAACTAGACGTAGGCTTTTACCTTCATCGAAGGGGCCGAACTAGTATAAACTCCCTTGCGTCCCTGTGTCCGCTTTAACCCCTTCAAGCTAACCCGTAGCGATGGCTCCATGACTAAGTCCTTTCATGAGGACATCTGCCATGACAAAACCACGACAGTTGGCGCCCACCGTGGGGCTATCGCACTATGGTTTCAAGTTCTTGGAGGACAACCGAAGCGACTCAAGGGCTACGCTGTGGGCGGATGACCAAAAGTCGCATGCGGCAAGCTCTACATCGACGATCTTTGGGTGGGGCCCCGATGCGGCTCGATTGAGTACGGCATCGGGTCCCCTTTGGTGGCATACACGTCTTCATCGGCAACATCGGTGAACCGGGCTCTGAGCCGGACATCCGCACCGACCTCGTCGAAACGGCTCAGCGTGCGCGATCTTCCCAGGTTAAACCGGCCGTGGAGCATGCCTTCGTGGGAGTCATCCACGGAGGAGAATATGAGGATGGATCGGAATCTGGTGGCGAGATCGTCGTTTATTCCAGCGACGAGTCCTCAACCGGAGTAACCGAATCGTTGTATCAGCTACAAGACGACCGGATTGGGGGCTGTTCCAATGGTGACAGTATTCTGGACCCCTCTGATCTGCCCAACCGGGTTGGAATATTCATGGCCGTTACACTGCAGTGGCGGTCCACTCTTCGACCGCAGCAAAGAATGATCTCCGTGTCAGCAGCGGCGACGGCTGCCGGGGCAGGAGGCCCTGTACACCCGCCGGCTCAAGTTTTATCTGATCTGTTTGATGCGTTGGTTGCGCTTATGGCAGAGGCTAACCCGGCGGTTCAGGACGCTCACAACGCAAAAATTGTGAAGGTGAGGGAACAGATCGCCCAGGCCAAGGCCGACCTAGCAGCCGAGAACGCCAGGATGGTCGCAGAGCGGGCCACTTTGGATGCGCAGGCCTATAGGCTTATGCTGGATCGGACCGCGTCGCATAAAGTCCTGAAGAGGAACCACCGATCTCGCTTGCCTCCGGTTTTCGAAGCCAGAAATCTCTTTAACACCCCAGGAGCAGGAACTAGCAACCTGCTGGTGGTAAACCGGGCGGAAGCACCTGGGACGGGCGCGCCGGTTCAGCCTCGCCCAATGGATCCACCTCGACAGAACAACATCGTGCCTCAGCCTGTCCTGACACCTCTGGGTCATTATTCCAATCCAATGGACAATCTTGTCGCCGCCGCTTCACGACTGGAGGCCATTCCAATTGAAGGTGATTCTCGCAGCGGTGGAGACGCGCCGGTTAAGGAGCTTCTTCGGACAGACTTTGATTCAACAGAAGCATATTCATACAGCCGTGACGGATTCACTCCACCCCGGCCCAAGCCGTGAGCTACAGCAGCGTATGGATGAACCGGCCATATCAAGTAATGCACGAAACCGTGAAGCGCCCATGGCAATAACTGGCAGGTGGTATTGGTGATGCTTTCAGAAGTGGTGGACGGGCCCGGGCGCGTATGAGAGGCCGCCGAGTTAAGGCGCAAAGATGAGGCTCGTCGACCACGCCGGTTCGTCCAACCACCTCGGTTGAGCCGGGGTTACTTCTAGTTCTTTGGGGATGCCCTGCCTTGTCCCGCTTTACGTAATGTCTTTGCCCAAGGATTTCAAGGGCCCGCGCAAGGTGCCAAATTACACTGCCGATTTGTCTCCCGAAACAGGGGTGGAGAGTTTTGAGATGGCCATGGAGATGCTTGATGTGGATGGTGCGGCGTGTGTGAAGTATTTCACCATGATGCTTGAAGGGACAACCCGTACTTGGTTAAAAAGCTTACCGGCCAACTCTATCAGTTCATGGGCCCAGTTGCGAGCCCGGTTTATCCAGAATTTCAAGGATACATGTAAGCAGCCCATGTCGATAGTGGACTTAGCGGCCTGTGTCCAGGAGGAAGGAGAGTCAACAACCCGTTGGGTGCGGCGGGTCTTGGAAATTTTGCATTCATCAGACCGTATCAATGCTGATACCGCGGTTATAACCTTAGAAGGCAACTGCCGGTTTACGCCTCTGAAGTTGAAATTGAGACGGATGAAGTGCCATTGCAACGATATGGGGACCCTCATGGCTGCGTTAGTGAAGTATGCTGATTCTGATAGTACCAAGGATCCCGAGTCTGATGATGACAAGACAGGGAAGGGAAAGAAGAGCAGCAACTCCAAAGGGCAGCAACACAACATGGCAGGTCATGGAAACGGAGGCAAGCATAAAGCGGATAGCAGCACGGACTTTGTGGCTAATACCAGCGCACAGGACAGGGGCCAGGACGAAAGGGTAAGCCGTCGAATCGTAGCGGAGCACCAAATCCTAATCCGGACTGCCTGACCTATCTGTTAAACCAGCCCTGTCCAAAGCATGGGACGAAGGAGATGCCAGCCAACCACCTTTGGAAGGGTTGCTACATTATGCAGGAGTTCAAGAATTCTAATGCTTTCCGATATGATCACGGATCAGGTGGTGGCTCAGGATCCGGATCCCATGGGCCGGGCTATGGTGGAGGAAATTCTGGTTCAGTCTTCAATAGTAATCAAGGCGGACATAACAATCAAAGTAATCAGAGTAGCCAGGGTGGTCACAACCAGCAGCAGCAGCAGTCAGGTTATTAGAGCAATTCGAAGCCGTTGAATAGCGGGTAATATCATGTCTTCACCACTAGCTTGGACAAGTGAGACCGGAAGCTTCACAAGCGAGCGGTGAATTCTGTTGAACCGGCCGTACCTCGTTATTTACCCCAGTGCGAATGTAGCCAATCGTATGGAAGCGAGAGGATCACCCTCCCGGGTTGACAATCCAGGTCAGCTAAGCGTTGGTGGTGGCACCTCGGTGGGAGGCTATAAATTCACCAAGGTGCTCATGGATGGAGGGAGCAGCATTAATATCTTATACTATGAGACCTTCCGCCGTATGGGGCTAACAGACAAAAATCTTAAACCGTCCAATACGGTATTCTATGCTGTGGTACCTGGTAAGTCAGCATATCCTGTTGGCAAGATAGCTCTAGAAGTGGCCTTTGGTGACGATCATGATTCCAGGTTAGAGACATTGACTTTTGAAGTGGTGAAGATCCAGAGCCCATATCACGCCCTATTTGGGCGGCCGGCTTATGCCAAATTTATGGCACGGCCTTGTTATGTTTATTTGCAGCTCAAGATGCCGGGTCACAAGGGAACAATAACTGTTCATGGAAGTCGCAAGATTGCTTTGGAGTGTGAAGAAGGTGATGCGGCCTATGCAGAGTCGGTTTGTGCGACGGAGGAGTTGAAATACAAATACTACAAGGATAATGTTGATCCGGCGGACATGACTCCATTGAAGAAGCCAACTACAGAGCATGATCCGGCCCTAAAGTTCAAATCGGCAGCTGAGACTAAGCTTGTTGACTTCATACCCGGCGATTCGTCCAAGCGATTCGATGCTCGGTACCAACTTGGATCCGAAATAGGAAAGCGCGCTCATCGAGTTCATCCGTGAGAATTGGGACATTTTGCATGGAAGCCTTCTGACATGCCAGGTGTACCGAGGGAACTCGCTGAGCACACTCTTAATGTCGATCCTAAGAACAAACCGGTGAAACAGTTTCTCCACCGGTTTAACGAAGAAAGGCGCAAAGCTATTGGAGAGGAGGTGGCCAGGCTCTTAGCGGCTAGCTTTATTGTTGAAGTTTTCCATCCTGAATGGCTGGCTAATCCGGTGCTGGTCCCTAGAAACGGCACTGGCGCATGTGTGTGGATTACGGAGACCTTAACAAGGCTTGTCCAAGAGATCCTTTTGCCCTCCCCGCATCGATCGATTATTGATGCTCTGCGGGTTGTGAGCGTTTGAGTTTTCCGCTGGATGCATATTCTAGTTATCATCAGATCAAGATGGCAGTTAAGGACCAGGAGAAGACGGCGTTCATAACTCCCTTTGGAGCCTTCTTCTATGTATCTATGCCCTTTGGGCTGAAGAGTACCCAGGCAACTTATGAACGGTGTGTACAGAATTGCCTTCATAAGCAAATCGGCCGTAATGTACATGCCTATGTGGATGATATTATTGTTAAGTCAAGGGAGAATGAGACTCTGGTTGACGATTTCAAGGAAACCTTTAATAACCTGCAGACATACAAGATGATGCTCAACCCGGCCAAGTGTGTTTTTGGTGTACCGGGCAAGTTATTGGGTTTTACGGTATCCAACAGGGAATTGAGGCTAATCCGGAGAAGATCACAGCTATCACCTCCTGGCTAAACCGAAGTGTATCAATGACGTTCAACGCTTGGCAGGCCGGATTGCCGCGTTGAGCGGTTTATCGGCCGCCTTGGTGAGAAGGCGATCCTTTGTATCGGAATCTTTGAAGAAAAGCGGATCAATTAAATGCGAGTTCATTTCTGGCGATAAAGCGTTTGAGGATTTAAAGCGGCAGCTAGCCAATCCGCCAATTGACAAGGAACCATTGCTACTGTATGTGGCAGCTAATGCTCGTGCAGTCAGCGTAGCTATTGTGGTGGAGCGCAAAGAGGCGGGCAAGGATTATCCGGTTTAGCGTCCGGTTTACTATATCGGCGAGGTGCTTATCGAGTCCAAGCAAAGGTACCCGCATTGGCGTAAGCTGGTGTATGGAGTTTTCATGGCAAGCGGAAGCTTAAGCAATACTTCGAGGACATCCCATCACAAAGTGGTCGGCTCTGCTCCTTTGGGAGATATAATTGTAACCGGAGGCAAGCGGCCGGATTGCCAAGTGGGCTATAGAGCTTGGGGCGCCGCGGACTGAAATACGTGCCTCGAGCGGCGGTCAAATCTCAAGCACTTGTAGATTTCACCAATGATTAGACGGACCTACAAGCACACGAAGAAAAGCGAGATCACACTTATTGGACTATTCATTTTGATGGGTCCAGGGCAATTGGAGGCTCGGGGTCGGAGTCGTGTTAACTTCCCCACGAGGTGATAAGTTATGTCACGTTCTCCGCTTAATGTTCCCTTGTACTAACAATGCAGCTGAGTATGAAGCTTTACTCCATGGTCTCCGGATGGCTAAGGAGATGAATCTCAGCCGAGTTAAGTGCTTGGTGACTTCGGACTGGTGGCCCAACAAGTGTCGGCACTTGGGATTCCAAGGATCCGCTCATGGCAGCATATCGTCGTGAGGTGGATATTGTTGCAGGTCACTTCAAAGGATATCGAGGTGGATCACGTGGACGAGCGAAAGAAGCGAAGCAGCGAGCGCATTAAGCGGTTGGGCTCTCAACGTAAACCGGTCCCGCCTAATGTCTTCTTGGATGTTCTGCATAACCCGTCTGTCAAGCTCCCTGGTGAAGAGGATTTGGCTATTCCTGATCCGGAGGCTCAATTGGTGGCGGCTCTTCATGTCATTCCGGATTGGATGGTTCCTTATCTTGCGTACATGAATCGGGGCGAGTTACCAGAGGATGAGACTCTGGGCAGGCAGATAATCCGGCGATCCAAGTCCGTGACTATTGTCAATGGCGAGTTGCATCATTGCCGTGTGTCAGGGGCGTTTCAACATTGTGTGTCTCCAGCGGAAGGCTGTATAATCTTGCGTGAACTCCACGAAGGGGATTGTGGTCACCACGCCGGTTCAAAGTATTTGGTGGCTAAAGCGTTTCGTCACGGCTTCTATTGATTGACTGCTCATGCTGATGCGGAGGACCTGGTTAGGCGATGTGAGGGCTGTCAGAAGTTCTCAAGACGCTCATGTGCCGGCTCAAGAATTGAGGTTGATTCCAATTACTTGGCCGTTTGCGACTTGGGGGCTGGATATGGTTGGGCCTTTCAAAAGGTCCAAGGACAAGAAGACCCACCTTTTGGTGGCGGTTGACAAGTTTACAAAGTGGGTGGAGGCGGAGCCGTTAGTAAGTGTGATGCAGCCACGGCGGTTCAATTCATCAAAAAGGTGATTTTCCGGTTTGGCTTTCCACACAGCATCATTACTGATAATGGTACCAACCTGTCCAAGGGTGCTATGAAGGAGTTCTGTGAACGTGAGCACATCCGGCTTGACCTTTCATCAGTGGCTCACCCGCAAATCAATGGCCAAGGTAGAGGGCTAACCAAGAGATCTTCTGAGGCATCAAACCCGGCTTGTGGTTCCTTTGTAGCGGGCCCGGGTTGTTGGGTTGAAGAGTTACCATCTGACATGGAGCATCAATACTACACCCAAAAGATCGACGGGATACACACCGTTCTTCATGGTCTACGAAGCGGAGGCGGTTCTCCCGGTGACATCCGTCATGATTCACCTCGTGTAGCAGCTTATGTTGAAGCGGACAACGAGGTAGCACGACAAGATGCTTTGGACCTGTTGGACGAGGAGCGTGACATCGCAGCTGCCCGTTCGGCGATTTACCAGCAGGATCTTCGTCGCTATCACACGCCGAAGTTAGAACCCGTAACCTTTCAAGAAGGATATTTGGTGCTTGGCTCATCCAAGACCGCATCGATATGCACAAGCTATCCCCACCTTGGGAGGGACCTTTCGTGGTCAGTAAGAATCTACACAACGGGTCATACTATCTGATCAATATTCGAGAGCATAAAGACTCACGGACATCAGAGGAGGAGACCAACAGGCCGTGGAACATAGCTCATCTTCTGCCTTACTATACTTGAGCCATAGGCTCTACTTATGTACATATTATGTCGGTGTACTAGAGTAGGGTTACCCTAGTACCCCGAACTCGTGCACGGGCAGTTGCAGCACCCCGCGGCAGGGCCGGCCTAGTGACCGCCCAGGTCCTCCGCGGCTCCTATGGAGCCATTCAAGAACAAAGTACTCAAGGCCCCGGCAAGAGGAGCTTGCCGGGAAGGCCACTCAAGGCACGAAGGAAACAAGACCCCGGCAAGAGGAGCTTGCCGGGAAGGCTTGGTGAGCAACAAGCTCCCGAGCACGACAAGGATTTCGGCCGCGGCAAGGAGCTTGTCGCGGCAGGCAACCTCTCTTCATCTCCGCTCCAGCTCATCCGCCAACGTGTCGCCATGGGGCTTTCCTGCACGCAGCGTGTCAATGGGCTGTGCAGCCAGCGAGGAGCAGCGATATAAGCGGCGCCGACAAGCTACCATCGTGGCAAGCGGAGGCGCATTTGACGGTCCCTGTTGCCTTTGTTCAGGTGACAGGGGCGGACATTTATGGATCTTGTCCCTGCCGCCGAGTTAGGGTATAGATCACTTTACCTTAATCGCATAAAAGCGGTTTAACAAATACTGTTTTTCCTATTTTACCCTTGTCTACTTGCCACCTGTGGTGACCCCTTGAGCCTATAAAAGGAGGCCCATGTGCAACGTAGAAAGGGTTCGGCTCCGGTTCAGTTCATTCGACACATTCGAGACCACACTCACTCAAGCTAGGTTTTGTAGCTCCCATTGCTCCCTAGCAAGAACACAACATAATCAATCAAGCAGCAGTAGGAGTATTATCTCTCCGGAGAGCTCCGAAGCTGGGTAAATCTGCTCGTGTGCATCGCCCTGATCTGCTCTTTGTGAATTCTCCGCCCCCCATCGAACCACAAGGGACTCGGTCCGCCAGGTCCCATAGGTGTTCGTGGGTCACGATCAGCTTCCCCGACAACTTTGGCGCGCCAGGTAGGGGGCGTCGAGGCTGTGTGAACCTGATCCAGCGGTCACACGAGCAACTTCTTCATCACCTTCATCAACATGCCACCGAAGAAGAAGGCTTCGGCGGCAGCAGAGCCGTCCGCGTCAAACCCACCACCACCGGAGCTGACGAGTGGTGGGGAAGACGCCGGCGGAGGAACGGACATCGTCGAGAGAGCCCACGACGCCGCCAGGTCCAAGGACAAGGCGGCGCAGGCTTCGGCGTCCGAATCCGCACCGCGTCCATCTCAGGAGGCGCGGGACCGACGGCGTCATGATGCTCGCAGCACCATATGCTCGTTGGATCAAGGCCAAGCTGGAGGATGCCGAGGCCCTCGAGACCGCGATGCACGCCAAAGATGTCGGTATTTAGCGGGAGTATTTATCGCAGGCGGGATGCTGCTCCTCCTAACTTGGTTAGAAGTCCGAGCACATCCCGTTCCTCGCTCCGTACACCATTGCCACCCACCACTCCGGCAGAAGCCTTGGCGAGAGCTCAACTACTTCTAGACTACCCTCCAACGGCCGACAAGGTCGACGAATGGAGGGCCACCATCAGAAGTCTCATCGGCTTTGCCAACGGCGGCGTTCATGACAACCAACTGCGTCCTTGACGCGGCGAGACGACAAGACACGAGCCGGTGGCGACGAGACCTGTGGGGGTGCGACAACCATGCACTCCCCAGCCAGAAGGACGAGATCACCAGCTCCTCGGATCCACCTCGACAGCGACTCCACCGCGTCGTCGGATCCACGAGCTCGCCGTGATCAGCGCCAAGTTCCTAAGGAACGGCAACAAGAAGACGCTCGAACCCGCATCGGCGCAAGAGAAGCGCGGCGTCAATCGACCAGCTAGCCGGGCCCATTGTTGACATGCATGCGCCAGGGGAACGAGCGACTTGTCAGACGTCTGTAGGTTGCCCTGCGTTCACTCGTGAGCTGCGGCAAGTCCAAAGGGTCTGACAAGAAAAACTTTAAGCCAGATGTGCCAGAGAAGTATGATGGGAGGACGCATCCATCAGAGTTCCTCAGCATCTACACCATTGCGGTGCAAGCTGCGGGGGGACGAGACGACAAGATCCTCGCCAACTACTTCCCGCTGGTGCTCAAGCCCAATGTCAGATCTTGGCTCATGCACTTGCCGGACAGTTCCATATCTTCTTGGGCAGATTTGTGCCATCAGTTTGTCGGCGCCTTCACAGGCGGCCACAAGCCTCATGGCCAAGAGAGTGACCTTCACCTGCTCGCCCAGAAGGAAGGAGAGTCCCTGCGCAAGTTTATCCAGAGATTTAGCCGTGTGCACTACAACATCCCAGACGTCCACCCTGCCGCGGTGATCAGCGCGTTTCATCAGAACGTGTGGAATCGCAGGATGAGGGAGGAGATGGCGATGTGCAAAGTCAAGGACGTCAGTGAGCTGTATGCCTTAGCCGACAAGTGCGCACGTGCTGAGGAGGGAAGAAGACTCCCAGGAGAGAATGTTGGAGCAGAATCTGACAGTGAGGAGACCGCCCCGGCAAAGAAGATCCGGCGGCGGAATAATAGAAAGAAGAAAAGCAAGGAGGTATTAGTTGTCGAGCAGTCCGGCAACGGAGGTGGCGCCAAGAAGGCCAAGATTGGTGGCTTCGGCAAGGAAGTTGCCGCTGACACCGACCGCCAAGCTGTGGCGGCCGCCGACAAGCCGGACGGTTCCAACAAACAGTACTGTAAGATTCACCGCACCAAGGGCCATGATCTCCAGAGCTGCAAGAAAGTCGAGCAGCTTGTAGAACAGCAGAAGGCTGAATAGGAGCGGTGAGACAAGGAGAAGGCCCAGGAGGGTGCTATGGCAGCTAGCAAGAAGAGACCCGGCTGGGGAGGACGCCGCGGCAAGGCCAAGCAGCGGCAAGGAGACAGACCTCCCCACGGCCGCGACAAGGACGAAGAAGAAGAAGATGATGAAGATATGGAAGATGATGAAGCTGATGAGCAGGAGTTTCAGAAGGCAACATAGGTTCTCTGCGTTGACGGTGGTGCTTCTCTGCATACCTCGCACCGCCAGCTTAAGCAATGGATGTGTGAGGTAAATGCAGCAGAACCATCCGTGGAGTCACGCAGGCCTCTGAAGTGGTCCAGCACGCCCATCGTCTTTGACATTGGGGACCACCCTGATCGCATAACTGCGGTCGGGTACTTGCCGATGTTGGTCTCACCAACCATCCGCAACCTCAAGGTCACTAAGATGTTGGTTCATGGCGGGGCCGGCCTAAACCTGATCTCCTCTGCAGTGCTCCAGAAGCTTCAAATCCCTGACAGCGAGCTCGAAGAGACTGGCACTTTCCAAGGAATTAACCCAGGAAGGAGCAAGCCGAAAGGGAAGATCACGTTGCCGGTAACATTTGGCAGCGAGCTGAATTTCAGGACTGAGAGGGTCACATTCGACGTTGCCGATTTCCCATTGCCCTACAATGGAATACTTGGCCGTCCAGCACTCGCCAAGTTCATGGCAGCCTCTCATTATGCATACAACCTACTCAAGATGCCCGGCCCGATAAGTGTCATTTCTGTACATGGCGACAAGAAAGATGCACTTATCTGCGCCGATAAGATTTACCGGGATGCAGCAGCTGCGACAGATAGCAAACCACTTGCCGCTGAAGCTCCCGAGGGGAGAAGAAGACCACCTTGTCCGGCAAGAGCTCTGATGCCCACTCCAGCAAGCGCACCTCTTCGGAGTGCCGCGCTACCGTCGAGGACGCACCATCGAGCTCCACCGCAAGTGCAAGAAGATGATGGCGGCTCCGCCAAGACCAAGAAGGTGCCCGCCAAGGAGGACGGCACTGGTGGTACCTTCACCATCGGTGCCACGCTTGATCCTAAATAGGAAGGCGAGATCGTTGCTTTTCATGGGCGAATGTTGATGTGTTTGCATGGCAACCATCCGACATCCCCGGTGTTCCTGTGAAAGTAATTGAGCACCACTTAGCTGTCTGTCCTCATGCGCCGCCCGTCGGAAAGCAAAAAGTCGTGAAGCAGCAAAGGAGCGCCAAGAGTTCATTGCGAAGAGATCAAGAAGTTGGAAGCAGCAGGCCTTGTCAGAGGAGTGCTCCATCCCACGTGGTTGGCCAATCCGGTAGTTGTACGCAAGGCGAATGGGAAATGGAGACTTTGTATTGACTTCACGGATGTTAATAAAGCTTGTCCCAAAGACCCATTCCCTTTGCCACGATCGACTCAGATTGTTGACTACACGGCTGGATGTGATTTGCTTTCATTTCTTGATGCATATTCAGGATATCATCGGATCTTCATGGCGTAAGAAGATTAAGAGAAAAACCGCATTCATTACACCATGTGGCACATACTCGTTTCATACGGATGCCTTTCGGTTTGAAGAATGCTGGTTCAACATTTGCAAGAGTAGTCCATGATGCCTTTGAGCCACAAATGCATGTAAATGTAGAAGCCTACATGGATGACATAGTGGTCAAGAGCAAGGACAAAGCAACTCGGGTTCAAGACTTAGATGAGACCTTTGCAAATCTGCGCAAGATCAACCTCAAGCTCAACCCCGAGAAGTGCGTGTTTGGAGTCCCTTCCGCAAGCTTCTTGGGTTCTTCGTGTCTCGTGAGGGGAATTGAAGCCAACCCGACAAGATCAAGGCCATTGAGCAGATTGAAGCACCAAAGCGCGTCAAGGATGTAAGAAGGCTTGTCGGTTGCGTGGCTGCTACTCTCGTGCAGGTTTATCTCTAAGTCAGTTGAGCGCCCGCCATTTTTCAAGATTTTGAAAAGGCAGGTCCAATGAAATGGACTCCCGAAGCGGAGGCTGCGCTATAGGACTTAAAGAGGTACCTGTCCTCCACTCCAATACTTGTCGCACCTAGGCCACAAGATAAGTTGCTGCTGTACATAGCGGCAACCAATCAAGTGGTTAGTGCTGCGTTAGTAGCGGAAAAGGGAGGCGAGATGAGGAGCCGCAACCGAGGCAGATGCATCCAATGACAAGGTGGGGCTTCACGACAAGCTCGGGTCCCGACAAGGACGGATCAAGGCAGGATTGTGAGAAGATGCGTAAAAGGATGGTGCAGCGCCAGTCTACTTTTGTCAGTTCCCTTCATGAGGGGCTAGGTCAAGGTACTCACGTGTCGAGAAGTTGCTTTTCGCCTCCTCATGGCCTCGAGAAAGCTGCGCCATTACTTCCAAGCACATGAGATAACAGTTGTCACTGCTTTTCCTGAAGAGGATATTGCAAAATCCGAAGCAACAAAAGTGTGATTGTTGAGTGGGCACCTGAACCGTCAAGCTTTGGCCTTAAATTTTAAAGCACTTCAACTATCCAAAGCGAGCATTGGCGAGTTTATAGCAGAATGGACGCCAACGCAAGATGAAGAAATTCCGCAGACGAGCATCCCGGTCAAGGAAGCAAGTAAAGAGTGGCTGATGTACTTTGATGGTGCTTTCTCGGCGCAAAGGCGCCGGTGCCGGCGTCTTGCTTATCGCACCCAATCGGAGAGCACCTCAAGTACATAGTCCAAATGCACTTTCCCAAGGAGCAAGCAACAAATAATCTGCAGAGTATGAAGGGTTGCTTGCCGGTCTCGTGGATTGCAAAGTGGACCTTGGGATCAAGAAGTTTATCGTCGAGGGTGACTCGCAGCTTGTCGTCCGCCAAGTAAACAAAGATTATCGAGTCCGTTGATGGAAGCCTACGTTGATGAAGTGAGAAAGCTAGAAGAACACTTTGAAGGCCTGCAAATGGAACATGTTCCAAGAGCTCGTAATGATATTGCCGATGGCCTGTCAAAGTGTGCTTGCACTCAAGTTACACTGTGGAACCAGGAATTTTTGTGCTCAAGCTGACTCAACCAACTGTGAACACCATCAACCGGGCAGAGCAAGAAGAGGAAGTTGATTCTGGTGACTACTTTCCCAAGCAGAGCTCCCGAAGCCGCCGCCAAGAAGGTCCCCAAAATCAACACAGATATCGGGCCGAGGAGTAGTCTGCCCGAGCAAGCCCTAGGGTTTGCCGTTGAAGTAGATGCTCCCGACAAGTCTTGCCCGGCTAAGCTTGCCGGGATCATCAAGCTCCGGCCGAACCGCAGTGTTCTTGCCGTGGAAGCTGATGTTCCCAAGAGCGGCAGATGTGCCTTTAGTCCTTGTTGTCGAGCCGCAAGCTCCAACATGGGCGCAGCAGATCGTCCATTTCCTTCGGACAAGGGAACTTCCCAAGAGCAAGAAGAAGCGAAAGAGTAGCCCGGCAGTCAAGTATGTACCAGCTTTGTTGACAACATCACTGCATGTAAGAAGACTCAACGGAGTGAAAATTGAAGTGTATTTGCCGGAAGATGGACGAAGTTGTTGGCGAGAGATACACGGAGGCATATGTGGTCACCACATTCGGCAAGAAGAGCACTTGTCGGCAAAGCTTTCCGCAAGGTTTCTTCCGCCAGAAGCCCTCCAGATGCAAATCGCACAGTAACCAAATGTGAAGCGTGCAAGTTCCATTCAAAACAGATACATCGAGCCAGCTCAAGCTCTCCAGACGCATCCCTTTATCCTGGCCATTTTCGGTCCTGGGGTTTCGACATCCTCGGCCCCTTCCCCGAGCTGTCAGGGGCTTTGAGTACTTGTACGTCGCAATCGACAAGTTCACAAAGTGGCCGGAAGTGGAAGCAGTGAGGAAGGTGACAGCACAGTCAGCGGTCAAGTTCTTCAGGTCAATTGTTTGCCGTTTTGGATTCCTAACCGGATCATCACTGACAACGGCACTCAATTCATGAGCCGCACCTTCATGCAGTACGTCCAAGATCTTGGCGCCAAGGTCTGCTTTGCTTCATTGCTCATCCCGGGAGCAACGGTCAAGCGTAGAGGGCAAATCTTTGAAGTGCTGCGAGGACTCAAGACCAGAACTTTCGACAGTGTCGCAAGTGCGGAAGAAACTGGATTGAGGAGCTACCGGTGGTTCTTTGGTCGATCAGACGACGCCAAATCGAGCCACCGCCGCACACCTTTTGCTCTAGTCTATGGAGCAGAGGCAGTTCTCCCCACGGAACTTCAGATATCCCGGATCACCTCGAGTACTCGCTATGATGAGCTTGAGCAAGAGCAGTCTGCGACAAGATGACGCGCTGCTCTCGAGGAGGATCGCCTTTCAGTCATTGACGAGCTGCTCCTTACCAGCAAGCTTTGGGCCGCTACCATAGCTGCAAAGTTAATGCCAGAAGCTTCGAGGAAGGCGACCATGTTCTTCGGCGCGATCAATCCGCCAAGAATTCCAACAAGTTGACGCTGGCGGGAAGTAAGGCCCTTATCGGGCTTAAACGAAATACTAGGCTCAAGGCTGCCTGTCTACTTTGAGATCAAGATGGCATTCCGGTGAGCAACTCACGGAATATAGAGCATCTTCGTAAGTTTTACCCATAGAGGCGTGGTTGCTCGGAACTGTTCCGCAACCACCCTTTTTGTACAAGTCTTGCCATTTGCTGTATGTAATACTTTGTACAAAGCCAAGCAGTAACCCGATGCATCAAGAAAAGCTCATGTGTTGCGTACAACTTGTAAATTTCATGCTTCCATCATTATTTTGCATGTGTTATCTGACATTTTGTGCAGCATCTACACCCGGTAAGCGATAACGAGCCACTAGGCTCCATAGCTTTATTTTCTCTTCTTTCTTCTCAAAAGAAAGGAAAGGTTCATCCACCCACAAGTTAGCCGGGGAAGGAGAAGATAAGGGTGTGGGCCACCAAGTGTCGCTCGAGGAAGCATCGTCTTGCCGGGAAGCAAACGACAGAAAAGCTAAGTTGCCTAAGTTTAAGCAATCAGTTCTTAAATTTTTAAGTTATCTTCCTCGAACGATAGTACTTTGTATGGAAAACCTGTGCGCGGAGGAATCAACTCGCGGCTAGCTTGCGCCCTTACTTTGTTTCGAGTCCGCTCAACAACTTAAGTGTGCTGCAACTAGGTGCGACAAGGTTGCTTGTCGGAGACGGCACCGCCAAAGAAGTTGCCGATGTTCCAAGACTCGGCCATGCAAAGGTGCTCATACCGACAAGTTCCCTAAAAGCGTAGGGGACAAACATACAAGGGAAGGAATCGAGTAAAGGAAATAACATTGCAATCGTTGCCTAAGATAGAGTATATTACAAAAGAACTTGTCGCAGATCTAATAGATTGTTTCTCCTAAACATGATCTGCAGCGACAAGGGAAAGAGAAACTTGGCGGCCTAGTCCACGCGGTCGCCGTCAAGCCTCTTGACTCCGCTCACCCTGTCCATGATGGGTGCGACAAGGGCCTTGAGTGCTTCGACGCCGCCAGCCGTGGCGGCAAGGTGGGACTTGAGGACGTTGGTAAAGTTGATGCCTGGATTGCGAAGGCCACCTTCATCAAGACACCTTCTCGGAGAGCCCGGCTACAGATTTGGCGCGACTCGTCACCCAACAAGCTTTGGGATCTCCTTCCGGAGCCGCTGGAGACCCGTCAACACGCCCTTGAAGAACAGGCTAAGCTTGGCACTGGGTTGAAGGCGCTCGTCGGTGGAGTACCCGAGGTCCACCATCCCCAGCTCCATCAGCTCATTATGGATGGCGGCGGCGGTATCCACAAGACCCTCCGTCCAGTGCATCACGCTGTCTCTGAGAGTATTCTGGGCCGTCACAGCGTTCGCCAGCAGCTCCTCGTTGGCTTTGATCTTCTCCAACAGGCCCGCTTCGCCTCCTTGGCGCCGTCCCAGCGTCTCTCCGTGGTGGTCAGCTTCAGCCCAGATCTGCCTTTGAGTCCTTGGCGGCGCTAAGCTCTTGATCTTCTCAGCGAAATGACCTCGCAACTCGCCAAGAGTATAGGTGTCCTTCTCTCGGCCGCGCTTCAGCCCGGTGACCTCTGGCCGCTTCTCCGAGGGTGGCCTCCAGCATGCGCCACTCGCTTCCAATTCCTTCTTGGCGGCCTCAGTAGCTGCGGCGGCGCCCTTTGCTCTCCTTGGAGTGCTCCGTAATTGATTGCTTTCGCATGGCAAGATCTTCCTCGTAGCTGTCGAGGTTGATCTTCCGCTGCGCCAGCTCACCTTCTTGCGTAGAGAGCTTCTCGCCGGCGAGCCTTTGCTGCTCCTCGACCTCGGCCTTCTCCAGGATGAAGGCCGTGCGCTCCTCAGCAAGTTGCTCCCACGCTTCTGATATATCCCGGAGAGTTTCTTTGTTGGCTCGCCGGAGCTCTTCTGCGCGCTTCTCCATGTCAGCTCCCGCCCTCGCGACAAGTGCTTCCCGCGACTCAGCCCAGCTTGACGGGCGCTGTAGAGCGACAAAGAGCTTCTTTCAAGAATGCTTTCCCTCGAACTCGCCATCGCCGCTGCTTGGCACGTTAACTGGATGACAGCCAGCGGAGGCGAGCAGCTCCATCGTCGAAGGTCTCCTCGACCGGCGCTTCGAGCTCGACGCCCACGGAAGCTTGATGAAGACACCATCGCTGCCTTGAGATAGGCGCTGGCCGGGGCTCTCTTGAGCTCGGGCGCTGCATCGGTGGCGGAGGGTTCGGATCGGCGTGGCGCTGGCGCTCCTGGCGCCTCAAGGCCGTCGATCTGCCACAGACCACCCTCCCGGCCTCTGCGCCCAAGCCTTTGGCGGCCTCCTCGCTGGCCGGACCTGTCGGCGCCGGCCTCCTCTTCCATGTTGGCGGCGTCGTCATTGTTGTCATGAGCGCCTTCTCGCTGCAACCTCTATCTCCATCGGCTCTCCGGCAGATGGATCTGATGATCAGAGAAAGAAAGAACAAGTCAAGCAAATGTTCAAAAAGAAGAACAGAAGAAAAGGAACCCAAGGAAAATTTTCAAGTAAGAAGATTACCTGCAATGGGATCTCAGAGTCATGGGTCTCCACCACCGGAGGGGTCAAGCCGGCGCTGCCCCTTGTCGGAGAAGCTCCCCTTGTCGGAGAGGCCTCCCTTGCCGGAGAGCGCTCCCTTGGCGGAGATTTCTCCCTTGGCGGCGTAGTTGAAGCAGACAGGACTTGGGGTGACTTCCGGGACCTCCTGATGAGGCTGCTCGGCTCCTACACAAATCAACAAGCCAGAAATCAGTAAAGAAGGAGCACCCAAGCACACCTAACCATAAAAATTGAATCAAATACTTACGTCAATGTGGCTGGGGCTGCTCTGATGAAGGGTCGCCGGATCCGGCAAGGGAGTCTCAGACGCGCCTCCTATCGCCACAGGGGAATCGTCTTCGACGACAACCACCAGAAAGCAGTAAATTGAAGAATTACAAGTAGCAGCGACAAGGTCTTACTCTTCCTCTTCTTCCTCGGAGCTGAGAGCGGAGAAGTCAAATTCCGCTCCGGTGCGACAAGCTGGAGGAGTAGGCTCCCTCGGACGCTTGGCGGCTGCGGGGGCCGTGGCTCCAGAAGGCCCCGCTCCCCCATTGTCAGGCGGCAGGAGGCGCCTCCCGCTGCAACAGTGCTTGCCGCGGTGGAGCGCTGTCGGGCGGCGAGGCGGCTTGTTGGTCTGCTCCGCCGCCCCGCCACTTCTCCGGTCTTATGGAGGCGTCTTTTCTGGCGGGGCCGCGAGTTCCTCCCGCTGCAAGCTACTTGACGGGCGGAGGGAGGTGCCCCGGCAGTTCGCTCGTCTCAGCGTCAGGCTCGGCCTGCTCCCTCCTCACCGGGCGAACTCCTCTCGATCGGTAAGTCTTGCCGCCTCGGCTGCCTTCCGCCTCGGCCTCGACGGTGAACTCAAACACGCCGGGCGGCGGCAGCTTCCGCCGCCTCCTCCAACCTTGTATGGCGATGCACGCCATCTCCCCGCCGGTGGTGTCGCGGTGAGCCATACGCTTTCGTCGGCATGGATCGGCACTTCTTCCAAGTTGTCGAAGAACCGCTGCACGATGTCGTCGGCGGCTCTCGCCAAGTTGGAAGCGATTCCATGGGAATCGCACAACGGCATCATCGCGCGGATACGGTCAAGCGACGAGTTGTTGCACAAAGGCACGACTCCCCTCGGCAACATGAACCACTCGGGGTGATCTGCATGAGGCTTGAACAGCTCCCGCAGCATGGCATCCAACTCCTAGACAGTGAAGTTCCAATTGAGTCCCAGACGCAGCCTCATGATGTCCGCCACGTTTTGGAATTCCCAAGCAGGCCTACCCCTCTCCTGCAAGGGCGCGATGCGGCGGCGAAGGAAGTCCGCGCCAACAGCTCCTACGGTAAGCCCGGCATGCCTGAGGCGCAAGATCCGGGTCACGGCAATCTTCAACATGGCATCCTCCGGCGCCAAGTTGCTCCAATCGCTGCCAAGACTATGGGAGTTTGGCGAGGGCGCAAAAGGCTGTGGCTCCTCCTCTATGATCCAACACCAATCGGCTCTCCACTCCTCCCACTTGCTGCGCAGCTCTCCGTCAAGATATGCTTCCTTCTTGCCGATCCCGGAGATCCATGCAATCCCTCCCAAGACAGCGGCTCTCCTCTCTCTACGCTGGGCATGAAGTAATGGCGGAAAAGTGCTACATTTGGGTGGACCCGACAAAGTTCTCAGCAGAGGTGTGCGAAACTGCCATGGTGAGGACGGCGTTATGGGTGAAATCAAGGAGGCGGAGGCCATATGTGTTCATGACGCCGCATAAAGAATTCGGAAAGGCGCGGCAGAGCCCGCAGTTGGAAGAAAAGCGCCAAGAAAGTGTACCCGACGGAAACCTTCTCGGATGTGGCGTGGAGATCACCTCGTGCACGGATGCCCGCCGCCCGCCTAACCGTAAGAGGTATTACAGCTCTCGCATCTCCTTCAAGGCCGAAAGCAGGGATCAAGAGGGCTCCGCTTCCTTCCGCAAGAAGCGCCATGAGCCGCTGCACCTTGGCCGATTTCACCCCTTTGCCCTTGTCGGCTTTGGAGCCATGGCGGAGGTGGTGGAGGAGTATGACGGCGTTGGTGGCGCCCGGGTGGCAATGGGAGGGGCGGAGCGCCGCTCTTTGGACTTGAGAAGAAGGGGAGCGGCGGTGGTTTTGATGTGACAAGAATGGCAAGTGGGCGTCCCGCCCTGTTTCCCCAAATTTATAAGGAGGGAGAGGGGCGGGCGCCCGATTTTCCCATTAAAGAAAAGCCCCACGATCTCTTCCCACGACGCCACGTCCGAACGTGCTGCCTCGTGGGGGCGTGGTGGGTCCGAGAGTAATCAATCGCGTGATCTAGGGCACAAGGCGTCTGCAGTAATCGCTTTTGGGCTCGCCCAACAGAGCTCGGCGCCGTGTGTGGCCCAGTTCGGGAGGCTCTTGCCGGTTGTACTAGGAGTAGGGGTACCCTAGTACCCCGAACTCGTGCGGCAGGCGATTGCACCACACGGCTGGCAGGGCCGCCTAGTGACCGCTAAGGTCGTCCTGCATGCTCCTTTGGATCCATTCAAGAACAAAGTACTCAAGGCCCCTAAGAGGAGCTTGCCGGGAGGCCACTCAAGGCACGAAGGAAACAAGACCCCGGCAAGAGGAGCTTGCCGGGAAGGCTTGGTGAGCAACAAGCTCCCGAGCACGACAAGGATTTCGGCCGCGGCAAGGAGCTTGCCGCGGCAGGCAACCTCTCTTCAACTCCGCTCCAGCTCATCCGCCAACGTATCGCCATGGGGCTTTCCCAGGAACGCGTGTCAATGGGCTGTGCAGCCAGCGGGGAGCAGCGATAAGCGGGCGCCGACAAGCTACCATCATGGCAAACAGAGGCGATTTCTGACGGTCCTGTTGCCTTTGCTCAGTGATGTGGACGGACATTTATGGATCTTGTCCCTGTCAGTCGAGTTAGGGTATAGATCATCGCATAATCGCATAAAGCGGTGTACCAACCATCGCTTTTTCCTATTTTACCCTTGTCTACTTGCCACCTGTGGTGACCCCTTGAGCATATAAAAGGAGGCCCATGTGCAACGTATAAAGGGTTCGGCTCCGGTTCAGTTCATTCGACACATACGAGACCACACTCACTCAAGCTAGGTTTTGTAGCTCCCATTGCTCCCTAGCAAGAACACAACATAATCAATCAAGTAGCAGTGAGAGTATTATCTCCGGAGAGCTCCGTTGGGTAAATCTGCTCGTGTGCATCGCCCCGATCTGCTCTTTGTGCATTCTCCGCCCCCCATCGAACCACAAGGGACTCGGTCCGCCAGGTCCCATAGGTGTTCGTTATTTTTACATCATGTGTGGTTAAAGCGGGGTCTCTGTTATTTTTACATCATGTGTGGTTACACAGAGTTTTTGTCTTAAAGCGGCCTCTGGTTTACCCTTTGAGTTAGCTTTTTCAAAAAGCTTTATATCATATCACTTCGGGGCTTTGTCGTGTCCGAACCAATGCAACACCTTTTGATAGGCGAAAGCCAAAGAATCACTTGGGGACTTGGTCACATATGTACCAGTCACGCCTCTTGATCGGCCTAAGGCCACATAATCACTTGGGGGCTTTGGTCGAACCTGAACCATCGCTACACCTCTTGATCGGCGTAATGCCACTGCATCATTTGGGGACCTGGCTGACTTGAACCGTAGCTACGCCCATCTTTGGGGGCTTGGTCGTGTCCGACCATGGTAATGCCACTTGATCGGCTCAACAGCCTCTTTTCGCAAATGATTTTATATTTGTCTTTGTTTGAATTTTGTCTCTCTTTCGATGCATATTTCTTTGGTGTGTTTTTAAACCGACAATTATTAAACCGGTTCGACTGTCAGTTGACGGAACACGGTCCACTTTTAATCCGGAGACTCTTTGCCCGATTTGATTTTTTTTGTTAACATCCTATTACGGAGTAATACCGATGTTCATCGTAACCCGAAACGGTTTACCTGGTAAACCGACCTTATATACACCGGAGCTGTTTTCCTCCAAAGAGAGTGGGTTTCTTAAAACTCCGCTTTCAAGATTGGCACAACCAACTTCATGCCCTACGATGGCAGGTATCATATATCTCCATCTTTGATCATATGTTTAAATCTAAGATATTATCTTTGATTTCATATACATAGATATTATGACCCGCCTGGTGATACAACCACGGCGGCGTTTTAAGCTTTTTGGCTGCAGACAACAGTTTAAGATTGATGATTCAACGGAAGCGTAAGTTGCAATAATTATGCACGAAGGCATATCAAAACCAAGTGTGGCAGCTAGCCTATTACAAGGCAACGCGGTGCCCAGATAAGATCATTGTTTTGTGTGTAACATAAAGGAGAAGTAATTTAAACCGGCTTCCGGTTCATGCTTGGTCACTAGCTTGGCCTGATGGTGGCGGTTCATCTCGCGCCGCTTCAACCTCTGCTTCCCTACCCAGCGGCTGGAAATCAACAGTTGTCCAGTCGATTCCCGTTAATGCTTGAAAGACAGCTTCATCATTGATCAACAACGACGTTTCAATGTGAGGAGCGTAAGTATGCTTACGGATTGGAGGTATAAGGTTCTCCGCTTCAGGAATTGGTGCAGCCACTCGTTTGATTTGTCCATCATATTGAGCTTGATAAAGGAGACAAATCTGCCTCTTCAACCAATTGACAAGCCGTAGGGCGTAGCCTCCCGTTTATAGCTCCTGGAGATCCTCTTCGCTCAACTCATTCCGCCTTCCTTCAAGCTTGGGAAGCCCTGGGCCGCTTCAACAGATCAAAATTTGGCACCCATGCTTTTGCCCGATTAAGGCGCGAGTAGCAATTCAGTTCTAGCAGCAAAAGACATTTCTTTAACTCTTCAACTCCGGGCAGAAGCATCGACAACCTTTTAATAGTGTCCCGGATCAAGGTGGGCGCCCGGGTTGTTGTGAGAAGCAAGACAGATGATCTGCGCCCAAAGATACAGCTTGTTATATCAATGTATAGGCAGCTTTCAATTTCTTCCGCACATCCGATCCCAAGTGACCAACACGTGTCCCTCAGATCATTCAAAGGGTTAGTAAACCGGCAGTAGCTACATGAGAAGGCCTCACATTTTCAGAAATCAAGAGGGCTTACCAAAGACAAAGAGCGGTCATGGCATGCACTTGCCGTTTTACATTGGTCAATTCATCCACCACCGGTTTGAGTGCAGCCTCGGCTTTCTCTGCCCGTTGAGTTAAAGCGGCCTTTTCAGTGGCCCAATCCACCCGTTCCTTGTTGAAACCCTCCTTAAGATTTTCCATGACGCTTAAAGCGCTGGTTAATTCCTTTTTTGTCTTAGAGGTTTCAGCTTGCTGGGACTTCAGATTTTCTTGCATATCAGCGATTTGACTTTCTCTCTTGCTCAGATCAGCCTACATACAGATAATCATTTGATAAAGATTGCGGTACAGAGTTGAAGTACCAACCACATAACAAGTTATGCCCTTGGTACTTGGGGGCTAATGCATATTTGCTTTTCATCATACAATTTCTATATAAGTCCCAAGCTCAATACAAATATTCAACTTGGCACTTGGGGGCTAATGCCTATTTGCTCTATCCTTTAGTGACACCGGAATTCTATCAGATAAAGTCCCGGTTTAACTACATTAAGTTAAACCGGTTCTTCGGGTTACATTCCCAAAGTACAATTGCATTAAAGTTCACATTGGAAAGTTCGGTTTAAGTTGATATCTTAAAACCGCTACTTGGGGGCTATTGGAGTTGATGATTGAAATATACAAGCAGATAGTCATATGGAAATTACCTCATATTTGTCCTTCATCATATTTACCAGACCGGCTTCATGATCACGGCTGGTGTATAGCCGATTCAGATAGCCGGAATGAAGATCTTGGGTGTTCAGAGCGGCATAAGTGGCCAAATCGGCATTCCATTTGCCTTTGACAAATGCAGCAAGTTCATCTTTGGCAGTGTGCTTAGATAAAGCGACAGGATTGCTTGGCTCGGAACGACCTGTTGGGGAACGTAGCAGAAATTCAAAATTTTCCTACGTGTCACCAAGATCTATCTAAGGAGAAACCAACAACGAGGGAAGGAGAGTGCATCTACATACCCTTGTAGATCGCTAAGCGGAAGGCGTTCAAGTGAACGTGGGTTGAAGGAGTCGACTCGCTTGTAGCCACCAGACCCGAATGGATCAAGTCTCTTGTGCTCAAAGGTCATCCCTGGATCGGTAATGTCGACACCACACAAAGACTTCAAGGATTTATAGCAAGAGTAGCAATCACACACTTATTACATCGCTGTCCACAAGGGAACTTAATACAATAATATGGCTTAAGGCCATCTAATAATAACAAATGCGGAAGGCTTGGAAGATAAGTGAGTCCATCAACTCCATCGGCATCATCGAGTATAGAACCACGACCTAACACCTTACTGTCAGTTCAAAAAGTCTCAAGAACGTGAAAGTTGCAGAGTCTAAAACGGTCAAGACATGGAATATGCCGCAATGTAACACATAAAGAGCAATGAAGGAATAAGCCTATACTACATGCATATATGGCTGGTGGTAAGGCTCTACGGTTACATTTTGCATAAAGCTGGTTTTTTCCTACAACAAAGGAATAATTTTATTTAACTATCATGGTGGTCGTTAAACATTGAGAATGGTTGACAAGATCCTCAATCCCAATTAAAAAGTACTCATCAAAACCAATAACTTTTATTAGAAGTAACATGTTGAGATTCACATGATATTCAAGTACCAGACACTAAAACGCTCCATAACCGGGGACACCGCTTAATCATGATTAGTTTATACACTCTGCAGAGGTTTATGACTTTTCCCCATTAAGACTCGATCGCCTCCGCTTGGTTCTCGCAGACTACATGGTGTTTGAGAAACGGATGACCGAGACATAGTCTTCGTAAGCGCTTAGCACCTTACATGTGGGTAGACCGTACCAACCTACATCCCCTACATCAGCTAGCCTACCCGTAAGAGTTCGCACAACTTAGTCAACTACGCCAGAGCCCATAATTGGCTTGTGGTTGCACACGGGAGTTTCAGCTTTGAATAATCTTATGATCCCTTAGAGCCCTGGGTGGCGGTCCGAAGAAATACAGCAAGTCCTCGATAGAAACCAGTGTGCCTCAATCCACCCAGATGTGTGTTTAGGTTGCCACCTTAGATAAACCATTATTAACAATCTCACATCTGTCATGGATATTCACTCACCCAATCCACGTCTACTAGCATAGCATGGTATAATAAGCAAACGTAGAAGTGATTCCCAAGGTTTCATAAGTAACAGGTAATAGGTACTACCTCAGTCTACTTCCCAAATCCCACAATTTAAGTTGATCCTAAACATGCAAGTGTTTGAGGGTTGGATCTAATGCAATAAAACTGGGTAGTAGAAAAGGTATGATCAAGTGTTACTTGCCTTGCCGATGATCCGCGAGACCTAGAGATTCAAGTAACAAGCGGCGACTCAAGGGTTATCTAACGCAGACAAACAACAAGCATACAATAAGTACTCATCTAATGCATGTGGAAATCTCGAATAAAAGATCTAACCAGAGAGTTCAACTTAAGAACCCTGGTTGCAAAAGAATCAATCAAATAAGGCATCGAAAGTCGAAACTCGAGAGAGAACGACTCGGTTTAGCAATCTGAAACTAAGTCAAAATTTTTCAGTAGCAAAACTCCGTTTAAGTAGGTTAGTCGGAACGGCGGTTTTGAAACGAAACTCTAGGCGCTTGAATCACCTGATTCCGATAAACGAGCGAGAAAATAAACAGATTTGAAAATTTGATCGGAAATCGAATTCAGAAAATAACGGATTAAATCCGTTTAAAAAGAAAAACGACGAACGGCTAAAACGACGGACGTTTGCTCGTTAATGTAACTAATCCAACGAACACGTTCATTAAAAGCGAACGGCGGGTGAACGCTCACTAAATAAGAAAACCGAAAAATAAAAATAAACCAATCTAGGTTTTTTAAAAACCAACAACGCGAGAAACCGGATCGGTTTTAAAACAAAACCGGATCGGAATGGGGCGGCGAGGTCGGCTACCTCCCATGAGGTCGCCAGGGGCTCGGGCGGCTCCAAGGGTCGGGCGCAAGCGGATCGGCGGCGGGTCGACGGGCGCGGCGTAGGGGCGGCGACAGAGCTGGGCGGCGGCTCGGGTTGGGGCGGCGACGGCATGGGATGAGGGCGGGCGGGCTCGGTGGAGGGAGAGGAGGCGGCGGGTTAAATAGGAGGGGGGTCTCGTGCCTTAGGGAAGGGGCGCCATGGGCGGGAACTGGGCGAGCGAGCCGGACTCAAGCAAGGCGGCGGCATGGCAGTGGGACTCCTCCCGTGCGCGAGGGGAGGGAGATGGGCCATGGCTCGGTTGGGCCTTCTTTGGGCCTTGGCCCAAGAAGGGCGGCGATGTTTTTTTTTAAAACAAAACTAAACGAAAATAAAATCAAACCAAACGAACTCCAAATTAAATAAAATTAATTTTCCCCGACTCCTAAAAATGAGTCGAACAAAAAGAATTTTAAAACGGGCAAAATGCATATTTTTTAAAATGCTCATTTTTTTTGCCTAAAGCAAATAAATCTTCAAAACCAAAATTTGATTTATTTATTAAATCTTCATTTTTCCTAAATGTTGGGAGAGTCATATTATTCCCTCTCTTAAATTTTTGTATCGGAAAAACTTATGAAGATAAATAAATAAATCCAAATGATCCTATTTTCAAAATTTGAGAAATCGCAAATATGAAAATAATGAAATCTCCAACTCTCTCTGAGGGTCCTTGAGTTGCGTGAAATTTTCTAGGATCGGAAAATGCCAGAAAATATGATATGCATGATGACCTAATGTATAACATTCCAAATTGAAAATTTGGGATGTTACAAACCTACCCCCTTAAGATGAATCTCGCCCTCGAGATTCGGGTTGGCTAGAAAATAGGTGAGGGTGGTCCTTTAACAAAACTTCCTCTCTTTCCCAGGTGGCTTCATCCTCTGTGTGGCTCCAATTGAACTTTGCAAAACTTGATAACCTTGCTTTGCTGGGTAACTCTCGCTAGCATAATCGAGAATCTTAACCGTTTTCCTCATATGTTAAATCATCCTTCAATCGAATTGTTTCAAAGGTGGCACTCGTGTCTCTTAACGGTACCTCTGCTATCTCGGGTGACATTTCTTCAATCGGGAAACATGGAATACATCATGAACTCCTGACAGTCCTTCTGGCAATTCCAACTTATAAGCAACTTCTCCCATGCGTTGCAAAATCTTATATGGTCCAACAAAACGGGGTGCTAACTTTCCTTTAACTCCAAAACGCTTAACTCCTCGAAGCGGGGATACTCTGAGATATACTGCCTCCAACTTCATACTCAATAAACTGCGCTTTGAATCGACATAGCTCTTTTGTCCAGGACTGGGCTACCTTGAGCCTTTCTCGAATCAGCTTTAAGCTTCGCCGAGACTCCTTAATCAAATCTGGTCCAAACAATTGATTTATCTCCGCCGTCCCCATGACAACGGTGTCCTGCACCTTCTTCCATACAGACCTCAAAAGGTGCCGTCTTCAAGCTGGTTTGGTAACTGTTGTTGTAGGAAAATTACGCATCTGATGAAATTATCATCCCAACTAGATCCATAATCTAGTGCACAAGCTCTCAAAGATATCCTCCAAAATCTGATTGACCCTCTCCCGGGCTTTGTCCATCGGTTACGTGGGTGAAAAGATGTACTGAATTCCAATCTAGTTCCCAATGTTTCGTGCGGCAATCGGGTTCCAAAATTTTGAGGTAAATTGGGTTCCTTCTCGTCTCGACACGATGCTCCTCGGAACTCCGTGTAAGCACACAATTCGGTCATGTATATCTTTGCCAACTTAGCAATCGCTATAGGTAGTCTTGATCGGAATGAAATGAGCTACCTTTGTTAAACGGTCGACTATGACCCAAATCGAGTCATATCCTCGAACGTGTCTTTGGCAAACCTGTGATGAAATCCATGCCTAGTTTATCCCACTTCCATTCGGTATCGGCAATGGTTGTAACAACTCCTTGCTTCGATGCTCTGCCTTTACTTTTCGACATACATCGCAAACTGCTACATACTCCGCAATATCCTTCTTCATTCCGGTCCACCGGAAAGTATTCTTCAAATCCAAATACATCTTGGTATTTCCCGGGTGAATCGAATAGGGCTAATCATGGGCTTCTTGTAAAATCAACTTCCGATCTCTCACGGTTATTGGGCACATAAACACGGTCTTCAAACCATAGGGTATCGTGCTCATCCTCACGAAATCCTTTAGCTTTTCCTTTGCTCATTTTCTCCTTTATAGAGGCAACTTCCTTATCTGCCTTTTGGGCTTCTCTGATTTTGTCCATCGCTGTTGTTGAATCTCCAATGCTGCTACATAGCCTCTCGGAACTATTTCCAAACATAGCTCTCGAAGGTCCTCGGCTAACTCATTGGGTATCCCTCCCATCATTAGGGTATTGACGTGGCTCTTATGGCTTAATGCGTCTGCTACGACATTAGCCTTCCCAGGGTGATAATGCAATCTCATATCATAATCCTTGATAAGCTCTAACCATCTCCTCTGTCTGAGATTCAGTTCCTTCTGTGTGAAGATGTACTTCAAACTCTTGTGATCCGTATATACTTCACAATGATTTCCAATGAGAAAATGTCTCCATGTCTTCAAAGCATGCACAACGACTGCTAATTCCAAATCATGTGTGGCATAATTCAACTCATGGGGCTTAAGTTGTCGTGAAGCATACGAGACAACTCTTCCTTCCTGCAGATAAGCACTGCTCCAAGTCCTCGACGTGAAGCATCGTAATACACCTCATAATCCTTGGTCCGATCCGCAATATCAAAAGCGGTGAGGTAACCAATCTTTTCTTCAACTCCTGAAAACTTGCCTCACAGTCCTCAGTCCGTATGAATTTGTTATCCTTCTTCAACAATTCTGTCATAGGCTTGGCAATCGTTGAGAAATTCTCAATGAATCTTCGGTAGTATCCAGCAAGTCCAAGGAAACTCCGAATCTCTCCAACCGTCGTTGGTGCTTCCCATTTGGTTACGGTCTCAACCTTTGTGGGGTCAATCGCTATTCCTTCTCCGGATATAACATGTCCGAGAAATCCAACTTCCTTTAGCCAAAACTCACATTTCTTGAACTTGGCATACAACTCGGTGTTCCTCGGTTTCTCCAAAACCAATCGCAAATGTTCCTTGTGTTCCTCTTCATTCTTCGAGAAAATCAAAATATCATCAATGAACACCACGACGAACTTATCCAAAAACTCCATAAATACTTTGTTCATCGTGTTCATGAAATAGGCTGGTGCGTTAGTCGATCCAAATGACATAACGGTATACTCGTCTGATCCATATCTCGTGGTAAATGCTGTCTTGGGTATGTCTTGCTCCCGAATCTTCAATCGATGGTACCGATCAGAATCGATCTTGGAAAACACCTTAGCTCCTTGCAAACGATCAAACAGATCATTTATCATAGGTAGTGGGTACTTGTTCTTGATTGTTACTTCATTCAATCCACGATAATCAACAACCATTCTTAAAGATCCATCTTTCTTCTCTACTAACAAAGCGGGTGATCCCCAAGGTGAAGAACTTGGGCGATAAAACCTTTATCCAATAGTTCCTTAACTGCTTCTCGATTTCCGCCAAATCACATGCGGGCATCCTCAGACGGTCGCTTTGATATCGGGCCTGTTCTCGGCAACAGCCGATCAAAAACTCAATGTCTCTATCCGGTGGCATTCCCGCAACTCTTCCGGAAATACATCAGAAAATCCTTCACCACTGGTACTTCTTCTGCACCAATTTCGATAGGCAATTTACTTGTGCTCTCCTCGGCTCGTGCCATGATACATACTTGATCCTTCTTCCTTCTGGTGTGGTGAGCAAAATTGACTTTGTGGTGCAATCTATGTTCCCTCCATACTTTGATAACCAATCCATTCCTAATATCACATCCAATCCTTCGGATTCCAGAACTATTAGGTCTGAGGGGAAAACATAGTGTCCAATCCTTAATGGCGATCGATCACACCATTTACTAGCCATGTACTGCCTCCGGGTGAGGTTACTAGCATGGGTGACCTATAGGGCTTGGGTCGGTAATTTGTACTTATCCACAAATCCCTTTGATATGTATGGAATGCGATGCACCAAGATCGAAAAAGAACAACTACAAGAAATGACTTAACCAAAAACTTACCGACATCGTGCATCGGGCTGATCTTCAACCTCCTCCACATCAATGTGGTTCACATTCGCCCCCTGCTTGAAAGGGTTGGGCTTCTTTCCAGAGCTTCCATTGCCATTTCCATTCTGGCCTTACGGGCCTCATTGGCATAATGCCGGTCTTGGGGCACTTAAAACAAGTGATATGACTCAGTGTCTACTTTTGGATGGTGTTGACGGGTTGGTGCGGTTACGTCCAATGCTTCCTCCATTCCCGTTCCCATTCTTGGTGCCATTATGGTTATGCGAATTGCCTCCTCCATGGGTATGCTGAAACTGAATTCCTAATTTAGGGGTATAACGAGGCTTTTGCTGGGCTCCAGAGTTATACTTCCCTTGCCCATACTTCCTCTTGCGGTTCTCAATTAGCTGCTGCTTTCCTTCGATCATGAGGGCTGGGTCTACCAACTCCTGGTAGTTGTTGAAACTAGCTACCATCAACGGCATGCTGAACTCATCATTCAGTCCTTCTAGAAACTTCTCCAGTTTAGTCAAGCATCTCGTAGTAACGCTCATCCGGGGCATAACGTGCTAATTTACTAAAGTCATCCACATCTTGGCCAACAGTTCTTCCTCCTTGGCGTAAGTTGCGAAACTCACGCTTCTTCATGGCCATAGCTCCTCTTTGAAACATGGGCCATGCGAAAGGCTTGTCAAACCGGGTCCCATGTGACGGTTCACGGGGTAAGTGGCTGTAAAATTCTCCCACCATGTCTTTGCGGGTCCTTCAAGCCGATGTGCTGCAAACTTCACTCTTTCACCATCTGTGCATCCCGCAGCGGTCAACTCCCTTCCTATCTTGCGGAGCCAATCATCTGCTACAATCGGCTCGGTACTCTTGGAATACACCGCAGATTCAGTCTAAGGAAACGAGTCGTGTGATCCGCAGTGGTGGTGGCGGTGGGTTGTTATTGTTGTTGTTGTTGTTGTTGCTCCGGTTCTCGCACTCAATGTTTGAATCAGGGTATTCTGCTGCTGGATCAATTGGGTGATCTCTGGCGGGAAAACGAATCCGGAGTCGCATCTCGGAGGCATCTGATGGGTTTAGAACAGACGAGAATTTAGAATAGATTGAGGTCTAAGGGGAATCACTACCCAAATGCACATGAGCAAATACACACACAAAATCACTTCATTCAATCAAACAAGGGCTTACAACGATCTAACTAGCGCAAAGTGCGTGTACTATAATGTTTACATGGAGGGAATACTACTAATATGTGGGGGACTTCTACTAATTTGAACCGATGGAAGACTCCATGATGTCTGCTCCAGCTTCGTCTTCAAAGTCGGGTTCGCATGGATCCGAATCGGTGTCGTCGATGTTGATGTAGTCGCTTGGGCCACCGACATACTGGTCTTCATTCCTGAGCTCCAACTTCTTCTTGAGTTCTTCGATCTCGTACTTAAGATCGTTATTGTGTCTTGCTAGAGCTACGATCTCGTCCATGTAGTCCTTGCGTGTAGTCTTTAGTTCTTCTTCTAGTTCGATGATCCTTCCCTTTGTGTTCTGTAACTCCAACATATCATTGCACATTTGGTTCTCCTGGCGTCGAATGTGCTGATTTAACTCCTGGATGAAAGCTGCAATGGACCTATCCTTCTTGGTGCTGACTATGTCCCATTTGTCATCTCGGCGTCCATAAATCTGGGTAGATAGTGTCCTTGAGGTCTTCTTGATAAACTTCTCCAATGCGTCCCCATGGTGATGTGAGCTGCCATGCTCTTTCCTGCACTCCAAGTTTGTGCAATGAAAACACTATCTATAGGCTTGGTGATTGGGGCGAATGTCCTTCTGGAACGTGAGCTTGAATCTTCCAGCGCTCCTCTTCGTGCGAGTGGCGTTGAAAGTTCCGGTGAAGCTGGGTAGTCCAATGTTCAGGTACTTGGTAACTTCCTTCAAGTGAAATCCAAAAGGTGTGCCTTCATCTGGTTGGGTGTACTTGATCTTCTCGTCCGTCATCCTAAAGAGAGTAGAAAAGATGAGGAGTTAGAAAATGGGAAGAGAGTAGTGATCTATGGTTTTAACTTAGTGGTCGTGTCCTATAGTCAACGTGTGCTCTGATACCATCTCTGTAGCGACCAGACCCGAATGGATCAAGTCTCTGTGCTCAGTGTCATCCCTGGATCAGTAATGCTGACACCACACAAGATTTCAAGGATTTATAGCAGAGTAGCAATCACACACTTATTACATCGTTGTCCACAAGGGAACTTAATACAATAATATGGCTTAAGGCCATCTAATAATAACAAATGAAGGCTTGGAAGATAAGTGAGTCCATCAACTCCATCGGCATCACCGAGTATAGAACCACGACCTAACACCTTACTCGTAAATGCGAAAAGTCTCCAGAACGTCAAAGTTGCAGCCCGAAAACGGGTCAAGACATGGAATATGCTGGCAATGTAACACATAAAGAGCAATGAAGGAATAAGCCTATACTACATGCATATATGGCTGGTGGTAAGGCTCTACGGTTACATTTTTGCATAAAGCTGGTTTTTCCCTACAACAAAGGAATAATTTTATTTAACTATCATGGTGGTCGTTAAACATTGAGAATGGTTGACAGCATCCTCAATCCCAATTAAAAAGTACTCATCAAAACCCAATAACTTTTATTAGAAATAACATGTTGAGATTCACATGATATTCAAGTACCAGATACTCAAAACATCCATAACCGGGGACACCGCTAATCATGATTAGTTTATACACTCTGCAGAGGTTTGCGCACTTTTCCCCACAAGACTCGATCGCCTCCGCTTGGTTCTCGTGACTACATGGTGTTTGAGAAACGGATGACCGAGACATAGTCTTTCGTAAGCGCTTAGCACCTTACATGTGGGTAGACTGCATCAACCTACATCCCCTACATCAGCTAGCCTACCCGTAAGAGTTCGCACAACTTAGTCAACTACGCCAGAGCCCATAATTGGCTTGTGGCTGCACACGTAAGTTTCCAGCTTTGAATAATCTTATGATCCCTTAGAGCACAGGTGGCGGTCCGAAGAAATACAGGCAAGTCCTGATAGAAACCAGGTGCCTCAATCCACCCAGATGTGTGTTTAGGTTGCCACCTTAGATAAACCATTATTAACAATCTCACATCTGTCATGGATATTCACTCACCCAATCCACGTCTACTAGCATAGCATGGTATAATAAGCAAACGTAGAAGTGACTCCCAAGGTTTCATAAGTAACAGGTAATAGGTACTACCTCAGTCTACTTCCCAAATCCCACAATTTAAGTTGATCCTAAACATGCAAGTGTTTTAGGGTTGGATCTAATGCAATAAAACTGGGTAGTAGAAAAGGTATGATCAAGTGTTACTTGCCTTCTCGATGATCCATGAGACCTAGAGATTCAAGTAACAAGCGGCGCACTCACGGGTGATCTAACGAGACAAACAACAAGCATACAATAAGTACTCATCTAATGCACAGGAAATCTCGAATAAAAGATCTAACGGAGAGTTCAACTTAAGAACCCTGGTTGCAAAAATAATCGAATCAAATAAGGCATCGAAAGTCGAAACTCGAGAGAGAACGACTCGGTTTAGCAATCTGAAACTAAGTCAAAATTTTTCAGTAGCAAAACTCCGTTTAAGTAGGTTAGTCGGAACGGCGGTTTCGAAACGAAACTCCAGGCGCTTGAATCACCTGATTCCGATAAACGAGCGAGAAAATAAACAGATTTGAAAATTTGATCGAAATCGAATTCGTAAAAATAACGGATTAAATCCGTTTAAAAAGAAAAACGACGAACGGCTAAAACGACGGACGTTCGTTAACAGAACTAATCCAACGAACACGTTCATTAAAACGAACGGGTCGGTGAACGTTCACTAAATAAGAAAACCGAAAAAAAAAAATAAACCAATCTAGGTTTTTAAAAAAAACCGAACAACGCGAGAAACCGGATCGGTTTTAAAACAAAACCGGATCGAACGGGCGGCGAGGTCTCGCGACCTCGGGCGAGGTCGCCAAGTGGGCTCGGGCGTTCCTGGTCTGGGCGACGGAGGGATCAAGCATGGGCCGACGGCGGCGGGCGTAGGGCGAGGCGGGGACAGAAGCATGGCGGCCTCGGGTTGGGGGCGGCGACAGGGATGAGGGCGGGCAAGGCTCGGGTGGAGGAGAGGAGAGGGGGCGGGGTTAAATAGGAGGGGTCTCCGTGCCTTGGGGAAGGGGCGCGGCGGGGTCCCGCGAGTTTGAGCCGGACTCGGCCAGGCGGCGGCGGCGGGACTCCTCCCAAGGCCGAGGGGAGGGAGATGGGAATGGGCGGCTCGGTTGGGCCTTCTTTGGAGCCTTAGCCCGAGGCGGGATGACGGCGATGTTTTTTTTTTTAAACAAAACTAAGCGTAAAAATAAAGTCAAACCAAACGAACTCCAAATTAAATAAAATTAATTTTCCCCGACTCCTAAAATGAGTCGAACAAAAAGAACTTTAAACGGGCAAATGCATATTTTTTTAAAATGCTCATTTTTTTTTGCCTAAAGCAAATAAATCTTCAAAACCAAAATTTGATTTATTTATTAAATCTTCATTTTCCTAAATGTTGGGAAAGTCATATTATTCCCTTTTTTAAATTTTTGTATCGGAAAAACTTATGAAGATAAATAAATAAATCCAAATGATCCTATTTTCAAAATTTGAGAAATCACAAATATGAAAATAATGAAATCTCCAACTCTCTCCGAGGGTCCTTGAGTTGCGTGGAAATTTTCTAGGATCGGAAAATGCGAGAAAATATGATATGCATGATGACCTAATGTATAACATTCCAAATTGAAAATTTGGGATGTTACATCGTTGTGATCCAAATCACCGGAGATCCTAGTGCTGAACGGACGGCACCTCCGCGTTCAACACACGTGCAGCCCAGTGACGTCTCCCATGCCTTGATCCAGCAAGGAGAGAGGGAGAGGTTGAGGAAGACTCTGTCCAGCAGCAGCACAATGGCGTGGTGGTGGTCGAGGAGCGTGGCAATCCTGCAGGGCTTCGCCAAGCACCACGGGAGAGGAGGAGAAAGAGAGGTAGGGCTGCGCCAACAGGAGAAGAACTTCGTGTGTTGGGCTGCTCTTTTGCCTCCACTATATATAGGGGGAGAGGGGGGTCTGCGCCCCACCTAGGGTTCCACCCCTAGGGGCGGCGGCCAGCCCTAGATCCCGTCTAGGGGGCAGCCAAGTGGGGGAGGAGTGCCTCCCAAGTCAAGTGGAGGACCTCCCCCTTAGGGTTTCCCCCTTCCCATGCGCATGGGCCTTGGGGGGCTGGTGCCCCTGGCCCATTAAGGCCAGGGCGCCCCCTTACAGCCTATGTTGCTGTATTGTACGTAGTGGAACAATTTCCGGACCTCCAGACCCCTCTGGAATCCTCCGGAACCTTCCGAAGCTTCCGGTACAATACCGAAAACCCGAACTTTTCCTTTAACCCTAACAACAACTTTCCATATATAAATCTTTACCTCGGACCATTCCGAACTCCTCGTGGACGTCCGAGATCTCATCTGGGACCAACAACATTCGGTAACCACATACAAACTTCCTTTATAACCCTAGCGTCGTCGAACCTTAAGTGTGTAGACCCTACGGGTTCGGGAACCATGTAGACATGACCGAGACGTTCTCGGTCAATAATAACCAACAGCGGGATCTGGATACCCATGTTGGCTCCCACATGTTCCACGATGATCTCATCGGATGAACCACGATGTCAAGGACTCAATCGATCCCGTATACAATTCCCTTTGTCTAGCGGTATTGTACTTGCCCGAGATTCGATCGTTGGTATCTCGATACCTTGTTCAATCTCGTTACCGGCAAGTCTCTTTACTCGATTCCGTAACACATCATCCCGTGATCAACCCCTTGGTCACATTGTGCACATTATGATGATGTCCTACCGAGTGGGCCCAGAGATACCTCTCCGATAAGCGGAGGACAAATCCAGCCTCGATTCGTGCCAACCCAATGGACACTTTCGGAGATACCTGTAGTGCACCTTTATAGCCGCCCCAGCTACGTTGTGACGTTTGGTACACCCAAAGCATTCCTACGGTATCCGGAGTTGCACAATCTCATGGTCTAAGGAAATGATACTTGACATTAGAAAAGCTTTAGCATACCTAACTATGATCTTTGTGCTAGGCTTAGGATTGGGTCTTGTCCATCACATCATTCTCCTAATGATGTGATCCCGTTATCAACGACATCCAATGTCCATGGTCAGGAAGCCGTAACCATCTATTGAGCAACGAGCTAGTCAACTAGAGGCTTACTAGGGACATGGTGTTGTCTATGTATCCGCACATGTATCTGAGTTTCCTATCAATACAATTATAGCATGGATAATAAACGATTATCATGAACAAGGAAATAAAATAGTAACTAATTTATTATTGCCTCTAGGGCATTTTTCCAACAGTCTCCCACTTGCACTAGAGTCAATAATCTAGTTCACATCGCCATGTGATTAACACTCACAGGTCACATCGCCATGTGACCAACATCCAAAGAGTTTACTAGAATCAATAATCTAGTTCACATCACTATGTGATTAACACTCAATGAGTTCTGGGTTTGATCATGTTATGCTTGTGAGAGTGGTTGTAGTCAACGGGTCTGCAATATTCAGATCCCTATGTATTTCGCAAAACTTTATGTCATATCGTAGATGCTGCTACCACGTTCCACTTGGAGCTATTCCAAATGGTTGCCCCACTATATGTATCCGATTTGCTACTCAGAGTCATTCGGATAGGTGTTAAAGCTTGCATGGACGTAACCCTTTACGCCGAACTCTTTATCACCTCCATGATCGAGAAACATGTTCTTATTTACTCCAAGGACAATTTTGACCGCTGTCTAATGATCCATTCCTGGATCATTCTTGTACCCTTGACTGACTCCATGGCAAGGCACACTTCCTGCGGTACACAAAGATAGCATACTATAGAGCCTACGTCTGAAGCATAGGGACGACCTTCGTCCTTTATCTCTCTCTTCTGCCGTGGTCGAGTTTTAAGTCTTAACTTCATACCTTACAACTCATGCAAGAACTCCTTCTTTGACTGATCCATCTTGAACACCTTCAAGATTATGTCAAGGTATGTGCTCATTTGAAAGTATTATTAAACATTTTGATCTATCTTATAGATCTTGATGCTTATTGTTCAAGTAGCCTAATCCAGGTTTTCCATTGAAAAACACTTTTCAAACAACCCTATATGCTTTCTAGAAATTCTACATCATTTCTGATCAACAATAAGTCAACAACATATACTCATCAGAAAATTCCATAGTGCTCCCACTCACTTCTTTGGAAATACAAGTTTCTCATAAACTTTGTATACACCCAAAATCTTTGATCATCTCATCAGAACGTACATTCCAACTCCAAGATGCTTACTCCAGTCCTTAGAAGGATTGCTGGAGCCTTGCATACTTGTTAGCGTCTTTCAGGATTGTCAAAAACCTTCTGGTTGTATCACATACAACCTTTCCTCAAGAAAAGTATCAAGGAAACAATGTTTTTTGACATCCTATATGCAAGATTTCATAAATAATGCAGCAACTGCTAATCCAATTCCAACAGACTCTTAGCATCGCTACGAGTGAGAAAGCCTCACCATAGTCAACTCCTTCAACTTTTCGGGAAACATCTTTAACGACAAGTCGAGCTTACTTAATGGTGATACTTACCATCATTGTCTGTCTTCCTTTTAAAATCCATCTTTACCCAACGTCCTTACGACCATCAAGTATTTCTTCCAAAGTCATGGATCCTCTCTCAGATTTTATGGCCTCGAGCCATTTGCCGGAATCCGGGCCCACCATCGCTTCTCCATAGCTCGTAGATTCATTGTTGTCTAGCAACATGACCTCTAAGACAGGATTCTGTACCACTCTGAAGTAGTACGTGTCCTTGTCGACTCACGAGGTCCGGGTTGTGACTTGATCCAAGCATCATGATCATTATCATCAGCTTCCACTTCAATTGGTGTAGGTGCCACATGAACAACTTCCTGTGCCTTGCTACACACTGGTTGAAGTGATGGTTCAATAACCTCATTAAGTCTCCACCATCCTCCCACTCAATTCTTTCGAGAGAAACTTTTCCTCGAGAAAGGACCCGTTTCCACAAACAATTTCTTTTGCTTCCGGATCTGAGATAGGAGGTATACCCAACTGTTTTGAGTGTCCTATGAAGATGTATGTATCCGTTTTGGGTTCGAGCTTATCACGATGAAACTTTTTCACATAAGCGTCGCAGCCCCAAACTTTCAAGAAAGCGACAACTTAGGTTTCTCCAAACCATAGTTCAAGCAAAGGTCGTCCTCAACGGAATTACGTGGTGCCCTATTAAAGTGAGTGCGGTTGTCTCTAATGCCTAACCCATGAACGATAGTGGTAATTCGATAAGAGACATCATGGTACGCACCATATCTAATAGGGTGCAAGTATGATGTTCGGACACACCATCACACTATGGTGTTCGAGCGGTATTAATTGTGAAACAATTTCCACAATGTCTTAATAAGCGTACAAAGCTCGTAACTCAGATACTCATCTCTATGATCATATCATAGACATTTTATCCTCTTGTCACGATGATCTTTAACTTCACTCTGAAATTACTTGAACCATTCAATAATTCAAACTTGTGTTTCATCAAGTAAATACACTCAAGATATCTACTTAAATCATCCGTAAAGTAAGAACATAACGATATTCATCGTGATGCCTCAAAGACTCATTTGACTGCACACATCAAAATGTGTTACTTCCAACAAGTTGCTATCTTGTTCCATCTTCTTGAAACCGAGGCTTTTCAGTCATCTTGCCCATGTGGTATGATCTGCATATCTCAAGTGATTCAAAATCAAGTGACTCCAAAGCGATCCATCTCGCATGGAGTTTCTTAATGCGTATACACCAAGAGCCATGGTTCGCATGTCTCAAACTTTTCAAAAACGAGTGAGTCCAAAGATACATCAACATGGAGCTTCTTCATGCGTTCTACACCAATATGACTTATATGGCAGTGCCAAAAGTAAGTGGTACTATCATTACTATCTTATATCTTTTGGCATGAAAATGTGTATCACTACGATCGAAATTCAACAAACCATTCCTTTAGGTGCAAGACCATTGAAGGTATTATTCAAATAAATAGAGTAACCATTATTCTCCTTAAATGAATAACCATATTGCGATAGACATAATCCAATCATGTCTATGCTCAACGCAAACACCAAATGACAATTATTTTGGTTTAATACTAATCTGGATGGTAGAGGGAGCGTGCGATGTTTGATCACATCAAACTTGGAGACACTTCCAACACATATCATCAGCTCACCTTTAGCTAGTCTCCGTTTATTCCGTAGCCTTTTATTTCGAGTTACTAACACTTAGCAACCGAACCGGTATCTAATACCACTGGTGCTACTAGGAGTACTAGTAAAGTACACAATAAATTAATGTATATCCAATATACTTCTATCGACCTTGCCAGCCTTCTCATCTACCAAGTATCTAGGGTAATTCTGCTCCAGTGGCTGTTCCCCTCATTACATAAGCACTTAGTCTCGGGTTTGGGTTCAACCTTGGGTTTCTACACTGGAGCAGCAACTGATTTGCTTTTTCATGAAGTACCCCTTCTTGCCCTTGCCCTTCTTGAAACTAGTGGTTTCACTAACCATCAACAATTGATGCTCCTTCTTGATTTCTACATTCATGTGTCGAACATTGCGAATAGCTCAAGGATCATCATATCTATCCCGATATGTTATAGTTCATCACGAAGCTCTAGCAGCTTGGTGGCAATGACTTTGGAGAAACATCACTATCTCATCTGGAAGATCAACTCCCACTCGATTCAAGTGATTGTTGCACTCAGACAATCTGAGCACAATCTCAATGATTGAGCTTTTCTCCCTTAGTTTGCAGGCTAAGAAAATCGTCGGAGGTCTTATACCTCTTGACGTGGGCACGAGCCTGAAATCCCAATTTCAGCCCTCGAAACATCTCATATGTTCATGACGTTTGGAAAAACGTCTTTGGTGCCTCAACTCTAAACCGTTTAAGCCCGAACTATCACGTAGTTATCAAAAGCGTGTATGTCCGATGTTCGCAACATCCATGCATTTACATTTGGAGTTCAAGACACCGAGCGGTGCATCAAGGACATAAGCTTTCTTCCGTCCGCATAATCGCCATCTTGTCAACTTCCAACTATATTTTCTCTAGGAACATATCTAAACAGTGGAACTAAAGCGCGAGCTTACGACATAATTTGCAAAGGGCTTTTGACTATGTTCAGGATTCATCTCATGAACTCCCATTCACATAGACATCCCTCTAGTCAGCTAAGTGATTACATGATCCGAGTCAACTAGGCCGTGTCCGATCATCACGTGAGACGGACTAGTCATCATCGGTGAACATCTTCATGTTGATCGTATCCTCCATACGACTCATGCTCGACCTTTCGGTCTCTTGTGTTCCAAGGCCATGTCCGTACATGCTAGGCTCGTCAAGTTAACCTAAGTGTTTTGGCGTGTGTAAATCTGGCTTACACCCGTTGTATGTGAACGTAAGAATCTATCACACCCGATCATCACGTGGTGCTTCAAACGCATTTAACTTTCGCAACGGTGCATGCTTAGGGGGAACACTTTCTTGAAATTTTAATGAGGGATCAACATATTTACTACCGTCGTTTCTAAGCAAATAAGATGCATAAACATGATAAACATCACATGCAATCAAATAGTGACATGATATGGCCAATATCATTTTGCTCCTTTTGATCTCCATCTTCGGGGCTCCATGATCATCATAGTCACCGGCATGACACCATGATCTCCATCATCGTGTCTCCATGAAGTTGTCTCGCCAACTTATTACTTCTACTACTATGGCTACCGGTTAGCAATAAAGTAAAGTAATTACATGGCGTTGTTCAATGACACGCAGGTCATACAATAAATTAAAGACAAATCCTATGGCTCCTGCCGGTTGTCGTACTCATCGACATGCAAGTCGTGATTCCTATTACGAGAACATGATCAATCTCATACATCACATATCATTCATCACATTCTTCTTGGCCATATCACATCACATAGCATACCCTGCAAAAACAAGTTAGACATCCTCTAATTGTTGTTTGCATGTTTTACGTGGCTGCTATGGGTTTCTAGCAAGAACGTTTCTTACCTATGCAAAACCACAACGTGATATGCCAATTGCTATTTACCCTTCATACGGACCCTTTTCATCGAATCCGTTCCGACTAAAGTGGGAGATCGGCACCGCTAGCCACCTTATGCACCAAGTGCATGTCGGTCGGTGGAACCTTGTCTCACGTAAGTGTATGTGTAAGGTCGGTCCGGCCGCTTCATCCCACAATACCGTCGAAACAAGATTGGACTAGTAACGGTAAGCATATTGAACAAAATCAACTCCCACAACTACTTTGTGTTCTACTCGTGCAAAGAATCTACATAATAGACCTAGCTCATGATGCCACTTTGTTGGGGAACTTAGCGAGAAATTCAAAATTTTCCTACGTGTCACCAAGATCTATCTAAGGGGAAACCAGCAACGAGGGAAGGGAGTGCATCTACATACCCTTGTAGATCGCTAAGCGGAAGTGTTCATGTGAACGGGGTTGACGGAGCCGTACTCTTCATGATACAAATCACCGGAGATCCTAGTGCCGAACGGACGGCACCTCCGCGTTCAACACACGTGCAGCCCGGTGACGTCTCCCATGCCTTGATCCAGCAAGGAGAGAGGGAGAGGTTGAGGAAGACTCCGTCCAGCAGCAGCACAACGGCGTGGTGGTGGTGGAGGAGTGTGGCAATCCTGCAGGGCTTCGCCAAGCACCACGGGAGAGGAGGAGAAAGAGAGGTAGGGCTGCGCCAACAGGAGAAGAACTTCGTGTGTTGGGCTGTTCCTTTGCCTCCGCTATATATAGGGGGAGAGGGGGGGGCTGCGCCCCCACCTAGGGTTCCATCCCTAGGGGCGGCCAGCCCTAGATCCCATCTACGGGCGGTTAGGGGGGAGGAGTGCCTCCCAAGTCAAGTGGAGGCCCTCCCCTTAGGGTTTCCCCTTTCCATGCGCATGGGCCTTGGGGGCTGCTGCCCCTGGCCCATTAAGGCCAGGGCGCCCCCCTACAGCCCGTGCTGCTGTATTGGACGTGGTGGAACAATTTCCGAACCTCCGGACCCCTCCAGAATCCTCCAGAACCTTGTGGAAGCTTCCCGGTACAATACCGGAAAAACCCGAACTTTTCCCGGAACCCGAACAACAACTTTCCATATATAAATCTTCACCTCCGGACCATTCTGGAACTCCTCGTGATGTCCGGGATCTCATTCGGGATTCCGAACAACATTTGGTAACCACATACAAACTTCCTTTATAACCCTAGCGTCATCGAACCTTAAGTGTGTAGACCCTACGGGTTCGGGAACCATGCGAGACATGACCGAGACGTTCTCCGGTCAATAACCAACAGCGGGATCAGGATACCCATGTTGGCTCCCACATGTTCCACGATGATCTCATCGGATGAACCACGATGTCAAGGACTCAATCGATCCCGTATACAATTCCCTTTGTCTAGCGGTATTGTACTTGCCCGAGATTCGATCGTCGGTATCTCGATACCTTGTTCAATCTCGTTACCGGCAAGTCTCTTTACTCGTTCCGTAACACATCATCCCGTGATCAACCCCTTGGTCACATTGTGCACATTATGGTGATGTCCTACCGAGTGGGCCCAGAGATACCTCTCCGACAAGCGGAGTGACAAATCCCAGTCTCAATTCATGCCAACCCAACAGACACTTTCGGAGATACCTGTAGTGCACCTTTATAGCCACCCAGTTACGTTGTGACGTTTGGTACACCCAAAGCATTCCTACGGTATTCGGGAGTTGCACAATCTCATGATCTAAGGAAATGATACTTGACATTAGAAAAGCTTTAGCATACTGAACTACGATCTTTGTGCTAGGCTTAGGATTGGGTCTTGTCCATCACATCATTCTCCTAATGATGTGATCCCGTTATCAACGACATCCAATGTCCATGGTCAGTAAACCGTAACCATCTATTGATCAACGAGCTAGTCAACTAGAGGCTTACTAGGGACATGGTGTTGTCTATGAATCCACACATGTATCTGAGTTTCCTATCATTACAATTATAGCATGGATAATAAACGATTATCATGAACAAGGAAATAAAATAATAACTAATTTATTATTGCCTCTAGGGCATATTTCCAACACGACCAACGCCAGTAATAATAACATCATCATCTTTGGCTTCACCGGTCCGTACTGGGGTCGCCGGTTTATCAGTATGCTTTGATGAGCTCGTTGTTTTGTCAGTCTGGACAGGACTTGTAGGTTTATTTAAAGGGCCTGTGGCATCAACATGCGCCTCTTCAGCAATAACATCACGATCTGGCGATGGTGGGTTGTTCAGCACATCATCGCGGATGTGTTCTTCGGGATCTGGTATTTTGTCCGGTTCAGGAGCGACATTTTCTTCTACCGCTTTGTCCAGACGAGCTTTCTTGCTTGGCCTAGGCTTGGCCCTGAAAGGAAGAAGACGGATCAGTCCAGTAAATATTGAAAATAATATATCAAAAAACATTATAAGGAATATGGCTCACCCAAGCACCGTTCTGAGTGGTGGAAGCTAGGTGGCTGATGACTCGCCGGAAGAAGAATGAGAAGTTCCATGATAATTGGAATCAGATGGATTAAGAGGTTGGCGAAAACAGCCCGCTTTAGGACAAGCATTGACAAAAGAGTTAGAGACCTCTAAACGGCGTTTTCGAACCAGACTGTTCGGTAAACCGGCGGAGGTAACTACCGTCATTGTCTTGCGGGTTGTGCGGCGAGCTTCATGCTGTTGTGTCTTCATAAGAAAGTTTGGGTCCAAATAAGAAAGAGGATGAGAAAATTTAACTTTCCGGTTTGCCCGACGGATTTTTAGTGAAGGCAAAGGGTTTGAATCGGAAGAAAGAGCGATTACCTCTACAACATCAGCGTGACCGAATTCATCGTCGTCCTGGCAATAATCATTATCAATAAGGCATGTGAAAAATAAACCAAGTGAGTCAAGCTCTACCTCAAGGTCCGGGTTACCCACATCATCGTCAGCTGGTTGATCAGAGGATGTAGTTGTTCTCTTCCTGTTAGCTGGTTTCTTCACAACTCTGGTTTTGGGTCGGGTTGGTTTCTCCGGTTTCTCTTGTGGAGGCATCTTGCTCCAAAATGGATCACCACCCTGTTTGAAAGATGTTAATGTCAATAAAGGGTGCTTAAACATAGTCAGATTTCATGAAAGCATAAGATATGAGTCTTACGGCTGGCGGTTTGTTAATGGCACAAAAGGGAGGCACACCAGTTTTAGCGTAAGCAGCTTCCGATTCATTTAATATCTTCTTCACAGCCTCAAAGAATTTCGGCATCCGTCACCTGAATATCAATATGCCGTAGAGGGTCTTTTTCACCTCCGGTGTATTCGCACATCAAACCGGAGCGCAGGCTTAAGGGCAGTATACTCCAAGATATCCAACAGCGAGCAAGGTCAACTCCTGTCAACCCGTTAGCCATGAAGGCCCTGAGCTTGGATAATTGAGGAGCATATTTGCTTCTCTCCTCAGCAGTCAGTCTCTGGGGAAGGGATGTGTGTTGCTTAGTCGCTCCGGACGTTAACCCGGCAAGGGATTTTCTCCATCAGGAGAGGTATCTTTGCAGTAAAACCATGTTTGATTCCACTCTTTGGGATGGCTGTGCAGTTTGGCGTGAGGGTAAGTGACATCTTTCCTCTTTTGAATTGCCATACCACCTAACTCTGTATTGGGACCATTCGTAAATTCGGTGCGGCGGTTCAGATGGAAGCAATCTCTGAATAATTCAACTGTGGGCTCCTCTTGAAAGAACACCTCACAGAGCACTTGAAAGTGACAGATGTTGGTTACGGAGTTGGGGCCAATATCTTGTGGACGCAGTTGGAAGTTGGCCAAGACATCCCGATAAAACTTTGAACCGGGCGGACTGAAGCCCCGGGCTAGATGGTCAGCAAAAACAACAACCTCTCCATCTTTGGGTTCTGGAGGACATTCCGGGCCAGGGACCCTCCATTGAACGACATCTTTTTTGCTTAAAGTGCCGGTTTGTACTAGGTTATTCAGTTGAATCTCGGTCACTGGAGAAGGGACCCAGTTGCACTCGTACACTTGTTTGGCCATGGTGCAATCTACCAAGCAGTAATACCGGTTCAAGAATATGTTGGAAGAGTATACATTTGATGCATTCATTGCTAAACCAGAAGCAGTTACTTACAAACCGGAGTTTTGCAAAGTGGCAATGCTTAGCTAAGGAATTCTGGCGGTTCAACAAGGGGACTAATGATATATACCGAGTTGTTAATTTTTCTACAAAGTTAAACCGCCTGGTCTAAAACATTGAAGAGTCAAGATTGCAGATGAGTAGGTGTGCGAAAATAGCTTTCACAAAATTACATCACAGTTTTGGATCTGGAAAATGTTCAGAAAAAGAGATAAATATGCAAGATCCAAAAGGGAGCAATACCGAATCAATGAGCAAGGATACAGGGAGATCTATGGCTTTGAGATGTGCAAGTGATGACGGATGATAAAAACTACCGCTACGCAGAACAAAGATTTACAGACTTGTCTAAGATTTGTCATATGAACAAGAAGCAAGCGATGAACGCTGAAGAACATGGAAACCCTAGAACAGATCTATGATGAAAAAGATAGAAGACTTACCAGAGCTGAGGAAGAAATGGAAGATCGCCGCGATGCTCTGGTATATTCAGGGTGATGCAGCGGCCAAGGTTGGTGCAGAAGTCGACGGCGGCGGCGGAGCTCCGAAGCTGGGCGACGCGAGGAAGACGAAGCAGAATGGCACGAAGGGGAAAAATAAATGACCCTTCGGTCTTATTTATAAAGCAAGGGATATGTGTCAGGCGCGAAAATCAAGGGGCTACGAGTTTGGATACAGAGCTGTCGCCTTGATTGTCACAGATCTATTAAACAAAAAAGGGATCGTGGATAGCTTTTATGACAGGTGACGTCACGCCGGTTTACAACGACCAGAGAAGATGACATCATGGCGGTTCACCAAACTACACAAAGATGTTTGAAGATGAAGTTTTTGCTAAGGATTGACATGAACCTGTTCAAATCAATCTGGGGCCTAATGTTGGGGATATTACTCTTGGGTGTAAACTGGCGGGACAGCCGGGTTAACGTCGTCGATAGTTGAGTATGTTAAAGCCCATGTAGGCGCATGAGGGCTCAAGGCCCATAGTCGGTTCAAGGCCTGTAGCCGTAAACCTGGCGTCGGTATGTAACTTGTATTGTAAGTTAGAATAATGGAGACCGAGCCGGATCCATCTATGAACAAAGGTCGGGATTCTCAGAAACCGGCCTGGCGCCACCCATGTATATAAGGGGACGACCGGCTGGGATTCAGAGGACAGTCAACAACTCGAGACTTAGGCGAAGCTTGCTTGCTCAAGAGTCATGGAAACCCCATCAATTCCATCACAACTAGACGTAGGCTTTTTACCTTCATCGAAGGGGCCGAACTAGTATAAACTCCCTTGCGTCCCTGTGTCCGCTTTAACCCCTTCAAGCTAACCCATAGCGATGGATCCGCGACTAAGTCCTTTCATGAGGACATCTGCCGTGACAAAACCACGACAAAGATGATAGAGAGATAACTTGGACCATTGATAATCACCACAATAGCAACATTTTCCTTAGGGAAGGCTTTAGGTGAAATATGACACAAGATAACTCCAACGAAGAGATAAATGGATTTAAAATACCTCATTCTTGACAACATGTGAATTGCGAAACATGAATGAAAATTGTCAAGAATGATATAACGCCATCTCAAAATATAAGGTAGAAGGAATTGCACTTTGGAATGCAAGATGGAGAATAATTGAACTCCTCAGAAAAAAACATGTGTTGAGCACCATGTTTAATTTTGAGTATAGCTTGGCGGATCATAACTTCGAGAGAAATCTTGAAAAACAATTGAAGAATGAAAATAATCCTTGATGAACCATCATGTAGAGCCTTCATGAAGAACTCCGGTAATAAAAGGATCATAGAAACAACGAGAAGTTGAAAACACAAGGTGAAGCCTTGCAGCGATTTAGATGGAGCTTCCCGATGATATAACCGAGAAAACTTGGAACTTCGGAAAGGAAAAGATGAAACACTGAACCGAGAATTACTTCATCTTGAACAATCGCCGGAAGAAAAGAATTGAATCACCTCGAGGAAATAAGAATAAGATTTATTGTATGCTTATCCTTCATCAACTTAAATCGATGACAAGCAATGGTTTTGGAATACTACTTATTCTTTGTTGAGGGATTAAGGATAGACATAGCGCAAACTTGGGAAAAACTTGAACAAACCACCGGTAGGATTCGGAAAGAATGAGTTAATTGATACGATAACAACGGAAGAGGAATGTTGAAAGAACCACCGTAAGAATTGAAAATGAACATAGTAAAGGCACAATTCACTAGGAAGAATTGGAAAACAAATGAAGATACTTCAGAGGATTTTGATACATGAGAATGAATAGATCATGAACTTATTAGAGGGTATTTGAACGATCTACCGATAAGATTTGGAGAACGAGAGCCGAAAGCTGAGGACGAATAATCATTCTGAGGTGATTGCTTCCGGATAATCAAACTGAAAAGACTCCTGAAATGCTCCGGATGGGTGAAAGGAATTCTCACAATCGAAAACAATTATGAGAGGATGGCATGAAGCTAGAACCATGAATCTTCAAGAGAATGAAACAAGATTTAAGAGAAACTCTTCTTTAGTCTTCTATGTTGAGCATGACGATGAGAAACAACACCACGAATTGTTGAGACACTCCGGGTTGAAGGATAGAAAGGTTGAACCAATGATCAAAAGAATTTGAAAGCGGTCTTGTAGAAGACATCTGACTGATGAAAATTCATTCTTACGTCAAACTTGGAAATGAGTTTGAGAATCGCTCCTGATAATTAGAAGAGTCAGGTAAGATCCTGGAAAAGAAGACCTGTGGGTTAGGACCCACTAAAAGATACACCGTTGAACGACTGATTGAAAGGGGGGATTGCACTGGTTGAATAAAATGGCTTGAATGAGATAAAAACCTCAAAATATCTTGAACAGATAGAGAATGGAAGCACGAATCCTCCGAGATATCTTCAGCACTCCGGATATGAACTGGGAGAGGTGAATAAATAATAGAGCCTTGGATAAGAAATTCACATGGGAAGATATGTGAAACAACGGGAAGAGATATGATCAACACCGAAACTTGAAATTAATCCACTGGAGAAGAAAAGAGACGAAGAATGATAAACTTGATACCGTTGAGCATCTTCATGGGAAATCACCGGATAAGAACATTGAAAGAAACGAATGAAGAGACTTCTCACAAATAAAATGATACATGATTAAGAAATCTGAGTCCTTGAAGTTAAGGGTGGGAGGGCGGGAAAACAAAGGCAACTTTGGGCAGATGGAATGGACACCATTGAGAAAACTTAGAATTGATCTTGCGAATGTTGAAATGATCGGATCCACTTGAAGAGAAGCACGCTGGTTGGAAAAGAATTAGTATGACGACCTCGATGATCAAGAAGGATTAGTATTCACATAGCAATATGAGAACACCCTTTAGGAAAGGTATGGATTCAACATTTGACGTCGAAGCAACTCGAATACCACAAATAAAACAAAACAAAGGATTTGGCTTGCAGAATAAGCCGGAAACAAACATATGATAGAGATTTTGTCCAAAGTTTTCGTGGTGGGGCCCATACGGGCTCGATCATACAACACGATCATGTACAAGGCAGTGCACATGACATACGAAGCGTCCCCGAATCAGCATAGCCAAGGATTCATGAAGACACAACGAGACCACTTTAAAACCAACCGTGGATAGGCGGACCACTAGACGTCGAACCCCAATCTCATATCATGCATCTGTCGGGAAGGAAAAAACTAGAGCTACTTGAATTCCCACCTATAAAACTCCCGAAACTTTACGGTTATGCAATGCAGTGTTGGGGATATGTGGAAGCAATAAATATCTCACCCAAAACTAACAATCCCTACATCCAGCTGTATCCATCCGTCAACACATAACCAAGAAAACTCCGGAAATTGTGTACCTCAACCTTCGAAAAGCATCTGTTATACGAGTTATGGCAATACTCCTGAATCCCGCCCTAGTACTGGGTGGCGTCGAGGTTATCTCACCAACAACTGCATAAAAGAGATTTTCGGTGTCGGCAAAACTCAGGTATTCCAGAACTGCAACAATAAAATTGTGACGACAACACCTCGGAGCTCAACTCCCCGGGACAGTGCCACAACCCCCAAATGTCAGGAGGCACCAAGAACAATGTTCTCGTCACAAGGATATCAGAACGATCCCAAGATACCCGCATGATCCCAAATTTTTTTTACTGAAATTTGAGGAGAGGAAAGTCAAAACATCTACAACAGGAGACCTCAGCAGAGCGACGAAGGGACTAAGGAGTAAAAAGAATCCTACTCTCCGATATATATAATTCGAAGACTCAAAACATTTTTGTTCTCGACTCAACAACGCCGTGATTCGATCAAGGTGGGGCTCCTAAGTCGGGGATGGCTCTGATTACCAACTTGTAACACCCAGATGCGGCTATATCTCTCACGTGTCGAGGCACGACTTAAAGGCATAACCGCATGGTGGTTTTGTCGCAAGAAGGGTCATCTTCACACAATCCCATGTAATGAACAAGAATGGGATAAAGAGTTGGCTTACAATCGCCACTTCACATAATGAACATATAAATAAATCATACATCATTCAGAGCACACACATAGTCCGACTACAGAAAAAGCCAAAAGAAAAGAAGATAACCCAACTGCTAGATCCCCGATTGTCCCAACTGGGTGTAGCGACCCGACCTCAGACGGTCAAGCCTACGTGTTCTGTTGTGCCATCCTCGACCAGTATCTTGGCACACACAGTACATCAATGTATATATCAAAAGTGCAATCACATGTATAATTAACGTAAAACTGATATATACCTCATAAGTCACAGCGGAAACAAATAGTTGGGTGGAGTCCCATCAACGCCATCGGCAAAGTTGAGTGTAGACCGTAACCTCGTATCGTAACTCTTACTCGTCGAGGAAATATCTGCAACATGATACGTTGCAGCCGTGTGGTAGGTCGATTACATTGAATGTACCGGCAAGATCACAATAAGAGAAAAGATGATAAACTATACTATATGCAAGATGGCTTTGTGGCTCAGATTCGAGTTTTGTTTGGCGTAAAAAGCTGGTTTTATTTTCCCTACATCAAAGGAATAAATGAAGTCTGTACTATAGAGTTTTCTATCATGACATGGTTCCGCCAACCGATGTCTCATAGCCCAAATTCATCATAAGTTGCCCACAATTAAGTTATCGATCCGGTGTTGAGAGTTCCAGATAGATCCAGTCCAGATGCTCAAATTGTCCGTGAATCGGGACACGGCTAATCGATTAGGTTTTAACCCTCTGCGTTGGTTTGTACACTTTACCCGCAAGATTCGATCCCTCTTTTTACGTTCTCGCACTTCAGGTGTTTGAGAACAAGATGACCAAACATGGTCTTCCGAAGAGTTCCCACGACCACTTTGTCGGTGCTCATTCAATCCTACCGTAGTTCTACATCTGCTAGCACCGTCCTAGCTGTAGTCACAACTAGGGTCAACCAAGCCAGAGCCCATAGTGACTTGCGGTTTGTTGCAGGTAAGCTTCCGGGCATGAAGTATTCTTCCGTCTCTTTGAGTCTCGGGGTGAAGCTTTCCGCAAGATGTCATGGCGCTTCTCCATGCATCCCGGCCAACCACTGGATTCTCCAGGGTGCCCACAACCATCTCTTCACCCAAAGAGTGTGTATTTAATTCTTGTCTCGAGTCTTGAAGTCCCGAGGCCTTGAAGATGCAGTCCTTGCAGATTCCATCATGGAGTTGTCGCCATTGGACGTAGATCCTCCATTCTCACACCACTCCCGAGCATTCATACCAAACCCCGTCTACTATAGCGTAGCATTAAAATAAAATATCGTCCCGGGCTTGGTAACAGGGTGATGGCTTCCTACCTCATGCATACTACTCAACTACAAGAATTCAATATCACTACTAGAGGGTTTGTTGCGAAGATGACACTAGATGCAATAAAACACATAGGTATGAAAAACATGGTCAAAGTGAACTTGTCTGGTATTACTTGATGAAGATAATAACGCTCTCAGAATAAAGACTTGGTAGAACTATTCGTCACTCCTTTGAAAATCTATATTACATGCACAATCATATAAGCAATCATCCTAGCAATCAATTCTATCAATCATAACAATACTCAATCAAAATAAAAGCAACAAGAAAAACCAAGTCGAAAAACCAAAGGAAAAACTTGAAAGAAAAATTCAAGGAAAAACTAGTGGTGACCAACTCACACAAATCTTAACATAACATTACTAAATTATTCTAATATATTTTTTTCTACAGCAAAGAAAATATAAATCTAATAAAATAACAGAAAATAAATTACTACTTTACTAAGTAACAAAAAAGAACTAATATAAAACTACTATAACCATCTAGTGAATACTAGAACAAATATAGAAACTAGCAAAACACTAAAGACAACTATAACGGCAAATCATTTATTAAAACATTAATAAACTATACTAAATAAATATAACAACTAATGTGTTCACAAATAACAGAAAAAACAATATAACTTGAAGTGGAAAAAGAATTACTTTTAAAACTAATAAAACTATCTTTATCCACTATCACTATGAACTAAACAAGCAATTACAAAAATAGTAGCTAAACACTAATAAATAACTACAAAAATTTATCTACTGTAGCTAAACATAAACATATCACAAGTGAAAATCTACTAAAGGAATGAACTAAAAATAATTAAAACAATAATTACATAACTAAAACAACTATATAAGCAAAACAGTACTGTTTTTACTAAAAATCTAATTTAAAATACTCCAAAATTACCAAACTAAATCCTACAGCTAAAAAATATCATAAGTGACCAGGAGCAAAAAGAATTAATTAAAAACCTATTTTTAAACTGAAGTTATGGCCAAAATACTAATCTGAACAAAATTTATCAAATTCAATTTTAAGCTACTCAAATTTGAAATCCAGAGACACTAACAGAAACTTCGGCAAATTTGTGACACATAGCAATTGGAATCACTCAAAAATACTAAATACTCTAAAAGATATGAATTTTCTAAGATTGCTATTTTCTGAAAAAAATGAATTACGGGATTTCGTGGATCTCACCGGAGTAGTCGTCGGAGTTAGAAGAAGATCGGATCCGATATTGCGGTTGATCCTAGAGTAAAGGAGATCACGGACGGTGGAGAAGAGATCATATAAACCTCAAGAGAGGTCGAGGCGCGGGCGGACACTTGGCGGCGGGCGGTGGTGCTGACTGCTTCAACAAGGAGAGGAGAGGAGAGGAGAGGTGTTGGTTTGATGTGTTGGACGGGGGTGCTTGGGTATTTATAGTGGGAGGGGAGGGTTTTGCTTGGGGTAGGGGACAGAAATAGACTAGGATTAGGAATCCTAGGAATAAGAACGGAATAACGAACGGGATCAAATCCTACTAGGATTTGTAAAAGAATAGGAAACCTTGGCTCCTGGCTCCCTAGGTGGTCCTGGCCTTGGCCGGACGTGCAGTTGGCGTCTTGGGCCTTTGGCCCATATGCCATGTAATATATATATATATATATATATATATATATATATATATATATATATATATATATATTAAACAAACAGAGAGGAAAACAAAATGATAAAAAAATGAAAAATATTATATAGGCATCCATATAATATATCAAAATTTTCAGAAAAAGATTTCCTACACTATGAACATTATTCTAGCGTTAAATAAAATACACACAAATTTAAATAAAGCAAAGAGTGCTTCTAGTCCAATAAAATCCAACAAAAATTATTTTTAAAATACCAAAATGACTTCAAATTAATTTCTCTCCAATTTTACGATGTAGGGAATCATGTTACCCTAATCTCCATGTATTTTGTTTTGGAGAAAAATATTTTGAATAAAACTCAAATAACTCCAAATTGGAAATAAATTCAAAAGAACTTTGGATTTAATTCTTTTAAAACTCCCAACTCATATTTCATTTAATTTGAAGAAGTCATTTTATCTTCTCTCGTGAAAATCATTGAGTTTCATAAAGTTTCGTAATTGGAAATATTTTTCCAAATGAAATTCAAATATTTTCAACACCCCTTGTCATTTAAATAAATGGAAGAAGTCATGTCATCTTCTCTCCGTGGTTTTGTGATGAAAAGAATTTGAATTCATGGAGATCATAAATGCAAGGTGGAAGTTTGGGAAAGTCATTTCATTCCCTCTCATTCAACTTTCAGAAAGTTTCAAATTTCACTCAATTTCACACAAGCAACCACACCACTATCAAACAAACAAGCATAAATATTTATTTAATATAACATTCCAAAATTTAGAATTTTGGGATGTTACACTGGGCTCCACTACTGATCATCAAGAAAAGAAACATAGTAACGACCAAGGTCCTCATCGAACTCCCAACTGAGCTCGGTTGCATCACCTGCACCGGTATCATCGGCACCTGCAACTGTTGTGATAGTATCTGGTGAGTCACGAGGACTCAGCAATCTCAAAACCCGCGAGATCAAGACTATTTAAGCTTATGGGTAGGAAGTAGTAATGAGGTGGAGTTGCAGCAAGGACTAAGCAAATATGGTGGCTAACATACGCAATAAGAGCGAGAAGAGAAGCAAATGGAACGGTCGAGAAGCTAGAAGTGGTCAAGAAGTGATCCTGAAACTACTTACGTTCATACAGAACCCAAAACCGTGTTCACTTCCAGGACTCCGCCGGAAAGAGACCATCACGGCTACACACGCGGTTGATGCGTTTTAATTCGAATCTGGTGTCAAGTTCTCTACAACCGGACATTAACAAATTCCCATCTGCCACATAACCGCGGGCACGGCTTTCGAAAGTTTATACCCTGCAGGGGTGTCCCAACTTAGCCCATCACAAGCTCTCACGGTCAATGAAGGATATTCCTTCTCCCAGGAAGACCCGATCAGACTCGAAATCCCGGTTACAAGACATTTCGACAATGGTAAAACAAGACCAGCAAAGCCGTCCGAATGTACTGACAAATCCCGATAGGAGCTGCACATATCTCGTTCTCAGGGCACACCGGATAAGTCAAGCTACGAGTAAAACCAGCCCTCAAGTTTCCCCGAGGTGGTCCCACAGGTTGCTCGGTTCGGACCAACACTTGGAGGAGCACTGACACGGGGGGTAAAATAAAGATGAGCCTCGGGCTCCGGAAACCCAAGGGAAAAGGGCTTAGGTGAGGCAAATGGTAAAACCAAGGTTGGGCCTTGCTGGAGGAGTTTTATTCAAAGCAAACTGTCAAGGGGGTCCCATAAATCACCCAACCGCGTGAGGAACGCAAAATCAAGGAACATAACACCGTATGAGGGAAACTAGGGCGGCAAGAGTGGAACAAAACACCAGGCATAAGGCCGAGCCTTCCACCCTTTACCAAGTATATAGATGCATTAATTAAATAAGAGATATTGTGATATCCCAACATAATCCTATCCATCATGGAGCAATCTTCAACTTCACCTGCAACTAACAATGCTATAAGAGGGGCTGAGCAAAAGCGGTAACGTAGCCAGACAACGGTTTGCCAGGAAGGGTGAAAAAGGTTAGGGCTGACATGACAATTTGGGAGGCTTGATAAACAAATGAGAGGTAGCGCAGCATAGCGATATAACGAAGAAACTAGCAAGCAAAGATAGAAGTGATATCGAGGGTAATGGTCATCTTGCCTGAAATCCTGCTATGAAGAAGAACGAGTCCATGAAGAAGACAAACGGACGAAGTTAAACGAATCCTCACAACTCCGGAACTAAACCGAAGCTACCGAGAGAAGCAAACAGGAAAGAAGCAAACTAAATGATAAACAAACATCACATAAACATGGCATGATACACAATCAAGTATGATGCATGTCCGGTTTAATGAGGCATGGCATGGCAAAGTGCAACAAACAATACTACCAATTAAGTGGAGCTAAATTTGCAACGAGTTGCATATTGACGAAACACCACAAAAATTATTCAGTTCACTCTCGTTTATGTACCCAACAATATTAAATGTTGTTAAACATGGCAAGAAGTGAAACATAAGTAATCTACCTATGTAGGCAAGTTTAAATGAGGCCGGAAATAACAAACAACAATTCCGGAAAATCTTCCTGTCCATATTTCGAATTTGGTACTGTTCTGCCCGAAAACATATTATAATGTTATTAAACAGTAAAATAAAGTGCACCATATTCAACTAGGCATTTTTTCCACCCCATTTACATATAAAGTTTATTAAAATTGGAGCTATGGTTATTTAGTTATGAAATAAATCATTTTAGCATGGCATTTAAGAAAATTTAAACAAACAGTATTTTAAACATTTCAAACATGGATGAAAATTGCATAATATGAAACTAGATAAAATTCTAAGCATTTTTCGTGTTTAAATCATTTTAATCCGATGCATGGTTCAAGAGTTATTAATGCATGAACATGAAGGACTTTTCTGCAAAACTGACAGTCTCTGGATAAATAACTAAATTCGCAGAACTGGAAAAAAACATCTACAGGACGAATCCGACTGGACTAATAGGAGCAGGGGCGCTGGAAGCTGCTCAGCCATGGGCTTCGGCCCGGCTGGTGAGGAGGAGGCTAGGCAGGCCGGCTGACTTGGGGCCAGGGGTCCGGTCAACGCAGGCAGCGGATCGGGCGGGATTTGGCGCTGGCCTCATCCTCGAAGCAGAGGAAGCAGGTCGACGGTGGCGGCCTTGGCGCGTTCTCCGGCGAGGGCGCCATAGCTTGATGCGGGGAAGACCCAGAACGGGACGGAGCCGGCGGATCCGAGGCGGAGGTCACCGGATCCAACAAGGAACGTGACCGGTGGCGGCGGCACGAAGGATCCATGGAGGGGCCTTGGGTTCCTAAGAGAAACAGGACGAGGGGGTTGGTCAAGGAGAGCTTCAGCGCAGATGAGAAAGGGGAAGGGAGCAGGGCACGACCTGGAGGCATTGGTTGCCGGCGGCGGCGGCGCGAGGGGACGAGGCCGAGAGCTCCTGCTCGGGGCCTCGAGCAGCTACACGATCCATTCGGGATCGAGGGAAGAAGTGGCTTCCGCTGCGCTGGTTGGTGGGTTGGATCGGGAGGGGATCCTGAGGAAGAGGGGACTGGAGGAGTGTTGGCAGCACGATGGGATCGATGGGACAAGGCTCCTCGATCGATGGGACAAGGCTCCTCGGATCTAGGGTTGCATCCCTCCCATCGAAATCGGGCGGTTGTGAATAAATAGGCTAGGACAGTCAAATAAGAAACCAAAGATACTTTTAGGATGTTGGGGGATGATCCAGATCCAATGGTGACGACTGCTCGGGTCGGGTTCGGGAAAGGTTCAGACGCGCGGGAGGGGTTTGTGCGCTGTGCAGAGGAACAAGGCGATCGCGTGCAAGTGGGTGGTTGGTCTCAGAATGGTCAACGAAGACAAGCGGTGACGACATGCCATGGAGACAAAGAGAGAAGCGACAAGTACGAACGGCTGCGAATTTTATGAAATCATGCAGATGCAATGCGAATGATGACATGAGATGAAATGCATGACATGAACAAAAGCAAAACGAAAGACAAAAACCCAACCATAGAGGACATAGCATATCACATAGCCGGAAATGGCAAGAGTTGGAGTTACAAATATGGAAAGTTACGTCCGGGGTGTTACACATGTAGAGCACACTTTTAGAAAAATGGAACTAACCAGAAAGAATCCTAGAACAACATTGTACTCACGCATCACAGCAAAAAAATGGAGATTTGTCACCCTTCCGAGCTGAAGTTAGTTTGGTCTTGTGGGGAGTAATGTAACCATCCTTCAACTGCCTCCTTCCGATGAGAAGATAGATGGGCTTCTTCATCCTGGCATAATCGGAACTAGTCACTTCACGTACTCCATATTCTTCTTCAGAGGAAGATGATCCTGTTGTGCAAAGACAAGAGGACAACTAAATACTAGCATCCCTGTTTTCTCGAAAAAAAGGAAAGAAAATATTAAAATAGCACAAATGAAGCACTTGTCAAGGACAATACCACTTTTTCATGACAATATCTAAACAGTAGCACAACACCAATAGATATGACAAAGCTCAATCATATGGATGAAATCAGTGGGCGAGTACCAACCTTTGTCAGGAAGCTTATTGTGTAGAGCATACATATGAAGCACTTCTCCGAAACCATCTGTTGCTATCTAGTGTGGTGGCCATGCTTCCTATATACTCCTCGATTAGTTTAATGTTTCCAACATATTCTTGTGCAGTTCCACTAAAATATATGGTATCTTCAAAGAAGATCCCTATTTGCACAAGTAGAGATAATTACGTATTACATTAAGAGTGGCATCAAATCAGTGGCAAAACAATTGCTCGTTGCAGCCATAGCAATAAATTAAGATGCAAAACTATATCATTACTTGTTTCATCACAGTTCCAATGCTTCATTACAGCACCGGGAGTTGATTTTTGTTTTTCTTCGGCTTGTTCTTCCCCTTCATCACTTGGTTCAATAACAGAAAAGCTCCGCCTTCAATGTAAGATTTGGCATGTAAATTAGGGAGCACAAGTATAGCACTAAACAATGACATTAATTTTCTGATGAAAGTGGCAAAATACAGGCCAACATTTGTGAAATATCCTTATCTTACCTCGATGGGATATTACGGTGCACATATAGATTGGAAGTCTTGTCCCCATTTGTGCAGGTCACTAAAATCAAGCAACATTACCGTACAAGTACCACAACATATGAAAGCACACTGAAGAATCATGTGAAAAAAGGCTAGTACTGACCTCTCATGATGGGAATTCAAACAACTCACAAGAAGAAGATCTGAACCAAATTTGCCAACACGGATAGGAAGTAAGATCTCCTCTTGTGCAGTTCCACTAAGATCAGGCAAACAAGCAGCGTTGTCGGTGTGACATTTTGGTTGAACTGCACAAAACACTCTTAAAACAAAAATGTTTTGTGTAGTGCAACAAAAAGTCACAATGGCAAAGAGGTGAAGCAGATAACCCTGTTTACACAGAGGTGCAAAGGAAACAACTAGTGGCCAATAACAGTGAATGACACAGAAGCCAACAAAAAGAAGCATCTACCTTATCTAAATGGGAAAGAAAGGAAGACAGTAGCATTTCTCAAACGGTGGCATTTATTAATATTAACATAGAGATTATATTAACAAAAAATTCATTAAGCATGTAATTTGCTTTTAACTGTGGCATTGCATCAATTTTCCAGCGGCATTATTAGAGGATGTTTGTTTACAGGGACATTTTGGTGTAGAGACTAAAAAAACTTCATGTCAGTCCCATCTAAACCAAACAGGAGGGACTTTTAGGGACTAAAAGTGGGCATTTGGGACTAAAGAAAGAAGACCCCGAGGGAGTCATTTTGGGACTTTTTCCAACAGTTTCCCCTGCCATGCATCGCACCTTGTCTCTATTAGTTCATTACTAGGGGTAACATGGTCTTTTAGCATGTCATTTAATAACCTCTAGTCCACGTTTAGTCCCTGGAACCAAGCAGGTAGGGACTAGGGAGTTTTTAACCAAACAGGGCCTTATATTAACAACTGCTAAAGAGTTGCACAGGACAGTGGATGCACCAGCACCATGTGCATCTACCGATCTACTGTGGTCATGCAAAGTCTGTTGCAACAAAGAACAAACAACCAAGGAGCATATTTTTGTGTTGGTCCCAGTTTTGTTATCTTTAGACACCTTTCCCTATGTGAGCGCAGCAAATCTAATCCTGCTCAAACTCTACAGCCTTGTCCCCCAAAACAAAAGATCAGTTTATTACATATGTGCGTACTGTGTTTGTCATTGTTTTGCCTTTTCGACCAACATAGGTGCTGGATAGCCAGTCTGTACTAGTACTTTCACCCCTTCCTTTCCTCTTTGAACCACGTACTAGATTTATGCGATACAACTTTCCCCACAACTTTCCCTCATTCCTTTCCTCTTTGAACCACGTCCTAGATTCATGCTATACAACTTTTCCCCTTCCTTTCCTCTTTGAACCATGTCCTGGATTCATGTTATACAACTTTTCCCACTACTTTCCCCAACTAATTTCCCCACTCCTTTCCTCTTTGAACCACGTCCTACATTCATGGTATACATGCAGCTAGAGCAATGCATGTGGAATAAGTGAATTATACCTAAAGGTTCTTGGGGCGTGGTTCGTGGGCCAACAGGACGGCGAAGAAGAAGGGGTCGGAGGACCTCCCACACACTTGTTGGTTGAAAGTGAACAGCTTGCCGGTAGTGGATTCCCTCCCTCGCCGACGGCGACAACGTTAAGCCTCCTTCCCTTCCCGGCGGACGGATCCTGACGGCTCTTTCAGCAGCATTGAGGGGAGAGAGAGGCCAACAAAGTCTTGTTTAGATCTGGAGAGGGTGAGAGAGTGTGAAGAGGGCAACTACAAGCACTGAGGATCCAGCGTGTATATATATACTGGAGAGAAAGTGTGAAGCGTGCAAACCCTTGAAAACAAGCGCCAAGGCTGCAACTTATACGTGATGAGGTGATTATACGGTCACTACGAGATCGTATAGCTCCGTATCCATCCATTTTGACCAGTCAAAGAATCCTCGTGGCACAAATTATGCTCAAGTGTAGTTATCGAACCCGAGACCTCAAGTTTGATGAGCGAACACGCTAACTAGCTACACAACCCTCCTGTTATGTTCAACGAGAGGAAAATAACCTTTTATACATTCTTGCATTCGTCTGACAAGCATGCTATGTTTTTTTGTGTGTGTGAGTCATTGGGATTTAAATCATAATCGTGTCATGTGGCTTTTGTGGTAAGACTATCCACAATGGTGCAGAAATAATGCAGCCTTAGTCACCTTACCTCTCTCCATGTAGTACATTGGGTCCCACCAGTCAGAGGGTGAAACAAACCAAATTAATAAGAAAACTATAGCGCCAGCGGTGCATCTTACCTCACACATCTCGCTACTGCTCGGGAACACTGTCCAATTGATCCCTCTGTTTGCTCACGTACTATTTTAAGAGAATCCTTATTATAACATGCACACAATTTTGGGCACTTGTATTTGACCTAAATCAGTGTGCCGCTGCATCTCGTACTTACTACTCCCTCCGTCTAGGTGTAATAAGTCATGTTAGAAGGTGCAGCGGGACCAAGGTGTGTGCGTGTGCGTCTGTGTCTGTGTGCGTGTGTTTAACAGCATGTGTGTGTTAGAGAGAGCGACATATCGACCTACTCCTACAGAGAGATGGTGTGTAGTGTACAATTTTAGCCGCGAGAGTCGGTGCATCCTCTCGCTTCGGCGTGTCCTAGAGGGACAGCGGACAGCAGCCACGCCCGCCTCCCGACCTGCCTGGCCCACCCAAAGCCCCTCCATCGCCCAGCACTTCTCGCCTAAACGTCGTGCCGCCCAAAAGAATCGATGCGCCTCTCACTAGCGCAAGAGTGATGGTTTCTTCGTCAAGTCCAACTTATTGCTGGGTCTATGTGATTTGATGGCTCATTGGTCTTTATTACTGAGATGGTAGGAGTGCTGGATGTCCCACGCTTTCGGCGAAAGGAGGTACTACTAGATTACAATTTTCTCCATTCTTACAGTGGAGGAGTGCAAGAGATATGAAAACACGCAGGCTCAAAGTGATTACATGGCCCACCTCACACTATCACCATATTTTCCGGACACCATGCGACACCTAACTCTTTACATAGTACTCCCTCCGCTCCTAAATACTAGATGAGTCACCGCAGCGTTGCCATGGAACAGCCGTGATATCTCTCTCACGTAAATTATCGATTTCATAGAACTAAAAAAAACTCTATAACCGCATGAAAAATGTGGTAGCCAAACTAAAAAAACTCCCATCATCATTTAGATCATCCCACCTAAGGAAAAAAGATCAGCCAACTCCTACTTCATAATGGGATTATATTTTTCTTTTGGACATGTTAATGGGACTTAAAGCTCACTTACATGCATGCTACCGGTGCATGCTTGCGTGCAGACATGTTTATGTGATTTAAAACCCACTCACATGCATGCCACGGTATTTCTGCATGCTTGCATGTGGCTTAGTGCAGAGCCTCTCAATGTCTATATCACACGGCTATTATGGACTGATTTAGTTCATCTAACGGCTACATTAATTTTGATGATGTGGCTCAAGGAGAGGATAGAGAATTCCTAGTAGTGGAGTAGATAAGTCTTTGTAGAGATTCTACTAGGTGAACTACATACGGAACAAAATGAATGGAGCTACACATAAAATGCATCTATATACATCCGCATGTGGTTCATGGTGAAATCTCTACAAATATATTTAGGAACGGAGAAAGTACTAGTATAGTACGTACAGTAATTTATCAGTGAGATAAATTTGTACATTGTTATGAAGCTTCCAGCTTCTGTTACATGTATCTTGCGTCGAAGGTTGCCCGTTGCAACATTTCATCAAATACAAAGGAGACTAACATGCATGCTATTGCATCTCAATGATTGATGATCATAGCAAATATGTACTCCCTCCGCTCCAAAATAAGTGTCTCAACTTTATGCAAACTTTAGTATTAAAGTTGTAATACGCCTCCGTCAGATCTATAATTTTTTATTGTTCCATGCCAATATTCTTCAACTTTCATATACTTTTGGCAACTTTTTATACTATTTTGGGACTAACATATTGATCCAAAGGCTCACTTGGCCAGCCTGCTTGTTGCATGTTTTATGTTTCGTAGAAAACCAATATCAAACGGAGTCCAAACAGGGTAAAAACGGATGGAGAATTATTTTGGAATATTTGGGATTTTCCGGAGGAAGAATCAACGCGAAACGGTGTGTGAGGTGGCCACGAGATAGGGGGCGCGCCCCAGGGAGGCAGGCACGCCCTGGCCTCTCATGGGCCACCCGTAAGGCGGTTGATGCCCTTCTTTTGCCGCAAGAAAGCTAATTTTACAAGAAAAATCTGGGCGAAAGATTCACCCCAATCGGAGTTACGGATCTCCGGGTATTTAAGAAACGGTGAAGGGGTAGAATCAGAGAACGCAAAAACAGAGAGATAGATCCAATCTCGGAGGGGCTCTCGCCCCTCCCACGCCATGGGAGCCAAGGACCAGAGGGGAAACACTTCTCCCATCTAGGAAGGAGGTCAAGGAACAAGAAGAAGAAGAAGGGGGGGCCTCTCCCCCTTGTTTCCGGTGGCGCCGGAACGCTGCCGGGGGCCATCATCATCACCGCGATCTACACCAACAACTCCACCGTCTTCACCAACATCTCCGTCACCTTCCCCCATCTATATTCAGCGGTCCACTCTCCCGCATCGTGCTATACCCACTACTTGATCATGGTGCTTTATGCTTCATATTATTTTCCAATGATGTGTTGCCATCCTATGATGTAAGAGTAGATTTTCGTTGTCCTATCGGTGATTGATGAATTGCTATGATTGGTTTGAGTTGCATGTTTTATTATCTGTGCTGTCCTATTGTGCCCTCCGTGTCGCGCAAGCGTGAGGGATTCCCGCTGTAGGGTTTGCAATATGTTTATGATTTGCTTATGGTGGGTTGCATGAGTGATCCAAACACAAACCCGAGTAAGTAGGTTGTTTGCGTATGGGATAAAAGGGGACTTGATGCTTAATGCTATGGTTGGGTTTTACCTTAATGAATCTTTAGTAGTTGCGGATGCTTTCTAGAGTTCCAATCATAAGTGCATAGAATTCCAAGTAAAGGATGATATGTTAGCTTATGCCTCTCCCTCAAATAGAATTGCAATAGTGATTACCGGTCTAGTAATGTAGTCAATTGCTTAAGGGCAACTTCACAACTCCTACCACCACTTTTCCACACTCGTTATATTTACTTTCTTGCATCTTTACCTAAACATCCCCTAGTTCTTATTTAAGTGCTCTTTATTATCTTGCAAACCTATCCTATCACTCCTACAAAGTACTTCTAGTTTCATACTTGTTCTAGGTAAAGTTTAATGTCAAGAGTGCGAGAGTTGTATCGGTGGTCGATAGAACTTGAGGAATATTTATTCTACCTTTAGCTCCTCGTTGGGTTCGACACTCTTACTTATCGAAAACTGTTGCGATCCCCAACACTTGTGGGTTATCAAGACCTTTTTCCGGCGCCGCTGTCGGGAGTCATAGCGTGGGGTGAATATTCTCGTGTGTGCTTGTTTGCTTTAACACTAAGTAATTTTTATTTGCTGTTCTTCGTTGTTTTCTATCTTTAGTTATGGGTAGGAAACGCAAAATAACAAAAAAAAATAGTTGTACCTACTGCACCAATGGTTGAAGAACCACTCAAAATCTATCACACCATTGAAGCTTTTTACTTGGATCATCTTCGATCCCTTTGTGCTCGTGCTGAAACCCCTACTAGCTTAGTTGAGGGCAAATCTTTAGATGAGCATGCTTGTTATGTGCTTATAATCCGTATATCTAAAAAAAGGGAAACTATTATGGGATCAAATTCAACGTTTGCAATGCTATGCTTGGACTTTATGTGAATTATATGATGTTACTTGTTGTTCTGAAAACCCTAAGAAACACCTTCCTACCAATGCTTGTTTAGTGATAATGGAATCGTATCTTCATATGCTAAGGGTGTTTATAATTACTATGATGTTCAACAAATTGAAGAATTTGTTGCTTTTAAGGGTGCTTTTGAAATTGCTTCTTTGATTGAAAAGTATGATGCTACTCTCTACAAATCTGAATTTTTTTGCCATACTTGAATATTGCTATGATAATTATGCTTCTAATGCCCATGTTAAACTATATATTGAGGCCTACCCCGCTGTCCAAGAAGAGACTAATATTTTGCAGGAAGCTATGGAAGAAGAAATTGATGAAACTATGAGCTCATTGGATGAAAAAGATGATGAGGAGAGGGAAGAACAAAAGGAGGAAGAGCGGATTAGCTACCCATGCCCACCTTCTAATGAGAGTAACTCTTCAACTCATACATTGTTTAATTCCCCTTCATGCTTACCGAAGGATGATTGCTATGATGATTGGTATGATCCCGTTGATTCTCTTGAAATATCCCTTTTTGATGATGCTTGCTATGCTTGTGGCCAAGATGCCAACATGAATTATTATTATGGAGATGAACTTGCTATAGTTCCTTATGTTAAACATGAAATTGTTGCCATTGCACCCACGCATGATAGTCCTATTATCTTTTTGAATTATCCAAACTACACTATATTGGAGAAGTTTGTGCTTATTAAGGATTATATTGATGGGTTGCCTTTTACCATTGCACATGATGATTTTGATAGATATAATATGCATTTTCTTGCTTCTCCTACTTGCAATTATTATGAGAGAGGAACTACATCTCCGCCTCTTTATGTTTCCAACACGATGGAATTGCAAGAAACTGCTTATACTATGCATTGGCCTTTACTATGTGTGCATGAATTGTTCTCTTATGACATGCCGATGCATAGGAAGAGAGTTAGACTTCGTTGTTGAATGATATATGTTACTTTGTGCTCACTACTAAATTACAAATCATTGTTAATTAAAATTGGCTTTGATATACCTTGGGATCCGGTGGATTCATTACTTGAGCATTATATGCCTAGCTTAATGGCTTTAAAGAAAGCGCTGCTGTGGAGACAACCCGAAGTTTTAGAGAGTCATTTATTTCTGTTGAGTGCTTTTATATAGTTTAAAAACAAAACAAAATAAAGATGGGAACCTAAAAACTTTTCAAAAAGGAAAGTGAAAGTGAGAAAGACAAGCATTGTTGAAGTGGGAGCTAGCCTTGAACTTTGTTCATGCTCACGGGAACTTTGTGAATCTTGATTACAGAAACTTTTCAACAAAAATAATTATACCCTTGTACAATTCCATTGTATCATAAAAATAATGTGCCAAGGTTTGCCTTTAGGATGTTTATAATGCTTGTTGGTCTGTACGGTGCAGGACAGAAACTTTGGATGTAGTGCACGATTTTACATTTTTATCTGGAACGTCATTGGTTCTGATTCCTTTTGCACTGTCTTGCTATACAACTTTTTTATTTTTCCTAATTTTGGTAGAATTTTTGGGGTATCATAAGTATGGTGGATGTTCAGATTGTTACAGACTGTTCTGTTTTTGACAGATTCTGTTTTTTTGATGCATAGTTTGCTTGTTTTGATGAAACTATCAATTTATATTAGTGGATTAAGCCATGAAAAAGTTATATTACAGTAGACATAATGCAAAAACAAAATATGAATTGGTTTGCAACAGTACTTAGAGTGGTGATTTTCTTTATTATACTAAGGGATCTTACCGAGTTTTATGTTGAAGTTTTGTGTGGATGAAGTGTCTAAGCGAGGAGGTCTCGATATGAGGAAAAGGAAGAGAGGCACGAGCTCAAGCTTGGGGATGCCCAAGGCACCCCAAGTAAATATTCAAGGAGACTCAAGCGTCTAAGCTTGGGGATGCCCCGGAAGGCACCCCCTCTTTCTTCAACAAGTATCGGTATGTTTCCGAATTCGTTTCGTTTATGCATTATGTGCAAGTCTTGGAGCGTCCTTTGCATTTAGTTTCGTTTTTATTTTATGCACCATGCTGGTATGAGATAGTACTTGGTTTATTTATAGAATGCTCATTGCACTTCACTTAAATCTTTTGAGTATGGCTTTGTAGAATGCTTCATGCGCTTCACTAATATCATTTGAAGTCTGGATTGCCTGTTTCTCTCACATAGTAAACCGCCATTTGTAGAATGCTCTTTTGCTTCACTTATATTTGTTAGAGCGTGGGCATATCTTTTGTAGAAAGAATTAAACTCTCTTGCTTCACTTATATCAATTTAGAGAGATGACAGGAATTGGTCATTCACATGGTTAGTCATAAAATCCTACATAAACTTGTAGATTGCTTAATATGGTATGTTTGATTCCTTGCAATAGTTTTGCGATATAAAGATGCGATATTAGAGTCATCCTAGTGGGTGGTAGTGGATTGTAGAGACACTTGTGTTGAGGTTTGCAAGTCCCGTAGCATGCACGTATGGTAAACTGCTAGTGACAAATTTGAAGCATGGGGTGTTTCTTTGATTGTCTTCCTTATGAGTGGCAGTCGGGGACGAGCGATGGTCTTTTCCTACCAATCTATCCCCCTAGGGGCATGCGTAGTAGTACTTTGCTTCGAGGGCTAATAAACTCTTGCAATAAGTATATGAGTTTTTTATGACTAATGTGAGTCCATGGATTATACGCACTTTTACCTTTCCATCATTGCTAGCCTCTTCGGTATTGCATTGCCCTTTCTCACCTTGAGAGTTGGTGCAAACTTCGCCGGTGCATCCAAACCCCGTGATATGATACGCTCTATCACACATAAGCCTCATTATATCTTCCTCAAAATAGCCACCATACCTACCTATCATGGCATTTCCATAGCAATTCCGAGATATATTGCCATGCAACTTCCATCATCATCATATAGATGACTTGAGCATTTATTGTCATATTGCTTTGCATGATCGTAAGATAGCTAGCATGATGTTTTCATGGCTTGTCTGTTTTTTTGATGTCATTGCTACGCTTAGATCATTGCACATCCCTTACACCGGAGGCATTCATATAGAGTCATATCTTTGTTCTAGTATCGAGTTGTAAGTAAATAAAAGTGTGATGATCATCATTATAGAGCATTGCCCCATAAAAAAAGAAAAAAGAAAAAAAATAAAAAAAAGAAAGGCCAAAGAAGCCTAAATAAAAAAGGGGGCCAAAGAAGCCCACCGAAAAAAAGAAAAAAAGAAAAAATAGAAAAAAGGGGCAATGTTACTATCCTTTTTCCACACTTGTGATTCAAAGTAGCACCATGTTCTTCATATAGATTGTCTCCTATGTTGTCACTTTCATATACTAGTGGGAATTTTCATTATATAACTTGGCTTGTATATTCCAACGATGGGCTTCCTCAAATGCCCTAGGTCTTCATGAGCAAGCAAGTTGGATGCACACCCACTTAGTTTTCAGTTTGAGATTTCATACACTTATAGCTCTCAGTGCATCCGTTGCATGGCAATCCCTACCCCTCGCATTGACATCAATTAATGGGCATCTCCATAGCCCGTTGACTAGCCGCGTCGATGTGAGACTTTCTCCCCTTTTGTCTTCTCCATATAAACCTCCACCATCAGATTCTATTCCACCTATAGTTCTATATCCATGGCTTGCGCTCATGTATTGCGTGAGGGTTGAAAAAGCTTAAGCACGTTAAAAAGTATGAACCAATTGCTCGGCTCGTCTTCGGGGTTGTGCATAATGGGAGAATTTGTGTGACGAAGATGAAGCATGGCCAAACTGTATGATTTTGTAGGGATAAGCTTGCTTTGGCCTTGTTGTTTTGAAAAGACGTGATTGCTTTATTGGTACGCTCGAAGTATTATCAGTTTTTATATCAAATGATAGACTATTGCTTTGAATCACTCGTGTCTTAATATTCATGCCATGATTAGATATATGATCAAGATTATGCTAGGTAGCATTCCACATCAAAATTATCTTTTTATCATTTACCTACTCGAGGACGAGTCGGAATTAAGCTTAGATGCTGATACGCCTCCGTCAGATCTATATTTTTTGATTGTTCCATGCCAATATTCTACAACTTTCATATACTTTTGGCAACTTTTTATACTATTTTTGGGACTAACATATTGATCCAGTGCCCAGTGCCAGTTCCTGCTTGTTGCATGTTTTATGTTTCGCAGAAAACCAATATCAAATGGAGTCCAAGCGGGATAAAAACGGACGGAGAATTATTTTGGAATATATGTGATTTTTCAGAGGAAGAATCAACGCGAAACGGTGTCCGAGGTGGCCACGAGATAGGGGGCGCGCCCCAAGGAGGCAAAGCGTGCCCTGGCCTCTCGTGGGCCACCTATAAGGCGGTTGATGCCCTTCTTTTGCCCCAAGAAAGCTAATTTTACAAGAAAAATCTGGGAGAAAGATTGACCCCAATCGGAGTTACGGATCTCCGGATATTTAAGAAACGGTGAAGGGGTAGAATCAGAGAACGCAGAAACAGAGAGATAGATCCAATCTCGAAGGCGCTCTCACCCCTCCCATGCCATGGGAGCCAAGGACCAGAGGGGAAACCCTTCTCCCATCTAGGGAGGAGGTCAAGGAAGAAGAAGAAGAAGGGGCCCCCTCTCCCCCTTGCTTCCGGTGGCGCCGGAACGCTGCCGGGGACCATCATCATCACCGCGATCTACACCAACACCTCCACCGTCTTGACCAACATCTCCATCACCTTCCCCCATCTATATTTAGCGGTCCACTCTCCCGCATCCCGCTGTACCCTCTAATTGAACATGGTGCTTTATGATTCATATTATTTTCCAATGATGTGTTGCCATCCTATGATGTTTGAGTTGCATGTTTTATTATTGGAGCTGTCCTATTGTGCCCTCCGTGTCGCGCAAGCTTGAGGGATTCCCGCTGTAGGGTTTACAATAAGTTTATGATTTGCTTATGGTGGGTTGCGTTAGTGACTGAAACACAAACCCGAGTAAGTAGGTTGTTTGCGTATGGGATAAAAGGGGACTTGATGCTTAATGCTTTGGTTGGGTTTTACCTTAATGAATCTTTAGTAGTTGCGGATGCTTGCTAGATTACCAATCATAAGTGCATAGAATTCCAAGTAAGGGATGATATGTTAGCTTATGCCTCTCCCTCAAATAGAATTGCAATAGTGATTACCGGTCTAGTAACGTAGTCAATTGCTTAAGGGCAATTTCACAACTCCTACCTCCACTTTTCCACACTCGCTATATTTACTTTCTTGCATCTTTACCTAAACAGCCCCTAGTTCTTATTTATGTGCTCTTTATTATCTTGCAAACCTATCCTACCACTCCTACAAAGTACTTCTAGTTTCATACTTGTTCTAGGTAAAGCGAACGTCAAGCGTGCGTAGAGTTGTATCGGTGGTCGATAGAACTTGAGGGAATATTTATTCTACCTTTAGCTCCTCGTTGGGTTCGACACTCTTACTTATCGAAAGCTGTTGCGATCCCCTACACTTGTCGGTTATCAAGTTGTACTACTACTAAAGTTGACACTTATTTTGGAAAAGAGGTAGCTAAAGAAAAAAATGATCCATGCAGTCCCTAGACCTTGAACCGTGAACCCTAACCAGGCTTCAATTTGCTGGCAACGTTCGAGCTTCCTGAGAAATGAAGTTTGCAACCTTTTGACCATCGGATCATTTTGTGCAGTTTCACCAAAATCGAGATAAGCATTCCTGTGGCAAAGAAATTGAAGAAGCGTGATTAGAATAAGATTATCGACTAGTTGATCAGACATAAAGTCATCACAAATATAGTACGTAGAAGCTAGTAGAGGTATGTGCAGGGCAAAGAAGTAGAGAAATATCCACATGGAGTGATGTGGGCAACTGGAGCAGTGGTGCAAGCCGGCTGTAAAGGGAGTTGTACCTGAGGGACGTAGCTCAACCTTGAGGAGGGCGGCAGGAGGCGGCAATCGCCCACGCCGTGGGCGGTGAGCAAGGGACGAAGGCAACCTCACCGCTTTGTGAGAGAGAACGGCGGGGACCCCTGATCGACGTGCCGACAAGGTTTTTCGCCGTCGGCGACGGGCGCACGATCTACACTAAGCATCCACCCCTTCCTCCAGCGGACGTGATCCGTCGGGATGTTAGAGATGTGGCCGTAGTCGTTTTGTGCGTGAGTGTGTGAAGAGAGCAACCCCCAGGAAGCAACCGTGTAGGCTGGCCCGTCCTGACTATGTATCTAGTGGAGCGGTTTCCTTTTCTCTCCATATGAACCTAGTATCATATTGCGTACGTGCCACTGAAGAAAAAAACCTTATTTATAAATGACGCGGTACCTACTACTCGTTCTCCTATAACCTTGCGCTTGGCATCTCCAAAATATTAACCTTGTGATCGGCTCTTCGCCTTCGGAAGTCGAGCAATAATGGTAGTGCAAGATATATCGCTCTAGCTATATGAGACCGAATGAATTGTTGCACGCCCACCACGTGGGCAGGGTCGAGGGGCGAGGGAGAGTGCTACATAATGGAGCAAAAATGTGTGAATCTACACTCTAAAATACGCCTATATATATCAGTTGTTTGGAGTATGTACTAGTAGTTCATATTGAAATCTACTAAAGGACATATATATTCCAAACAATATGATATAATCTCTATAACCAAGGTAGTAGGGACGAGGAGTAAACAGAGGGAGTAGTAAATTTTTCTCCTCGTCTCATGCGAGCCACCAAGGCTGCATGGGCGTAGGGAGCGCCAGAAGGCGAGATAGTACTCCACCGCGCCTGCATGGGGAGACGGCGACTAAGCAAGATTCTCCTCGCTCTGTGGAGTTGATGGGACACATCAAAAGTACTCTGTTGTATAGAGCCTTGCCTCTAAGGTAGGCCCCACATGGTTTGCCTCTTTTTAACATAACGTCAAGTCGCAATTTGTTTGTTCACCCATGGTAGACGATCGTCCCTCCACCAAGTGGACAACCAAAGACATCGTACAAAATTACCACGCCGGCTGCCTTTTTTGTATAGAAATGAGCTCCACCGCACCCGCATGTGTGTGGTTGGGAAAGAGACGGAGTACGTAAGGCGCCGTGCATGCACCTATTCTCTTCAGGCACGCCCCCACCTACGTGGGTGTGTGTGAGAGATACAAACCGCGTCAGTGAGTGTTTTTGTTTTGGGGTGGGGTGGGGTGGGGGTTGATTTCGTGAATGTATTTGTGGGAATATGTGTCGATGACATCTCAAACAAAATTTTGCATGCAATGTGTGTGAAATGGAGGCCTATCCATATCATATATAGAGGGTCGGGCAATCCACAAGAAGAGAGGGAGGGGTCATAGATATCGATAGAGTCAAGAGAGGATCAAGTGGGTGGGTGCGTAGATCGATGAAGAGAGCCATCAAATTGTGTGTGTGTGTGTGTGAAAGTCAAAGATATAGGGCGACTGACCCACCGAACGCCGAGGGAACATGTCAAGTTTGTGTGTGGTAGGGAGACATGACTAGAGCGCCTGATGTATCAAAGGTATGTGTGGGAGGGGAGTGGGGAGGGTAGGCAGAGGCCTAACTATAGAGGTAGAACGACTCGTATATGTGTTGAGAAGGAGAGACGCAACTATGTCTTGAGGGAGATCAGTCGACATTCATACATAACTGAAGGACGGGAAATATGATGGGATAGAAAGAGAGAGAGAGAGGAGAGAGAGAGGGAGGGAGAGGGGTAGAGTGCTGGATGGGTGATGGAGTTGTGTCTCAAAGATGGTGGGAGAGGCCTACAAGACAAACTGAGGGTTGAACTGCAATGTTATCAATAAGAGTGGGGATGTGTTTCTGTGTGTGCCTGTGCGTGATAGATCTGTCGGGACGCATCCATGGATGATGAAGGGGAACCATGTGTTTGGTAAGCAAACCTAACTAGATCGGTAGATCAATTGTTGTTTGTCGGAGGAAGGGAGAGACATAACTAATGAGGTAGATCGATCGACGCGTGGGTAAAAATGAGTTATAAGGACCTAGCTAGCTATATGTATAGCGGGAGATCGGTCGGTGTACGTCCATTTGTTAGAGGAAAATAAGGCCCAGCGAGACGGATAGACAGAGAGAATGGAGCTAGGAGGTGGTGCGAGAGGCCCAGCTACTAGCTAGATAGGGGGAGGAGTGTGTCGTTGTGAGATCGATGAAAAGAGGGGCGAGAGTTTACACGTGTATGTGACCGTCTGCGAGACACGAGGCAAGGACACATAAAGGAGGAAATTGAAGGTGCGTGTGTATGTTGTAGGTAGGCATCGCTGGAGAGGTTTATCGATTGGTGTGTGTCGGAAAGGAGTTATGGAGACTCTGGGAGAATGACCTAAAGAAAAAAATGAATGTGCTTGTTGGATAGAATGCCGAGGGAGGAGGAGGGCGAGGAGGGCGTGTGCATGCACGAGAGAAAGTTAGTGGTAGCTACAAAGGTTAGAGGATTGTGTGGGTGTAAGAGACTAACAAAGATCATAATTTGATATGAAAGCAGATTCATATATTTGAATAGGAGATCATAGTGTTTTAAACATATGCATGCATGAATATAGCGGTGATACACGTGCTGTCCACATGTTATACCATAATGTGATAATGCATGGCATTTGCAACTCACAGCTAAATGTCGAACAATCTAAACCATACTATACATCAAACAATCTCACATTTTATTTGAATTTGTGATAATGTGTATGCTTTGCAGCTTACAACTAAATATCGAACAATCTAAACAATACTATATATTGAGCATTCTCACATTTTATTTGAATTTGTGGTAATGTGTGGTGTTTGCAACTCACATCTAAATACTTGTAGGCGAGGGCGGGGCACCATACATAATGTGATAAACACATTATACATATGAGACATGGTTTAGATTATGAAGATCTAGCTAGAGCTAGAAATGTAATGTGATTTGAAATCAACATAAAGTGGATTCAAAAAATCGAGTTCGAGTTCATATAGGGCGTGTTTGGTTTCTTGCCTCGCACCTGCATCGCATCCATCGTGCAATTCTCGCAACGTTTGGTAGGCTGCGCGTCGTTCTGGGCCAGGCCCGACTGATGCAAAATAGGCCCCCAAGCCAGGCTGAGCTCGCACGCAAGTTTCGGCCGTTTCCGCGAGTTTGCATCCGCGCCTGCACCCACGCCTGCACCCACGCGAGCGAAGAGGGCTAGGTTTTATCTCCCTGTCGATTCACACCCGCATTCGCGCCGCTCTCCCCACTCCTCACCTCTCTCCTGCGAACGGATCTCGCCGCCCCGTGGCCTCGTGGGCACTCGCCGGCGCGCATCCTCTCCGCCAGAGGTTGGACTCTCCTCCTCCCATCCCTCTTCCATCTGTCCCCATCCTCTCGGATCCCTCTCATCTCTCTGCCCTTGCGCCGCTGTTTCTACCGATGGGGATGCGAGCAGCGGCTAGGGCGGAGTGCCGCCATTCCCTACACGCCAGACATTGGCTAGCCGAGCTCCCGGCCATGGCCGCTGCGTGGCCGGGCGCGGGCGCAGTTTAGGTCGAGCCGAGGCTCCCAGCCATGGCCGCTGTGGCCATGGGAGCTCCTCTCTCGCTCATGTATGTGCACGGCACCCACACACACACATGCGCTGCGTGCTCACGCTGCTCACCCCTCGCCTCCACGCAGATGCAACCCAAGACTGGATGCACATGCATGGGATTAGCATGTACAGCCGTGGTCCTAAACCTCCTCTCCTAGATCTGTGTGATTAGCATGCATCTATGTGAGCTATTGGGCTAGTAAATTTTTGATTATCATGGATCTATGTGAGCTAACTTGTGGAAATTAGAAGGAATCAAGAGGGTAGGAAAGAAAAGTGCATATATTTGTGAGCTAATTTTTTTGATATCATAGATCTATGTGAGTTAACTTCCTGAACAATGTGTTCATGTATTTATTTTGTTTTGATGATGCAAATAATGTCAATATTATCAGTTCCCATGCCTTTATTAATTTATAAATATGTGCTGAATTTATATAGATGGATGACAACAAGAAGACCCGAGATTCACTGATAGTGCAAGCTGCTGGTTTGGTTGTCGCTTTTGTGTGCCTATATGGCCACAATAACTACAAGGGCTAGAATTAGAAACTATCGTGGCTCCAATTGCTATGTTATGCTTGAGAGAGATGTAGCTAGGTTGTCCAATCTACGTTTTATCTATGAAACCAATGATATAAATTGCCATGACCTACTAAGGATGAACAGGGCCCCATTTTATAACTTGTGTAACTTGTTCCGTGATCGGAAATTGTTGGAAGACAGCATTCATACCTGCATTGAGGAGCAGCTTGCGATGTTCCTTCTTGTAGTTGGGCACAACCATAGGTTTAGGGCAATGAAACCCATATTTAGGAGGTCAGTTGAAGTAATCAGTCGATACTTCACGCCAGTTTTATATGCAATTGGGGAGTTGCATGATGAGATAATCCAGCCCCCTTCCAATGATGTTCATCCAAAAATCCTACACAGTAGGCGCTTCTATCCCTACTTTAAGGTAATACTTTACCATTTATAATTCTATGGACATGTCGGATAACCCATATTTTACAAAAATATACCTCATCCCTTCTCTTAGGACTGTGTTGGTGCAATTGAGGGCACCGATGTTGCTGCCAAGGTACCAGCTGCTATTGCTTCGGCATTTAGGGGTCGGAAAGGTGGCACCACCCAAAATGTGATGGTTGCGGTTGACTTTGACCTTAAGTTTACCTATGTGTTAGCTGGTTGGGAAGGGTCGCCCATGATGCACCTATTTTGGCTGATGCTTTGGAAAGGAATGATGGATTTGTTGAATTTCGGCAGGTATTAGTGAACCATTTTTAGTGGCTTTTGATCGTTTCAAACTATTGGTAGTAACACAACACATGACCTCTTATTTGTTAGGAAAATTCTACCTCGTGGATGCGGGCTATGCCGTGAGGCCAGGGCTTCTTCCACCATATAGGGCTGCTCGCTGTCATATTACTGAGTTTGGTGAACGTGTCCCTCAAAATGACAAGGAATTATTCAACCTCCGCCACTCCTCATTGAGGATCACGGTTGAGAGGGCGTTTGCAGCTTTCAAGAACCGGTGGAGAATTGTGGACAACAAGCCTCACCACCCTTTATCCGTCATAAGTAAAAATCGCCCTAGCTTGTCAGATTCTTCATAATTGGATACTTCAAGGGGGAGAGGATGAGTTTGTACCAATTCGAAAGCACACTTGGACCGGAAAATCCAAAGATCGGATGGTGTGGATTGACATAGAACATGATAATAGAACCTGGTCACAAATTAGAGATGGTTGGGCTGGGCATATTTTTGCCAATAGGGGCAATTCACGTGTGTAGAGCTCAAGTGTAGAGCTCAATTCTATACTGTAATGTATTATGAATAATTCTACCATGTAGAGCTCAAGTGTAGAGCTCAATTCTATGTTGTAATGCATTATGAATAATTCTGTCATGTACCCAAATTGAAACATTTATGTCTTATTTACTACCTTAGGTTGCTGTTTGAGCTCCACTTTATTTCTATTTATTGGTTCTTTACTTCTATTTAATTCTGTTTAGACTTGATATAAAATTTTATTCTCTTATGTAATCATTTTTCCTTTCCTTTTGTTTGTTCTGTACATAGGAGTGATGGCTGAGATGATGGCTGGTGGTGGGCATGGCGGTGGGAATCACCCATTGTGCTAGACATCTCCAATGTCCGTGTTCATGTTACGTCGCTTTGTAGAGCTCATTGCTAGAGGAGTGAAGACAGAAAAGGGCTTTAAGGAGGTGCACCTAAACCAGGTGGCTCAGAATTGTAATGAGCACTTTGGTCTTTCCATAACCGGGACCCAAGTGTACAACCACCTCCGGAGTTGGCGTGCCAGGTGGGTGAAGATAAGTAAGCTCCGAGACATTAGTGGGTCACTTTGGGATGATAACAACTATGTCATATTGCAGGAGGAAGAGCACTACATGGGCCATATCAAGGTTTGTACTTGCTTTTAGTGGCTGATCAGTAGCTATTTAATTACATATTCTCATAGAATTACTTTTGCTCATAGAATTACTTACGCTTCATGTAGGACCATCCCAAAGATGTTGAGTACCTCAATGTTCCTTTAGAGAATTATGTTCAGATGCTTGCTATCTTTGGAAGTGGTATTGCTACAGGAAGGTATGCAATGACATCTAATGAGGCTCTTGGGGTTCCTTCAATGGTGGGAATCTCCTCATCATTTGTAAACCTTGAAGCTTGTGGTTCTGAATTTGTTGTCGACGGAATGAACCTGGCTTGGGTGCTATCACGCTCATGGGGAAACTGATGCTGCTCCACATGGGAAGGAACCATGTAAGGATGCGTCTAGCTCCACTGGCAAAAGGAAGAGGGCTAGCTTGATGAGTGAAGAAGATTTTTTGGTCATGAGCAACATGTCCAAAGCAGTCCGTGAAGTTGCTATTGCTATCAAGTCCATCGGAGAGGCACACACTACTAGGGAAAAGCGTATACACAGAAAGTTACTAGTAGCGAGGGTTAAAAACCCTCGCTACTTCTACTTACCAGTAGCGCAGGCTTTTAAACCTCGCATTATTAAGTTGATAGCAGAGCTGGTTTTTAACCCTTGCTACTACTAAGCGGTTCTCTACTGCGTCTCCCCGGGAGACATGCCATAGTAGTAGCGCTGGTTTTTAAAAACCTGCTACTACTAAGTTTGATAGCAGTAGCGTTGGTTTTGAGCCCCCGGTACTACTAAGTGGTCCCACAGTCTGAGCGAGGGGGTAAAAAACCGCGCCACTACTAAAGGTCCCATTTTCAAACTCTACCCCCCCCCCCCCCCCCGTGGATCGCCTTTTCATTTTAAAAAAAATAAAAGAAAATTATGAAAATGTCAAAAAAAAAGAAAATAACTTTCCCATGTGATATGTGGTCTAGTTGTTTGGAAAATTTGCAAATATGAATTTCGACTTTATTTGCCAAATCTCTCGTGAATTTGTAAAAATGGGCATAACTTTTGCATGCTAACTCGGATGAAAAAGTTTTTTATATGAAAAATCATCTACTCGAAAAGTTACATCCAAATTTAACTGGGGGAACCCCGTTAAACATTTTCAACATCCTCAAAAACCAAACAGAAAAAAGTTACGGGGCTTTTAAGATCTGGAGTGGAAAAAAACGAAAAAATTTCAAACTGTGGTCAAACTAATTATTCTAGAATATTAGTGTTACTAAATAATTATTTTAGCTTTTTTAATTTTGGTCAAATCTGGTCAAACTATGGCCAAACTGTGGTCAAACTGTGGTCAAACTAATTATTCAAGAAATATAAGAGATACTAATTAATTTAGAACAATAGTTTCAAACACAAAAATTGAAATGTTAGACTTCAAGCTCAAGCTAAATTTCGAGGTTAATAGGATTGACATCTTACTATTGTCGTGGAAAACAACAAGTGCGTACTTGAAACGAGGGGAATGGAACCGGAAGTTAAGCGTGCTCAGGCTGGAGTAGTGAGAGGATGGGTGACCGTCCGGGATGTTAGATGATTTGGAATGATGAGGGGTGATTAGAGATTAAATTGAGCAGCGATGAGGGGTGATTAGAGATTTGAGGTTAAAATAATTCAGAAATTTGAAAATTAGGTAAAAAATGGAAATATTTTTTCGAAAAAATTCAAAAAAAACCCGCGCTGGTAGTAGTAGCGCGGGTTTTTACCCACGCTACTACTAACGGACGTAGTAGTAGCGCAGGCACCCGCTGCCATCGCTATATCGTTAGTCGTAGCACCTTATTGGTAGCGCCGCCCCGCTACTAATAGGCCCAAAACCCGCGCTGCTGCTAGGCTTTTCCCTAGTAGTGACATCCTGAACTTTATGATGCTGTCATGGAGCTCCCTGGTTTTACCGAGGATGATCTGTTGATTGTCTTGGACTATCTCAATGAGAATGCCAATAGGGCTAGGAGCCACTCATTCGTGCAGATGTTGGAGACTCGTCGCACTTGTTGGGTCATGCACCACCTCTCCAAGGTCAACGCTGGAGTGCCCGTGCCCAAGGAAGGACTGCCCAAGGATGGAATGCCTGTGACTAGCGATGAAGTGCCCAAGGGTGGAGTGTGAGCAAACATGTGCGAATTCAACGAAGCTGACCATATTTTATTGTACTTGGTTAGAAAAACTATCCCCGTATATATGTGATGTAAAGACAATATAGATTTGTGGCTATCTAATATGTGAACTCTAGACTATAATATGGACCATATGGATTTGTGGCTATCTAATATGTGAACTCTAGTATGTCTTGATTTATGTGCTATTTATGTGCTGGACTGGAAAAGAAGGATTCTTTAGTTATTTAGTACCATAAATTGCTTATATGTGTATATAAACTGCTTGTGTACCTATACAAACAAAGAAAGGTGCTTGAAATTTTGTTTTTCTTACTTCAATCATCTCAATCATTTTTAAGACGGTGAACATATATTATTTTATTACTTCAATCAGCAAAGATATATCTAATTTGGAGTGCATATTACCAAAATTATATTCTAATTATTTTACATACATATCAATCACCCTTTGAGTCAAATTCCACATCATACAACCTACTAAACAAAATATGTTGTATATCGTGCATCTCTCATACAACCTCAGATGCAACACACCAAACAAAATCTGAGTTGAGCTTGGCTCATCTCATGCAGTACACCAAACAAACATTTTAACTCAGTTTTGCCTGAGCTCAACCAGGCTAGCCTCAACCAGGCTCCTTCATGCAATGCATTCTAGATGCAGCCAGGCAACCAAACACGCCCATAGAACACATACACTACTAGGGAAAAAGGCTAGCAGCCGGGCGCTGGTTTTAGGTGTGTGTATCAAGAGCTGGGAGTGGCGCTTACTAATAAGGCGCCATACCTAACACATAGCAAGAAGGCTGCAGGCTCACCAAATGGCCATCGCTACACAAGTGTAGCAGCAACAAGACTTAGTGGAAGCTCACATCGCTAATAGCTCTAGCTACGTGCGTTCGGACGCCATCGCTATCGCAAGGCCGCTGCTAACTTTTATACACTCGCCATCGCTAATTTAAGTAGTTTTTTGTTTTTTCCGCATATTTGTTTTGTATTTGAACAGGCTTTATAGAAGAATCTTTAGCACATAGAAATGTTATCATGATACACATACAAATGCTCGTGGAGACCACAAATGTAATCATAGCATATACATACAAATAGTCTCATCATAATCATCATCCAACACAAAGTGGTATCTTGTCATCATCTCGAAAATAGCGATACATGCAAGTCTCGAATACTTGCAACTACAACAACGTCATCCATCTAAACAAAGGTATACGCAAGAAGAGCTATCATTATGAGTGAGAGCGGAACTATGCAAAGACATGAGGTGGCGTTACATGAGTCCTCTCTCGTGCTAGCGTGAACCTCAAGTAACTAGCTTCTCCTTCTTGTCTCGCTTGAAGCCTTTATGGCTGGCGCCTGTGGAACCCATTCATCTGCTGCTCCTGACACTCATGCCACTAAAGTACACCCCTCGAACCTTCCCTTTGTGCACGACATAGCAATTCCATCTCACCATCAAGAAACTAGGTACCTGTTAGAGATGCATGTTCATGAAGAGGATGTACAATCATATATATGCAACAAAATATACTAGAGCAATACCAAAAAAGAAAGGGTTAGAAACTAGATGCAACATGCAGTATGCAAATTAATTAACTAGAGGTACGCAGGTCATCGTGACATAAACTAACAAACTAGCTGCTACGCAAGTTTGGCAGGTGGACCGTGGACATCACAAAGTTTCATCGCTACAAAAAGTATACAAGATCAACCGACACATATCATCATCATCGGCATCATAAATCACTAGAAGTTCCATCCTTCCATATCATCGAAAGTATGAACCTAGCTTCTTGAACGGTGTGAGGTCTAGACGTTGCATGCCTATGCGAAGTTCTGGACGTCACCACGATATAGGGCCGTGGTGGAACATCCCCTTCTCATCGATGAATTCTTTCATGATGATCGTCGCAATGTCTCTTTGGATGCGAAAGAAGTCACCTCTAAGTTTATAATCTGCTTCTCCATGAGATTCTAGCCACTTGTGGATATGATCACCATTTTTGCTTCTCATGCGAAGCTTTTGGTGATCCGTGTTGAACTGAATCATGAGATGGACGATGTAGAATCCATCCTTCTTGCTTCGTTTTGGGACATGGATGCATGATAAGTTAGTTTTATGCGCGAAACCCATCATCTTGTTCCTTTGTTTCCTGATCTGCACATGGCCACCTCTAATGCTGAAGCCTTGGAGAGCATCATCTAGAATATTCATTATGTGGGTGTAGTCTTTTTCTCTCGTAGTCTCGGACGGGTCAAAATACACGGCGTGGGAGACTTGTGGGTAAAGAACGATAAGGACGGCCCGCCTGCTGTCAAGGGGAAAAGACACCTCAAATTATTCCCCATATGAGAGAGAAGGAATGATTGAAATGTATAAAGGGTTGTCCTGAACTGACTTACTTTTGGATGATAAGGCACGAGGACAATTTCCCGTCCTTATTCTGTACCATGAAGTTTTGGAGGTACTCCCTAGCAGTTTCACGCTCAAAGTCGCCGGGACTCAAGAAAGACTCGTGCATGTAGTAATCGGATCCGGCCACATGATTTGCATAGACTTCTTCACTCTTCATGACGGAGCTCATATGAAGCGCAAAAAGGCGGACGATTGTAAAATCGAGCCGCTTTGTTAGAAACATCTCAAAGATATGGTCAAACCGCAGGAAGAACACCTTCACGGGCCGTGTCTCGACGTAGCACTTCCCTCGTGCACACGAGCCGCCAGATGTCGGATATCCCGGATCCTTTGAGGCTAGAAGTTTTTTCTCACCGACAAGACATGGTCGCAGGCCTCCTCGAGATCCTCGATAGTGCCTCCAGCGGTTTTGGCGGTAGCATAGGCTCGCCCGTGAGATGGAACATGACCGCACCTTTCACGGGTACACGCTCTTCCGAATGCATCGTCTGGCTGCTATGTGCTCTGGCTTGTTTGGAGGCAGCTATCTTCCACGATCTCTTCCTATCCTTTTTCTTGGGCACACCTTCCAGACCTTTCCTTAACCCCCGCCCCTGTTCCCGGGCTAAGTATCAGACGACTCCTCGCGCCCGGCTAGTTGAGCCCGTGTTGAGGCGGCATCTTCAGCGTGTCCTGTGAGGATTTCAAGAAGAGAGACTTTTGCAATCCTCGCTATGACCCTGCCCGGCATATCATCCATATCCTCATTTGCAAGTCGATAGCCCGATTCGTCATATGGTTGACTCCATCATATCTATGTCACACCATAATGCTGCTTGTATTGAGGAAATCCATAGGGTCGACCTCCGTCTCATCATCCATTCTCTGTTCTACAGGAGAAATTACAGCAGCCAGTACTATTGCACCCATTTCATCATGGCGTCTGCCACTCTCAGCCGGCACTACAGGAGCTGGTAATTGCATAGGCGGGGTGGTGGTCTCTGCACATGCTTGTTGTGTGGGCATTGGTGTGCTCTCGGTCGGCTCCAGACGAATAAGATTCTTCGGCCATAGCAGCACCCAACCCTTGCAGCTTCCAATCCACGGCAGGGTCTCATCGTCTGCCTCCCACATGTCTGTATCGGAGGAGGCAAATCCTGCGTGCCCGATTTCACACCGGGTCAAGCTAACCCCAAGTGCCCAGCGGGATCGGCTGGTTGTGGAACGTGGTTTTGCGAGGGGTCCATTATCATCCCCTTTCCCACGCCCACCTTTCCGCCTTTGATCAAGTAGAGTATGGTGCACGGGGTTTCTTTCGCCTGCAAACACATATGTCTTTGGCGTAAAACAACCGAAAGGAAACAAAAATGGAATATTATATATATGTTGGTGCGACATGTAATTACTGTGACGGCGTCGAGCTTAGCCAAAGACGAAGGCCCACCTAGCGCGCCAGAGACTGAGGACGGGCTGCTATGAGCGGGAGCGGCGTAGAGGAGGCCCGGTTGCATGAGCAAGTGATGGTGGGATGGTGTTGTTGTTCATGGAGTTGCTCCCATTTAAACCGGGAAACGAAATCATGTACCGCCTTGTCTCGATTTTCCTTCGCCCAGCTTGATGACAATCAGAACCAAGTTAGTAGCGAAATCATTTCTCGCAGACGGGTCGCATTGATCGCCTGTCAGAAAGTAAAACTCATATTTGTCCTCGCTGCTTTTTTTCGCTATTCCCCAAATTTGCTTTTTCTCGACCGCAAGCTTCACCTTCGCCGATGTCCGGCCGACTAAACTTATTTTATGCTTCTTGGCCTCCGGCCTCAAGTAAAACACCTTCCATGTGGCGCTTGCCTCCGTGCCAAGGCATTACCAATTACATTATGGCCGCTGCCGCCCAAAGGAGTCCGTTAAGTTCCTTCAAGGCCCGGTTGCCTGTAGGGGTGTCCCACTTGGGCCTCATCGAGAAGTAGGGCTTTTCGGCTGCAAGCTGGTGTTGCTTCTCCAGTAGTCTAATCAATTTCCTCGTGATCTTGTCCGTGTAAAAAACCTTTTCTCCTTGTCCCACTTGTAGCGGGCCCTGAATAAGTCACGCTCCAAGGTGTTGGTGCACTTCGTGAAGGGGTCTGATAGACCCGCGGCTTCACGTTCCGCGTCCTCCTTATCCCATATGGGCCTTTTACCGAGGTAGCCACGGCTTCCGAGGCGATGCTTCCCCGTGTTCCTTTGGTCAAGGCTCTGAATTTCGCAGCCCTAGCCTTGGCTGCCTCGGTAGCGCAAGTGTCCTTGAACTTTTCGAACTCCTCTTCTCGTAAGTGTCGGATTTTACTCCGTAATCTTGGACAGGGGTTCATCACCTCAATAGCTCGATTCACCCTCCCTTTCCAGGAGGCCAAATCATTGCTGAACATGCCCATGGCGTGATTGTTAATCTTTTTCATCTTCGGATCATCCCATGGTTGTTCTATGTTATCATCCCGTCGGGAACCGGAATCTCTTGTGCATCTTCGTTAGGAGCTATTGCGCCAAATGTTCTTTACTCCTTGTTATCATCGTTGATGTCACAAGCATTCCCTGAGTGAGGATGCATCCTACTTGGTTCCCATAGCACTTGCGAAGCTTCTTCCGGCTCTAACGGCTCAAACTTGCGAGGTGCCATCTTTGTGATCACAAGTCGTCCAATCCCTAGTTTGTTAGGTTTTCGTATCCTCTGCCTCTTATGCTTCCTCTTTTCGGTAGCGGCATCGGGGCCGGTACCTTCCCCGCCGGTATCTTCCCCGCCGGTACCTTCCCCACCGGTCTCGGCGCCGCGATCGGTGCTGGCACCATCGGTGTCGATGTCGGCGTCAGTACCATCATCGAGGCCGACCTGCAGACCTTGCTTAGCAGTCAAATAGTCGAGGTACTTTTGTTCACCCTCATAATCCATCTCGTCCCAGATCTTGGTCAAGGCCCGCTTTCTTCATTGTTCGACATGTTTCCTATGATTAAGTGTCCTCATTTATTTCTAAAAGTATGAATAAATGAGAAATGACATAAAAATAAATCTATGTGCCAAAGACTGATATGCCAACTATGTAGCACAAATCATGCCTTTATTCACGGGAAATTTACGCATGACCTTTGCTAAAAATGGACATATCGAGCTCTCGAATTCACCCGGAACGGAAATGAATCAACATTCCGCGTAACATAGGCCACTCGGATCATTTTCCAAACATGACATGTCCAAACCATGACATATCCACATATCACATGTCCAGTTCAAATTTGCATATAAATTCAGCTAATTTTGAGACCTAGCTAAAAATTCATATAAATAGATAACCTAATTAACATAATGCCCTAACTAAAACCTAAGTAAATTAACCGAAGAACCCTAGCAGAGAGAGGGGGGGGGTTTACAGAAGGTGCAGGGGCGAGGAGGCAGGCCCGACGCCACCGAGGTTGGGAGGGAGGAAGCAGAGGAGGAGGCGAGGGGCTACGGGTCGGGGCGAAGCGCTGTCGGGGCGGCCTACGGGTCGGGGCGAAAGCGCTGGTCGGGGTCGGCCTGGGGCGAGGGCCGGGTCAGGCGAGCGCTGGTCGGGGCGAAAAGCCGGTGTCGGGGGCGAGCGCCTGCCGGGGTCGGGAAGCAGCGACGGGAAGAGAGAGGGGATTTGGGGGAAAAGGCGGGATGAAGCAGTGATAGTGAGAATTTTGGTTATGGATGTAGCAAGAGCGTTTTCACAAAACGCTGTTACTACCTCTTCAAGAGTCAGAAGCGGTTTATACTAAATGCGCCATTACTACCTTTAGTAGTCAGAGCGGTTTAGACAAAACGCTACTGCTACTACCTTCGCCATCGCCAGCTTTCCTTTTTCTTTTGCTTTATTTTCTCCCACTTTTATTTCCCGAGAGCAGTGAACTAAGGGAGGCGATATATATTGCATCATTTGACGGTTAAATATGTATGCAAAATAGGAACATATATATTACATCATTGGACCCATGCATAATAATGCATGGCTAAGTCATGTATACAAAATAGGAAATATATATATATATATATATATATATATATATATATATATATATATATATATAGGGTGGGTCTATTATGATAACACCCTTTAAGAGTCTTATTCTCGCTAACACTCTAATCTTATTCGCTAACACTTCAGACTACTCGATCATCCGACGCGGGTCCGCACAACAACCTGTGAAAACTGCCTCCACCCACGACCTCTCCAGTCCACCCACTCCATCCACCTCCTTCCTTCAGCCGGGGCGCCGTGCCCACCCCACCGTGGCCGCACCACCACCTCCTCCCCCGCCACGCCGCCCCACCTCCTGCTCAAGGCCGCCGCCCCCACCACCTCCTTCCCCAAGGCCACGGCCCGACCTTCCTCCCCACGCGCCACCGCCTCCTCCATGCCCCAAGGCCGGCGCCCCACCACCTCCCTCTCCCTTCAGCGCCCGCCCACCACCTCCCTCCTCGCTGCCGCCCCACCTCCTCCCTCCCCCGAGCTGCCGCCCCACCTCCTTCCTCGCGCCTCCTCCCTATCGATCCAGCCCGAGGAGGCAACTTCGTCCACGGATCTGGCCACCCCATCCATGAATCCACTATTCCTTGGGCCTCTCACCTGCACCGGCCAGGGCAAGGTGCTCCGGCGTGGTCCTGCGGGATGCGCTGCAGCCAGATCCGGTCAACCATGGCAACGCTGGATCTTTTATTCCTCCCGATGGAGCATCCTCCTCCCCGACAAGCAACGAGGGTCAGCTGGATCCCGCCGCATGGTCACAACGCTGATCGCGGCATCACCTCTCGCCCTTCCTCCCTCATCGAAGCGTTGCTCGTCGGGTGATCCCGGTCCCGTCCCCACCATCTCGCCGCTCGCTTCAGGCGGGCATCGACGCCGCAAATTGCCGCTCTCTCTCAAGAGGTAACGAGCACGCCGCAGCGATGGCGGTAATCGCATCGCCGTGGAGGCATGCAATTTGCTTTTGTCCAACTCTTCCTCCTACTCGATGTGGAGCACAAAGGGCGAGGGGCTCTGGCTCGCAGCTCACCGTGTTCGTGGTGCAGCTCATCGGCGTCAGGTAAAAGTACCACTGGTCAGACAAGTACATGCATAATGCAAGCGTGCCTTTGAGCGACCGCGTGCTTGCAGTACGTCCAGAGCGTGTGTGCGGTTCTGCGGGGCAGGCACCACATTGTGTCATTGCGTGCCATTCAGTGCAGTTTAAAAAATGTGACGTGGGTTGTATTTTGTGTTGGTTAGTTCTTGGTTTGGTCACGTTTTTTTGAATGTGCAGTGGGTTGTATTTTGTGTGTGATGATTGTAATGTGGAGACACAATAAAAGAAAGCGATGCAATTTTGTTACACTGCATTGTGGGTTATTACTGAGTTTGTAAAACTTTTCTTTGTAAATGCAAAGGCGCCGGTGAACCAAGAAGTACATCTTTTCAAAGTATTGTACTTTGTTAAAAATCTGTGTGGTTCACTTTATTAAATATGTATGGCTCACTATGCAAATTTTTATTATAAAAATCAGTACATATTCATGGAGGTTCACTGAATCACTGGCCTCGGTCGTGTAGTCCAAAATGCCTTCGTACTTTTTTAAAACACAAGAAGAAAAACCATGCAGCTCGCTTTGATTTATGTTGTGGTTCACTTCTTACAAAAATCAAATTGCACTCGTGGTGTTAAAAAAAGAAATGCAGCTCGCTGTCTGGCCCAATGCAAAGGCTGCTTTTCATTCTAAAGCAAAGGCGGGTCGGTAGGACGCTCATCCCGTAAGTGCAAAAATATTGTTATGGAAGTTAAAAAAGTAATGCGGTTCACTTTTTGGTAGTGTTGTGGTTCATTTACACCATGTGAAGTGCACTCTACTTTCTCGCTTTTGAAAAAATTATGTTTGAATAAAAGAAACCATGCAATTCCGCTAATTGCAGGATGCAGTTCGGGTTTTTCGTCCGCTGCAAGGCGGTTTTCAAATAATAAAGTACCCCACGTCGATTTGGGTGTCGCGAAAAACAGAGTGTCCGCATTTTGGTAAATTCGAAATTTCTCTTAAACCGTAAAGAATTAGAGAGAGTGTTCTACATGAAAGAGTTGCGTATCGTCGATATGTTTCCAACGGCGTATCGTTTGAATCATTCCGACCAGCGGTTTCTAAAAATTATGCCAAAAACGGCTGCTGCCACTCGTCGTCCGCCGCATGATTTTCAAAATTAACTTAAAACTATAAGGAATCTCAAAAATATTTCAACATATGAAAGTTGCGCCTCGTTCGTAGCTTTCCAATGGCATATCACACGCCTCGTTTCGACAAACGGTTCAAAAACTGAAGCGAAAACAGTACCGAAAATTTTAAAAAACTTGAAAAACAGAGTTTCGCGATTTAGTTAATTTGAAACTGCTCTTAAACCGTATTGAATTAGAGAAAGTTTTATATATGAAAAAGATGCGCCTCGACGATATCTATCCAACGGCGTATCATTTGCTTCATTACGACAAGCGGTTTAGAAAAACGCGAAAAACGCTCTCGCTGGCACTTTCCGCCATCCGCCGCACTATTTTCAAAACTGCTCTTAAACCGTGTGGAATCTCGAAAAGTGTTCAACATGTTGAAGTTGCGCCTAATCCATAGCTTTTCAATGGTATATTACACGCCTTATTCCAATAAACGGTTAAAAAATTAGAGCGAAAACAGTACCGAAAAAATAATGCGTGCAGTTTTTCCTTTAGAAGTTCACTAGTCTCTATTGCAAGGTTTCGTCCGTCAAAATGATGCAAAGGCGCTTCATTGAGCGTGGCAAGGTCAAGTGGTGTGCAGAATATATTACATATTTGACCGATAACATATGGTTCCTCGTCATTGACGCTTTTCTTTTTGAGTCAGCTTCTTCCCTTCTTGTTCGTCAAGAACAATTGAGCCCCTCATTGTGACTTTGCCTTTTCCTTGGAGTTAGATTTTTATTATGTTATGTAGTTTTTATTCTTCTTTTGACGTATACTTCATGATCATCGCCATCTTCCCTCATTGGGTTGCCAGATTGATCATAGTCTTCCTCGCTGGCGACTCCATCCATTCCAATGATGTTCCTTTTGCCTCTCCCTCACGACAACACGATCGGGATTGCATGGGTCGATTATGAAGAAGCATTGTGTCACGGGCTTAGCGTGGTACCCATGGCTCATTTTTTGCGATAGCGTTCACGGTAGCGCTTTGGCGCCGGGTATAGTCATGGTAGTGAAAATCGGTTTTGCCTTTTCGACATTCTTAGCCCATCTCGACACGGAACATCGCCGTGGTTGTGCAGTCCAGTAGTCAAGCTCCCTGCATCTCCTCAACCCTTCCATAAAATCGCTCAGCCATACCGTTGTCACCGCCGATCATGCATTCCATCGTCACCCCTGAGTTCGATCATCACTGTCCATATCTTTGGCCTCCGTGTAGAACGTGTATCCGTTGATATCATATGCCTGATAGGTTACGACGTTGGGCAAGAGGAGCCATGTTCTAAGGCATATATGAGCAATCCGTCCTTAGAGCCCTCCTCCGGGGGATTAGCAATAATATGCTCTTTGAACCAATGCAGGAAAGTGGAGCTGTGCTCTCTAGTAACTTCAGCGTCATTCCGTGCATACCCCTTTCGTCACGATTTATACTTTTTGCGATAATTTCTTTGTGTAGTGCCACGAAAGGATCTACCTCGCCTAGGTGTTGTAGCACTACCAAGTTTGCTCACAAAGTCAACGTGATCGATCCGAGTATGCCACGCAGTTCCCTCGCGACCGCTGCAGTGACCATCTCCTTCGAGCCTCCCATCGCAGCTTGTTAACGGGCAAACCAACACTAACACCAAAGCGGCTGGTCTCGCGCTTATATAGAAAATTCTCACGTAAAAGAGATGCACTCTAGTGTCAAATATCCCTTGACGATGCTTCCATCCGACGAGACATGTTACTTAACGAATCCTTTGATGATCCCATTCATCCTCTCAAACGGCATCATGTTGTGCAGGAATGACGGCCCTGTGTCTATTATGTCATCCACAATATGGACACACGATGCACCATCACGCCAAAGAACGTCAAGGAAGTACATCGCAAGCTCATTCAGTATCACAATGATCTCTTCCTGTAGCCTTCGGAGCTGCTTCACACTGATCGACTTTTGAGAGATGACGTCGAAAAAGTTACAGAGACCAATAAGCGTGCCATGGACGTGCTTGTCCATTATCCCTCTAAGGCCAACAGGTAGTATCTCAAGGCTATCATCGCATGACACTATGAGACTTCATCCCATTGAACCTTTTCTTGTGCGTGTCTAGATATCTCGCTTATCTTGCCACAAAGAACGGAACTAACTTTGACTCCGTAAGGCACTTAAAGAATTGATTGATCTCAGCCCGACTTAAGGTGAAGCAAGAAGGGGGGGCAATAATCCTGCTTTCTTTATTTTCTTGCCTTTCCTCTCCTCGTGCCTCTCGCTCTCCGCTCCGCCTCGTCTTCGACATTTTACGGGGCGGCATGTGCAGATCTTCCCGATTTTCAAATCTTTGCAAGTCTTTTCTTGCCTTCGCCCATCCTTGGTCTTATCCGCATGTTCATCGCTAAGGCAGCAAGCTCTCAAGGACATTCTTACATATATGCATTTGATCAAGGCAATGAGGTGTATCGAAGTTTGTGCCGCATCTGTGTCCTGCAACACGCACTGCCTTCCATACCTTCGAAGCGGCTCCCCGCGCCTTTTCTCATCGCTCTTTCCCGGCAGGGCACTCCTTCCAGCTTTTTCAACAAATTTTATCGATTTCGGCACCGCCCGCTTACGTGGAGGTCCTCGTTGCTCAGCGTGACCATTGAATAGATCTCCAGCTTTCTCCACGGGTCTTCCTTGCTCAAGCCATCTTCGGCGCCCCATGTACACGATTTTCCTGCACTCCGCCATATTTCCTTGACGTTAGGCCGCCGAGACGTCAGATCATCCATGCACCGCTGCATCCGCAATATCCATGGCACACCTGGCCCGCCACATATCCGTAATAAGGATAGTCATGCCTGTAATCGTGATCGGTAGCAAGGCTCTCATGTTGAAATACCGCTTTTGTCAAGGCCCCATGTCTTGGCTTGTTTTCCATAACGTGTCTAACTCCTCTAGAAGTAGCCCTGTGTACAAATTAATATTATTTCCTGGTTGTTTCGCCTCTTGAATAAGCATGCTCATGTGAATGTACTTTGATTTCATGCACAACCAGGGGGGTTGTACATCCATACAAACACGGGCCATAAAGTTATTGTTTGTGTTCTGTTGCCAAACGTATTCATGCCATCAGTACATGCGCCGAGCACGATGTTCCTTGCATCACATTCAAAATACCGATAGAAGCTATTCAACGCCTCCACCGCTTCCATCCTTCACGTGTCTCAAATTTCTCGGATCATCTCCATCGTCGGGCTTCTTCCTCTCCGTGTGCCGTCAAGATTAGCTTTGCTTCCTTGGGATCTACAAAATACCGAGATGGGGAGTGATCGGTAAGTACCATACAACTTTCTAGGGACATTTCTTCCGGCCTTCTTGTATCGAGAAGCATTGCACACCGGATGCCTTTTGTTTTTCCGCGGTTCTTCTCGATAAATTATGCAATCGTTGATGCATGCATGGTATCTAACGTGGTGGCAGATCAAGAGGGCACACGATCTTCTTGGCCTCATCAACACTAGTAGGACATAGATTACCCACGGAAGAACATCCTTTAGGTACTTGAGATGCTCATCGAGGCTAGTGTCGGTCCATTTGTTTTTAGCCTTCGCTCTTTAGGGAGTTGGAGCGTGAAACTCAAGCAGGTCACCTCAGATTGCAACCATCATACAATGGAGTGTTCGATTCTACCACCAGCTTGCTCCATCTTAGCCTCCTCTAGAAGCAGCTCTCTCAAGATCACCTCATAAGCAATGGTTGAACATGAGGGTCCCAGACGATTGAACTTAGTACCGGCGAACTCGCCTACGTGGAGTCCATGTCGCTCTCTCCGCCGCCATGTCCGCCCCTTCTCCTCCGGGCCATGTCCGCCCCTTCTCCGCCGCCATGTCCGCCTCTTCCCGCCGCCATTATCGATCATCTCTTCGTCTTGCCCCATGTCATGATTGCTCGCCTCACGGCATCCTCAACATCGCCATCCTCATCTTCGCTTATCCACCGAGTATAGCCATCCATGAAACCAGTCATGAGCAAAAGCGCCTGACACGACTCATCGCGCCATAGGGGTCGAGCCAAACTATTCCTTTGCATTTTCGACACGGACATAAAACCCTCTCACAAAGTTATTTTCTTTCATGTCCGCATCACCGACCGCAACCACCGGCCCACCATCGCTCCAATCGACCATCATGAACGTCTTCACGGTAATAATAAAACAAATTGGTTATCAAAATGCATGCATGCATCAAAGTCATACAAAAATTCGGCATGACCTTCCCTAAAAATAGGACATATATGGATCTAGAGTTTGCCCGGCATTCTCCGAAATGGAAATAAATCGACATTTCTAAAAACATAGGCAACTCAAAAGCACAATTTGGTCAACTCATGCCACACACACAATTTCCATAAACATGCCACACTCAAAAGCATGAAATTTTAATCACCTCTATCTCGAGATCAAGCACACGGTGGAGATGATGTTGTAGGGAGATCAAAAGTGCACAAAGCTCTTCTTGACAAAGATAGATCTAGTTAGGGGGCAAATAGGTCACTTAACTAAATCCTACATCTACCTAGCTACCTAATTTGGGAGGAGACAACTTCAACTAGTGGAGGGGGAAGGAAAAAGAGAAAGGAGATGCATTTATGGAGGTGGTGTAGTTAGGTAGGAGTAATGAAGAGAGAGAAAGGTAGATAGAAGAGGGAGAGTAATTGGGGAGAAGTATTGAGGAAGAAGAAGAGTGAGAGGGGAGCATGTGTGAGGTAGGGGAAAGGGAAGAGAGTAGGGGGAGGGGGAGGGAAGGGTGGGGAAAAGGTGGTGGGTTGGTGCGGATTACCGCAGCTGGAGCTAAAACACGCTGCTGTTAAGGAAGTAGCAGCAGCGCTGGGGCAACGGCGCCATCGCTAACGGGACCAAAAAGTGTGGATATTTGAAATTTAGCAAAGAATGACCCTGTAAAAAGCGCCGCTTACTACTACATCCATAGCAAAGTAGCCTCATGCACCGCTGCTGTCGCTAAATGGAGTTCGGTGAACACCGCCGGCCGATATTTGTAGCAAAGACGGTTTACACCGAGCGCTGCCATCGCTAAAAAACTTGTCAAGAAGCGAAGTTTCCCGCATTAACGCCGCTTACTACTAATTAGCAGCAAAGGTTCTTTTGAGCCGCCACACGCTAAGATTCTGTGTATAGGCTTTTCCCTAGTAGTGATAGTTCATATGTAACTCGAGACTAATCATGTGGTGTGCTGTGAAGATAATACACAAATGATGGTTTAACTTGACAATAATGATGATTGTAGATCTTATTAAAATAGAGAAACGAATTCAAATGCTTTGACTTCACAATAATCATTATCAGAGATCTTATTCTAATAGAGAAACGAATTCAAATTTAGTTCATATTGAAGCAGTAGTATATACGCTTGGAATGCACTAAACGCTCATTTGAGTAGTAGGTTGCATGCATTATACACGTAGGGAAATATTTTAATTGAACATAACATGAATTCAAAGTTTTGAATGACATTTGTAGTGCGCTTTGATTTGGTGTAGTACATGTTAGGCTTGTACGGAAATTTCAACCCGCGACTTGTTAGCCCGAAATATTTAAGATATATCTTTGTCTCAAGCAGGTTCGACTAACTCCCTCCATCTCAACCCGCCTTTGCTATTCCGAAATTACAACGCTTAAAAACTCCCACCTCCGTGAAATCCCGACAGCGAAATTCCTGGTACCTCGAACTGAAAGAACCGCCTCAAATCGGTGGGGGGTACTTTCAGAATTTACACCACATTTTGGACAAGCGCATCCCTAAACCATGGTTCTCCATTGCCATCCCATTCGCCCACCCATTCAGACAATCAAGCCGCGAAAACCCGCGACGAAGCCCCACACCCTGCTCCATCCGGCCACCCACCGGAGCTCTTCCCCGACGACGTCAGCCCACAAGAACACCTCGACGCCCCTCATCCATCAGATCGATGAGGATTCGCCGTCGATCTCGTCGTCCCACCGGTTCAGCCACCCCATCCTCCACCTCCAAGGATCTCCCCCGATGTTCCCCTCGTCTTTCGCGCCACCTCCATTCCCACACTGCCGTCTTCGCCTGCACCACCGGATGAGCATCATCATCACCGTTTCCTCGGAAGAAGCTGCAGCCTAATCGACGCCATGAAAGAGTTTGTACACTAATCGTCCAATTTTCTTCTTGATTCGATCTCATGGTGATGCCGGCGCTCGGTCCAGAGCCGACACGGTGCGGCTCCATCCACGGCGGCGTCATTGCCACTTCTCCACGACGTCGCTTCCTCGGGCGCGACGCCCACATCAAGAGGAGCCGTTGCCGCTGCTTTAGCTGTAGCTCGCTGCCGCTTCTCTGCTCTTGCTCTCGGTCCCTTGCCCGGTCTGCTCTTGTTATTGCTTTTGCTACCGCTACTACTCGCTTCTTGCTCTTTGCCATGGCGTCGCTCCAATTTAGCTACATTTCAGTCTACTTTATCGACTTTTGGGTTAGTCGATTTTCAGGGGGTGGGGGCACACTGGGGTGAAGGAAGAACCAGCCGTAGCAGGGAGGTGTCTCGCCGGAGAGGTACCCTACTATCTATCTTAGGGTTCAGGGTAGGGGCGGTGGTCGCCAGCGGTGGCGGGGCGTTGGCGTGGGGATCGCCGGAGAAAAAGCTCGGTAGGGGGGCTAGAGGGATGGCCGGGCTGGCAAGTGACCGGCGGTGGGGAGGCTGGGCGGGAGGGGCGGGCGATCCTCGTCACAAGGGCGGCGGTGGCTGCTATTTGTTGTGGTGGCTGGCCCTTGAATCAGATTCAATCGAGTTACAAAATCGACTGACCAGAGATGAAAAGTCAGTCGACCGATGTGTAGCCTCACCTTACTAGTGCATTCAGTTTCGACCGCAAAATTCAGTTTCAACAGTTAAGTTCTGTTTCGACAGTTAAATTCAGTTTCGGCAGTTAAGTTCAGAGATGAGCGGCTGATGTATTTTACATCTAGCACTTTGTGGTTATGTATTTTACGTCATGTATTGGATATGCTATTAGAATTCCACTCAGGTTAACATTGTCTCTCTTGTCCTGCTCAAATTTCTGGCCGCATAACTCACCGGAGCTGCTTCCAACGATTTAAAACCCTCTATCACAAATGAGCAGTACCTGGCTCCATCTCCAGACGCCTAAGATCTTCTTCCCCTCCTCAGACAGCCAAGTCAGCCGGAGCATCCTCACCGGCCAACCCAATCACGCTGAGATCGACATGGCTTCGCCAAAGAGGTTGTACACCTGTTGCATCTCTTTTTTACTCTACATGTTATATATATTGTCCACTGAGCACACGTAGTAACGGGAAATACGATTATTTTATCCTACAATATGACAAGCAGTGAGGTACCAGGAAACTTAGCTTTTAGTGATGGACTCTCTTGAACGCCATCATTATTTATCTCTACGCGTTTGAGCTGTGCATTTGTCGATGGCCCCGGATTTGAGCTAGTAGGGGCGTTGGCCTGGGTCCAAAGTAATAGAAGTAGCACAAAAATCATTTTTTAGTGTAGGCTTTTTCCTTGCTCAAGGCTGCCTACTAGAATCGCCGGTGCTTGAAAGGAAAAGTGAATGGAAAACATAGGAAGTGGAAAGTTTCCTATGGTACTACTAGTCATGAACTCGGTTCAAAGGAATGGAGCAAAGGAAAACTGTAGGATTTATTCCTTTAGTGTCTCCTTGAAAGAAAAAACATAGGAATTTTAATTTTCACTTTTCCTCCTTTTCAAATTCCTATTCATGAAGCACAAGTCTAAGAGATAATAACATAATAGCATTATAACCGTACATTTTCTTCTGGTTTGACTTAATCTCACCATGCTTCTTTGCATCCTGTGATCTTCCAATTGTTGTGAATCAAACACCCAGATTGGCCGAAATCCTGTGTTTTTAAGTTCTCTGTTTTGCACGTGCATTACTATCCTATTCCTATCTATTTCCTATCCCTGCATTGTTGGAATCCTCCAATTCAAACGAGCCCTCATGTAATTACTTCTCTTACAAATTAGTTGTCAAAGAAAACCTTATGCGTGGTTTTTCCCGCTTCCGCCGCTTCATTATCCACCCCAAAATTGCCCAACGATTAAGGGTCCAAAGACAAAGAGGGATCCAGCCTCCAGATTGTCTTTCGCCATTTCGTATCTTTCTTCCAGTCACCGCAGAAGTATGAAAACTGCACATTACCATCATCAACCAAGCAGATGACCTCGAGGACTACACGGGTCCGCAAGAGAGGTCGCACTCTTTCGTGGTTTGCTTACGCTATGCATCGCTTAATATTACATGCTACTTTATCGCCCCGTTCACCGATTAGACTCTGAGACAGCTCCAAATTAATGGTCAAACTTGAGTTAATAAATGGTTGTGGGGTACATATCGGGGCCGCAATCAATAGTATATATCTACTATCTGGTTAATATACGGTTTCTACTATGAGTTTCATGTTGGGTGGGAAACAAATAGTAAAAGAAGGCATTATCTGTATTTTTTAACTGAAGCAATTATCTACCTGCTGTTATTGGTTTTGGGTCTATCCACAGGTTGCTACCATCACTCTGAATTTCTGCATGCACTCCTTACATAATCTCACTATGTTTCATGCCTATGCATGACAGTTATTGTAAACAATGGAATTGGACATGTAGAGCAAGAGAGACGAGCCTTGCGTGGCAATAAAATTTCATGCGTGACGCCGCTCCATGGTAGGCGTAAAGGCAGCCCGCCTCCACGCATTTCGGATTGCAATCGAGAGGAATATATCTGCTTCCGAGGGGACTCGTATGAGAAGACAACTCCTATTTACCCCCGAGGTGTTCGCTCTAACTTGGCATGTTGATGTTGGTTATATCATGCATATGGTGCCATGCATTGCTTACTTTATACATCAAATATGTCATCTCGCTTAGTTTAGACATCCTTTGTGCGAATGCCATCTCGCTTAGTTTATTCATCGCTTATGTGAATTATCCAACGCCATCTTGTTTAGCTAGGCATCATATATGTGAATTTTGCAATGCCATCCTCCGCTTTTAGCCACCATCTTATATGTAAATTATATCAGGCATCCTTTTTTCGTTACATATTACATTTGTCAACAATGTTAGTACATTCAATCGCTTCGTCTTCGCATCAGCCATTTGACACGGTGATGGCAAATTCGGAGTGATAACAAGGTCTTCAGAGCAGACTATGCTATCTAACGGGTTTATATCTCGCTGGGTTACAGATAGGTCCTCGTGAGGAGGATTCAGTGATGATGACCAACAGATCCCCCGAGGTGTATGCTCTAACTTGGTGGTTATATGTTGCTCATATCGCATGCGTATGGTGTCTTGCATTGCTATGTCATTTGATTAGTTTATACATGCTTTGTATGAATGCCACCTGCTCAAAGGTCTAATTACCATATATGTGAATTATGCATTGCCATCTTGTTGCAAGACATTATATATGTGAATTATGCAATGCTATCTTGTTGCAAAAGGCATTATATATGTGAATTATGCAATGCCATGTTGTTTAGCCAATCATCATGTATGTGAATTATATAATGCTATCATTTTTGTATTACGTGGTTCCATTTGTTTGACAATGTTTGTATATTCAACTACTCTTCCGTGCATCAGCCATTTGAAACGGTGATCAAGTATCCTGGAGGAAAACAAGGTATTCAGAGCGCATAATGCTACCTGCAGAGTGTATATATTGCTGGTTACAGAGAGCTCCTCAAAGGAGGATTCAGAGACTGATGACCAGTCCTATTTCCCCCCTGAGGTCTATGCTCAATCTTGGCAGGGTTATATTATCGATGTCATGCATGTTGTCTTGCATTGCTTAGTTTTTACATCATATATGGATTGCCATCTGCTTGCTTACTATATAAATCATATATTTGAATTATATCATGCCATCATGTTTACATAGTACATACACATCATCTATCTGAATTATGGCATGGCAACCCATTTAATAAGGACATCATGTAGTTATATCATCTCATGATGTTTAGTGTTTACAGTCATCATTTTTTGAATTATGGCATTCTATCCGTGAATGTATGTGAATTATGGCATGTCAACCTATTTAATAAACACATTATATAGTTATATCATGTCATCTTGTTTAAATAGTCATCATATTTTGAACTATGTCTTTCCATCTTTTTTAGTTAGCCATCATAATGTGAAATTGTGTCATGCTATCGTGTTTAGTTAGCCATCATATATGTGAAATTGTGTCATGCTATCCTGTTTGGTTAGACAACATAAATATGAATTATTTCATGCCCTCTTTTATTCCCCACTATCCATTACACCTGTCTATCATACAATGTCTATACTTTCAATTAATTTTCTTGTTTATCAGCCATTTGAATTGGAGAGGGTGATGGCAGTATCTAAGGGAGTAACAAAACGGTCTTCAGAAAAGATAGTGCTACTAGTTGATGCAGATAGAACCACGGGTGTACTTGCCCAAGGACCAGATCCACCACACATAACCCAGACACTCGCAGATTGTACCCCTACCCAGTTGAACAGAGAACCAGCCACACCCCTTCTAACCCCAACCCCGACAGATAGTAACCTAGTTCCAGTTGACATAGCACCGTCTCCACCATAGAGCACCCAAACACGAGCAGTTAGTAAGGGAATAGCAGTGCCCAAAGCACGAGGATCACCACTCCGAATCCCAACTCAACGCTTAAAGGAGAAGAAGATTTGTTCTCGTGTCAGTTCAGAGCTATGGTTCATACTCCTTGCTCTTGCATTACTCACTACAAAAAAATACACTTCGTGATGATACGTGTTTGTCATAGTAGGTCGCGTTCATCATGCATGTACATCCATGACAAATTTATGATGTAATCAAGATAGTCATACCTCGTGTTGCCGTGAGAAGTGTTCCATGACATTACCAAACTTATCATCACGGAAGTGTCCACTTCCATGATGATAAATCGTGTGTCATAGAAGTGCTTTCGTCAAGGGTGACCGACACGTGGCATCCACCGTAACGGAACGCCGTTAAGCTATCGGGTCGGGTTTTGGATCCGATAACCCGTTAACAGACCCGACCAATGGGGATTTTCCACGGTAAAATCATCATTTGGTCGGAGGAAACACGTGTCGGCTCATCGCTGGGACAGATGTCATCCACTCATTGGATGTATACGCCTTATGATACGTCGACACATGGCACGCCCAACATGAGGCCCATTCATGTGAAAAGGCCGCCCGCTTGACTTGGTTAAAAGGTGGCGTTCGCCCATGGAAAGCCTCGTTAACGGCATGTTCACATATAGCCCATTTACAAATTTCGCTAACCCAAGGCCCGTTATGCCTTATCTGAATTAGGCCCAATAGCCATATCCGGGCCATCCAATATGATTCCCGGCAGTTTTCACTTGGCCCATGACGCTCTTCGCCCATATGAGGTCCTATGTAACTCTTGCCCTATTAATGTACCTTCCGTGGTGAACCGGCCCGTAATGAATAAAGGTATCACTTTACACCCATTAAAGGCCCGTGGGTGAAATCGACCAGTAATGAATAAAGGTATCACTTTATACCCATTAACGGCTCCGTTATTCTCATAATGCTTCCAGCCCATGTTATCTTTCGCCTTCTCAGAGCCCATTTATTCTTGGGCTCATTTCAAAGATTCGCTTACTTTACGACCACATCGCTATTTTCTCGCTTAGGGCCAAATTCAGCCCGTGGTTACAGCCAGCCCGCTTGTGGTCCGTTAATACGCTGGGCCGTTTTCATAGCGCCAACAACACGGCCTATTAACGCTGGCCCGCTATGGTCGGCCCATGAACGGATGATTCCAACTCTAGCCCGCTTACGCCATAATGTTGCCCGTTATTGGCCCATGTTTGGCCAATCGATCATACGGCCCGTGATATAAGGCCCATTGATGATACGGCCCGTGAGAAGGCCCATTGTTTCTACGGCTCGTAGAAGGCCCATTGTTTCTCACGGCCCGTAGAAGGACTATCGCTTTTTACGGCCCGTAAAAAGGCCCATCGCTTTCTACGGCCCATAGGAGGCCTAGTGTCACCACAAAGAATATTAGCCCATGGTTATTGTGGCCTAGTTTTAAAAATAGGTTATTGCAGCCATCGACTACAAGCAAAACAAATAAACAAGACAACAAGGAAATAAATAAGCAAGCAACTTATGCTAGGCTATCACTATTATTACACATATTACATCCAATGGGCATCAAAGTTCGCCACCAAAGGTAAATATAGGGAACAAAGCAGCATATAAACGCCGCAAGAAGAAAACAAGTCCGAACTGAAACCACTTCGTAAGAGTTCAAGAAACAATATCCTGGTACCCATAATGCCGGGCAAGATGCTTAGTGTTTATTTACTTTCTCTTGTTTGGCGCTTAAATCCTCCAAATATTGTCGTTGCACAAGAAAGTACGATCTCGAATTCAAGTAGGACTTCCTCACTCCTTTGGCTTCTTGCCGCAAAGACACCGATCGATGCCTTTCAGCTTGTAGCCGAGACTAAGGAAGCCAAGTGATTCAGCAGCGAGTTCGAAGAGCTTGTGCCAGCAAGATCGTGGCCAAGAACTCGAACACTACATCAACGCAGGATCGTGGGGTTTTTCACCGCCTACAAGATCATTTTTATCACCTTTCTTGGAGACCAACAGTGGTTGTCTCACTATCTTGAACCTTATCTCGCATTACTTTCTCTACCATTGCATAGTGGGTGCTCTTCTCCAATATTCCTGCTTTGCATACTATAAGAGAAGCAAGCAAACACATCACATGTTTAGCTTGTAGTATACGAAACTCATTTTGGTATTCCGTTCGTAGTAAGGTGGATGTGATAACAGATGAAACAAACATATATCTATGTAGTATGGTCACAAAGATTGTCCATATCATTCTAGTTTATGTTCCCTAATCAAGATAGAGACACGGTTCAACTCATATATTTTTGACACAAAAGACATAGATGTAATATAAGTGTGAGAAACTACACAGCATTGGCAAGACTTGTAATGTGCATCACATGAGAACATAACTGCTTTATACAACTTAAACTGAAATCAACATAGAGCAAGAAGTTAGAACAGCAATCCAGTTAAAGAAATAGGTTTAAAACATACCTGTTGTGCCATTGGAGTTCAATTGGATCCTTCAAATTCGAAAGTAATTGGTATGAGTAAATACAGTGATGCAACAAAGAAAGGAGTATGGACCATAGCTACGTAATCCGACCCGAGAATAGCTTGCTTTTCTTCCGCTTTAAACGTGGAGTTTGGGTTAGCTGTGGTGGTCTTCGTGCTTTTGGGCACCGCAAAGAGCTTTACAAACCGCTCGTGTGGGGGGTACTTGTGGTGGACATGGTGCTTTGTCAACTATAAGTGGGTTACTATCCACTGGGTTATGTTAGATGGGTTGTAGCTAGTTCTCTGCCCAACGGTGTAAGTGTGCAATCTGGAAAAGCCTCAATTATGTGTGGTGGGGCTAGTTTGTGGGCCAGTACAACCATGGTTCTATCTGCATCGACGGGTAGCACTATCTTTTGTGAAGAACGGGTTTTTGCTCCCTTAGATACTGCCATCACCCCTCCAATTCAAATGGCTGATAAATAAGAAAAGAAATTGAACGCATGACATTGTATGATAGATGATGTGATAATTCACATATATGTTGTCTAACCAAACAGGACAGCATGACACAATTTCACATATATGATGCCTAACTAAACAGGATAGCATGACACATTTTCAGATATACTAGACCATGATGACGCACGTTGCTGCGCCCGCCCATGTTACGATAGAATGATGAAATATCATGTAAACTTTTGAAAGTATAAAAGATATGAATTAAATTTGCATGACCTAACACGCATATTTTATATGACAAAGTAATGATGTCACCGGGAATAGAATTAGCGGATGATCGCTCAAGTTTTTTAAATAAATAGTGCATATGAAAGATGTGACTAAACAAATACAAGAATAGCTTTCTTTTAGCAATCAATACAAGAATAGCTGGGTGGCGCTGCTATGCGGACACACGCATCTACGTTTTTGAGGCTACACACGCAGCTATGTTTTACGCTTCGTTCACTAAAACCAGTTTACGGGCCCAATAAACAATCGAGGCCCAGTTAACCATAGGTGGCGTAGATGGTTCTGCGGAGCAGCAGCCCAAACTGATCGCGATCTACGGCTAGCAACGCCAAAGCGCTGTGGAGCCTCATAGGTCTCTCAGTTTTACTGTTTTGTAATGATGGGTAACTTAACAGGATATAATGGCATAATTCAACATTTGATGAGTACCTAAATAGGATGACATGACAAAACTATATGATGTCTTTCTAAAATAGGTTGGGATGAAATATTTTACATACATCTTGTCTAAGTATACAGGATGGCATGATATAATTGACATAATTGATTCATATACTATGCATACCGGCACTGCATGTATGATCTCTAAACTAAGCAGATAGAATTCAATATTGTGCATATGATGTTTAAACTAAGCAATGCAAGACACCATATGCATCATATGAGAAATATAAACATTGCAACTTAGAGGATACACCTCAGGTGGGATATAGGACTGGTCAATTGTCTCTGAATCCTCCTCTGAGGAGCTCCCTGTAACCATCGAGATATATGCTTCAACAGGTACCATTGCCTGCTCTGAAGACCTTGTTTTCGCTCCAGATTTTTCCATAACCGGCTCAAATGGCTGATACACATGAAGAGTAGTTCAATATACACAGATTGTCAACAAATGAAAAACATGGCATGAGATAATTCACATATATGATGCCTGGCTCCATGGCGGTGCATAATTCACATATATGATAACTGGCTGAAAAACATGGCATTGCATAACTCACATATCTGATATAGAAAGCAAACAGGAGGCATTCAAACAAAGCATGTCTAATCTAAGCAGATGGCATGTCAATGCAAGACACCATATGCATGATATAAGCAATATAACCCAGCCAAGTTAGAGCATGCACCTCGGGGGGGGGGGGGGAATACGACTGGTCATCTCTCTCCGAATCCTCCTATGAGGAGCTATCTCAGAATTAGCAAGAAATCTACATCGATGTGTGTAGCACCGATCGCTGTAAGACCTTGGTTTCACTCGATTTTCCCATGACCAACTCAAATGGCTGATGCACAGGAAGAGTATATGAATGTATAAACATTGTTGACAAGTGGAATACATTATGGAAAAAAATATGGCACGATACAATTCACATATACGATGACTTAAAAGCTGGTCACTTGTTGAAATCTCTAAAAAGACAAATATTTAGGAATGGTGGGAGTATGATATAGAAACCAAACAGGTGGCATTCACACAAAGAAAATCTAAACTAAGCTTATGACACATAAGATGTATAATGTAAGCAATGCAAGGCGCCATATGCATGATATGACCAACATCAAGATGCCAGTTAGAGCAAACACCTCGTGTGGTAAACAGGCATGGTCGGCTCCTTCCGAATCTCCATCCGGCAGCTTATCTTCCTCCGGAATACAATCTGGAAATGCAGAGGGGGGGGGCACTTCGCCCACCATGGAGCGCAAGGCGTCTGCATGACATTATATTCGCACGCGAACGGTGTTCTCTTTTTCTACATGTTCAAGACGATTGTGTACAATATCTGACATGCATAATACAAAAATAGTTAGATTTTGCAAGGCCTAAGGGGTGCATGCAAAAATCAAGACTGATGGTAGCAAACGAGTGGATGGGTCCAAAACTAATGATAGCAGGTAGATTATAGCTTCAGTTTAAGAAGATAGACAATGGATCATCTATTGTTTGTTGCCCACCAACATGAACCACATAGAAGACCCCAGATGAACCAGATAGTAGACAGATACTATTCGTTGCTGGCTCGATATGTGACCCATGGGAAATTCAAAACTCAAGATTGAACGATAAAGTAGCGGTGTAATAACAGATGTATAACGTAAGCAAAACACGAAAGACCGCGACCTCTCTTCGGGCTATGTAGTCCTCGTGTTCATCTACTCGATCGATGATGGTAATGCGGTTGGCGTGGCTGGCAGCAACGGGAAGATGATCTCGAGGCGGTGAAAGAAAGTCTGCAGGGGGATCTCTGCTGCGATGAGCAACTCTGTGATGGTGCACCTCAGGTGGGGTGGATGACGGCACGGCAGGAGCAGGACATAACACATAGAGTTTTCTTTGATGCCTATCTGAAAATGAAGTAAATTTGTAAGGGCTCCTTAGAATTGGAGGATTCTATAAACGCAGGGACAGGAAAAACAAAGGAATAGGATAATAATGCATGTGCAAAACAGAGCATTTGGAAACATAGGATTTCAGTCAACCTTGGTGTTTGGCTCACATGAATTGGAAGAACAGAGGAATGGAGAAACAAAGTGATGCGACGAGTGTACAACCTCTTTGGCATAGCCTTGTGGACCTCAGCATCATTGGGTTGGACGTGGAGGACGGTGATGATGCTGGTGTGACTGTCGGATGCTGGGAAGAAGATTCGAGGCCTCTCGAAACGGCATCGAGGGTACTGCTCCGCTGTGATGGACGGTTCCGTCATTGGAGCAGCTCCGCTAAGGTATACGGCGACGAGGCTGAAGCATGACAAGACAGACAACATTAATCTGAACTGGGACCCTAATATCATCCGCAATAGATGATGTAAAATACATCACCAAAAAGTGCTAGATGTAAACGCATCACCAGCGCCAGGCTGCTTTCGACAGATGTTCTAAGTACGGTTCACTCACGAACTTAATCGAAGAAAATGAACTTCACAAATAAACTGAATTTTACTATCGAAACTGATTGAACTAGTAACAGAGCATTGCAATAGATGTTTAGGGCGTTCAAGCACTAGTAGCAAAGAAGCAGTGATCTAAACCAGCAGACGCTCGAGCAGGGAACGCACTAGCAGAGAGCAAGTCATGCAGTAGCACCATGAAGGAAAAGCTAAAGCAGCAACTCCTGTAGCTGTCGGAGGTCGTGCAGCAGCAGCAGCGCAAGCGAGAGCAAGAGCAGAGCACCAGCACGAACGAAAGAAGGAGAAGTGCAGCAGCGTGACCGACAGCAAGAACAGAGCTGCAGTGCGAGCGAGAGCCGGAGCAGCTGCAGCTAGTACCGTTGTGGAAGTTGCTACCTCTTGAGCACTGCGTTGGTTTTTCCCCGAAGAGGAAGGGATGATGCAGTAAAGTAGCGTAAGTATTTCCCTCAGCTTTTGAGAACCAAGGTATCAATCCAAAGAGGAGACCATGCGTAAGTCCCTCGTACCTACACAAAGCGATAGCAACTCGCAACCAACGCTTAGGGGTTGTCAATCCCTTCACGGTCACTTACGAGAGTGAGATCTGATAGAGATAATATTTTGGTATTTTTGATAGATAGATGCAAAGTAAAAAGTAAAATGCAAAAGTAAAACAAAGCAAGTAAATAAAGTGATATAGATTGATATGATGAGGATAGACCCGGGGCCATGGGTTTCACTAGTGGCTTCTCTCAAGAGCATAAGTATTCTACGGTGGGTGAACAAATTACTGTTGAGCAATTGACAGAATTGAGCATAGTTATGAGTATATCTAGGCAATGATCATGTATATAGGCATCACGTCCGAGACAAGTAGATCGAAATGATTCTGCATCTACTACTATTACTCCACTCATCGACCGCTATCCAGCATGCATCTAGAGTATTAAGTAAAAACAGAGTAACGCCGTAAGCAAGATGACATGATGTAGAGGGATAAATTCATGCAATATGATAAAACCCCATCTTGTTATCCTCGATGGCAACAATACAATACGTGCCTTGCAACTCTTTACATCCTGAGTAAGGACACTGCAAGATTGAACCCAAAGCTAAGCACTTCTCCCATTGCAATAACTACCAATCTAGTTGGCCAAACCACAAAGATAATTCGAAGAGACCTGCAAAGATAACTCAATCATACATAAAAGAATTCGGAGAAGAATCAAATATTTTCCATAGATAATACTGGATCATAAATCCAAAATTCATTGGTCTCAACAAACACACCGCAAAAAGAAGATTGCATCGAATAGATCTCAACAAGAGAGGGGGAGATCATTGTATTGAGATCCAAAAAGAAGAGAGAAGAAGCCATCTAGCTAATAACTATGGACCCGAAGGTCTGAAGTAAACTACTCACACTTCATCGGAGAGGCTATGATGATGTAGAAGCCCTTCCAGGATGACGGCCCTCTCAAGCTCGGAACACGAGCCCCAAGATGGGATCTCATGGATACAGAAAGTTACGGCGGTGGAATTAGGTTTTAGGCTCCGGTTCTGATCGATCGGGGATACGTAGGTATATATAGGAGGAAGGAGTACGTCGGTGGAGCTCCGACGGGCCCACGAGGTAGGGGGCGCGCCCTAGGGGGTGGGCGCTCCCCTACCCTCGTGAACGCCTCCTGCCTTGGGCGAGGGTCCAAGTCTCCTGTGTCTTATTCGGGAAGAAAATCACGTTCCAAAAAGGATTTTTCTGTTTGGACTCCGTTTGATATTCTGCTTCTTGAAATCTTGAAAAAGGCAAAAACAGCAATTTCGGGCTAGGGCCTCCGGTTAATAGGTTAGTCCCAAAAATAATATAAAAGTGGAAAATAAAGCCCAATATAGTCCAAAACAGTAGATAAAGTAGCATGGAGCAATCAAAAATTATAGATACGTTGGAGACGTATCAGAAGTCGCCGCCGAGGAAGCAACGACATGGGCGAGAGATGCCGTGGATGATGTGGCCGGCGACGGCGCCGTCGATGGAGACCCGCCATGTCTGCTCGGTATCGAGCACTGGCAGCCCTGTGAGATCAAATAAAAGATAAAATGCAGTGGTGAGTGCAGAACCTCCTTGGTGGCGCCGAGTTGGCCTCGGCTTCATCGGAGGAATTGGTGAGGAGTGTCACTTGATTCGTGAGGGCAGGTCAAGACGGCGCTGTGGGGATTGAGGTGGCGCGATAGACGAGGCAAAGGTCGGGGCAGCTCCTTGGAGGTGGAGGACGGGGCGGCTGATCCGGCGGGACGACGTGATCGACAACGGATCCTCATCCGGTGCGGTGGATGAGGGACGTCGAGCTGTTGCGGTTGGGCGGCGGTCGGGAGGCCGACAGAGGAGCGTGGGGTTTCGCGGGTTTTGGCGGCCTTGATGTACGAATGGTGGGGGGGCGAAGGGGGAGGGGGGAGCCAAGCTTTGGGACGTGCTTGTCCGGAATGTAGGGTAAGTTACCAGCGTACCCCCACCGGTTTTGAAACCGCGACGTGGAGCTTCATTTCCGGCTGAGGGGTAGAAGGGGGATTTCTCGTTTCTGGGCTGTGGGAGCGATTTTAGATGAGGAGGGAGTTCTCGCGCGCGTCCAAATTTCGGAATAACAAGGCGCGGAGCGGGTTGAAGAAGCGGGAGTTTCAAAGCAGGTGAGACAAAACATACTCGAGCTTGAAAATTTCGGGATAGCAAGGTGTGGATTTCTTGTTCGGTAGAACAAACTTAACGTGTAAAAAAACAATTCATACAAGACACAAGAGAGTCATGTCCCCTCTTACTATATTTCTATAGATGCCATTGAAAAAACTACAAGAAAAATGTAAAAAAAATCGGGAGAACAAGAATGCCCTGCACAGTACCAAATCGATTCCACTTCCCTCAGCAACAACAAAAAACAAATCAATTCCCACCAAAGAAAGAGTAATGTCCCTTTTTATATGATTACAGATGCCATGATCTTGAATTTCAATTTTTGAATCCACATTATGTTGAATTCGAATATATCGTTAGGTGACCTTGCAGTTTATAAATGATGTAGTCGTACATTTTGATCTTCCATTATATATGAACATTTTACTCCACCATGTGAACATATATATTGTCGTCTACCATATGGACTAAATTTGAATCAATTTTCCTTATTTGAATACGATTGTTGTCAAGTTATACAATAATTAAATATTATCTTGATAACAAAAAACATGCATATAGCAGTAATCATATTTCACTATGAACTACATGTACCATACGCTCTCCAATTTAAATATTTGTATCCATTTTGTTGAATTCAAATCATAGTACATTATTGGTCTAGGTAGCGAGATGTTCGGCATAATCTAAACCCTCTTTTCATATGTATAATTTTTGGCTGAATTGGGACAAGTTTTGGTATAAGCTTCTTGGAAAACCGGAGATTCTCTCAACAAGCCTCGTGGTTCCGAGAGGGAACGTGTCACCTTTGTGTGCGAAATGATATACGCTGCCTCCCCCCTGATTTTCTTTACAGAGGCAACATAGAACTATATGAGCGCCCTGTTAAATTTTGGAATTATTTCGGGTTCGTTTGGCCTTATTATACGTTAATTGAGTTTCTGGACTTTTAAAGTGCATAATCTAAATATGAACTACATGCACATGCTCCGGTGCACCAAAGTTGGTTGAAAAATCACATGGGTGTCCTTGGTTGAATTTCTAGGTCCCATGGAAGAAATGAGAATGTTCAAACATCTGGGCGTCGTGACTCGGCCGAGAACAACTTAGATTTTAAATTCATGTAAATCCAAAACTCGTCTGGAAATCAAGAAACTTGGCATGGTGTCATGTCATGGCACTAACATGTTGTGGTAAAAAATTGGGCCAATTTGGAAGCTCATGATTCTAAGAGGGAACGTGCCACCTTTGAGTGTGAAACGATATAAGCTGCCCCCCCCCCACCCTTGAGTTTCTTAAAAAAAGCAACATAGAACTACATGAGTGCCCTGTTAAATTTTGGAATTATTCCGGGTTCGTTTGTCGTTTTTTATACATTAATTGAGTTTCTATTCATTTAATGTGCATAATTCAAATTTGAACTACAAGCACATGCTCTCGTGCACCAAAGTTGGTTGAAAAATCACATTTGTGTCCTCGGGTGAATTTCTAGGTCCCATGCAAGAAATGAGAATAAAATTCAAACATCTGGGCATCGTGGCTCGGCCGAGAACATTGAGAAACTTGGTTTTTAAATTCTTGTAAATCCAAAACACGTCTAAAAATCATGAAACTTGGCATGGGTGTATGTCATGGTACTACCATGCTGTGGTAAAAGAATTGGCCGAATAGGAACATATTTTGGTATAAGCTTCTTGCAAACCGAAGCTTCTCTCAAGAGGCTCGTGGTTCTGAGAGGGAACGTGCCACCTTTGAGTGCGAAATGATCTACGTTGCCCCCCTTGAGATTATTTACAAAGGCAACATAGAAGTACATGAGTAGCCTGTTAAATTTTGGAAATCATTCCGGCTTCGTTTGGCCTTTTGTACACATTAATTGAGTTTTTGGTCATTTAGTGTGCATAATTCAAATTTGAACTACAAGCACATGCTCCCGTGCACCAAAGTTGGTTGAAAAATCATATTTGTGTCCTCGGATGAATATCTAGGTCCCATGCAAAAAATGAGAATAAAATTCAAACATCCTGGGCATCGTGGCTCAAATTCGAGAACATTGAGAAACTTGGTTTTAAAAGCATGATACTTGGCATGGTGTCATGTCATGGTAGTACCATGCCGTGGTAAAAAATTTGGCCGAATAGGAACAAATTTGGGTATAAGCTTCTTGGAAATCGGAGCTTCTCTCAAGAAGGCTCGTGGTTCTGAGAGGGAACATGTCACCTTTGTTGGCATAATTCAAATTTGCAATACAAGCACATGTTCCAGTGCAACAAAGTTGGTTGAAAAATCACATGTGTGTCCTCGGGTAAATTTCTAGGTTCCATGCAAGAAATGGGAATGAAATTCAAAATTCTGGGCGACGTGGCTGGGCTGGAAACATTGAGAAACTTAGTTTTATAATTCCTGTAAATCCAAAACACGCATGGAAATAATGAAACTTGGCTTGGTGCCATGTCTGATTTGCGAAGGCGCACACACTAACAATCAACAAAGTCATTTTGGAACAAGTGTTGTCACGTTACAACCGGAAACACAAGTATTATTGAAAACCGTATGCGTTCTATTTACTACCATTTACGTGCCGCCACGCTGGCCCCATTTTTTATTAGCTAGGAGGCATCATGCAGGGGTAGCTATTTGAGTACGAGAGTGCGATCAGACCTCGCTGGCGTGCTTATCGGGAGGAGAGCCCTTTGACCTCCATCTGCCGTCTACCTCTCTCCTCGGTCTCCATTAATGGCGCCCGAGCCTCTGCTTAATGGCGTGGCTATGTCTCACTCGAATCGAGATTTAAGAGAGAAAAAGAAAATCTGAAAGCACGGATCTTGATGTAAGATCCGACGGACCTATATAGCATCTACTGCGACTTATAGCAAGACTGATGAATATATATAAAGACGATTAATTGTCTTACATAATTAGAAAGATAATTAAAAAAGCCACATGCGGCTACGCCGAAATACACAAGGGCAAAAGAAGAAGGAAGACAAGGATCTGGCTCGCTGATGTCTACTTTCTTGATGCGTTCTTTGCAGCCGCAGGGAACTAGTCTCCATGGGCGAGTGGCGATGAGCTCTTTCGTGTCCTCAAGATGCTGCTTGAGAGCATCCGCGGATTCCTCCACCAGCCTTTGGTGCTCGATGTGGAGCATGTCATTCTCGTCCATAAGTTTCTTGACGATGACGCAGGTCCTCTTCAACAAAGCACTGGTCACCTCCTGCTGGTCTTCATTTCGGACGATCTTCGCCCTCAGCAGGTCGCGCTCGGCCCGGAGCCTCTCATTACCCTCCCTTAGTTACCGTATGACGCTGGTAGCCTGTTTAAACGAGGCTTTCATGTCGTCCTACAACCTCGCCCATCAGGAGATCTAATCCATCTGGCTATGGACGATCGCATGCATGCGCCTGTAACAGTCGTCGCCTGCCCGCGAGAAATTTTCCCAGGCCGGCGCGGTGCGGCGGGACATCTCTAATGCATTCGCGGCGCGGTGGGACATATCTGCTGCTTCCACGGCGCGGCCGGACCAGTCTGCTGCATCGACGACGCGGCCAGACTTCTGTGATGCTTCAGCGGCACGGCGGGACCTCTGTGCTGCTACTTCCGTGCGGCGGGACATGTCGGCTGCTGTTGCAGCGAGGCGGAACATCTCTCGTGCTTCCGCATCCATATTCGCCTCTCCCTGGTGGCAATCTCTCGACCCAGAACTCACGCTGGCCTTGGCAGACGCAAGGGAAGGATGCTGAATGACTTGTTTGTTTTTGTGGACGAGGAGTTGAGGAGGAATGTGCAGTCATCATGGCAAACTAGTATTTATAACATAGTACTACTCCCTCCGTCTAGGTGTGTAAGTCATCTTATGAAAACCAAATAATCCCAAAACACTTAGGCGTGGTGCATTAACTTCTACGTGGGAAACCGTTTAGGTTGTGATCGGTGTGAACAGGTTTGCAATTCAATATAGCATGGAGTAATTTGGAATGTGACGAGACACAAGCTCAAAATTTATTGACGGTTCTAGTTTCGAATTGCGGCACTATTCCCGGATGGTGTTATGAGGGCACGTGTTCTTAGTCGTGGTGTACTTTTTCTACTGTGTACGTGCAATAACTGGCACCGTCGTATACATATCTTACGGTTAATGGGGCGTTCGACTGGAATAGCCGCGTGGCAAGCTATAGGCTAGTATTTTTTTAGACGCATTAAAATTATCTCTCGGGACTTCTCGCACGCACCATCGTGCCACCCACAAAAACTTGTACTCTGAGTTTAGTACGTTATATAGGAAGAGAAGAGGTGCATGCACGCACTCGTCCTCTCACACACGCGTCTGTTTTTTCTCGAAAAGGAGGATGATGACCCCCGGCTTCTGCATCTGGGAGTCACACACGCATCTGTAGTTACAAATTGTAGTGTTCTCAACCATCCGACTGCCTGTATCATGGATGTACCTATATACTAAAACATGTCTAGATATATCTACATTTTGACAAATGGAAGGCATGTATTGTGGAATGGAGGGAGTGCTTGTCATCAAAATGGATAAAAAGTGGATCAGTAACTAAAATACGTCTACATACATCTACTTTTATATAGTACTTCTTAACCAAAGGAACTTTATATCCAACAGACACAAAATATCCATTCGACTGTTGGAAATTACTGATCTGATTCGAAGTAACTGCTGCATCGCCACCAAAACCCACCATTTCTTAAGCTAAAGTAGACCGAGGTAATCCCTATATTAGCATATTACTAAGATAAGCGAAGGCAATCAGAGAAACATTTAGGACGAGAGCTTGTCAATCTGAATGTGGAGGGACACCAGCTTAGCACCGGCCAGACAGCTTGGGCGGAACTATGAAGAAGGTCGGCTCCACGCGTCGGCGTCGCGGGATCCTTGCTGCTTGTCACCTCCATTTCCACCTTGACGGCGTCGGTCGTGCCTCTGGGCTACCCGGCGGGCCGTTCGCCTGGCTTGGCCACATAGTGCGGCGGTGGGGATGCCCCGCTCACGATGCAGACCATCGACACGCGGCGTCGTGCGCCCGATGTCGAGCACGCTGCCGACCAAGAAAAACGCGTGGTCATCCTCCTCCTCGAACAGAAAGAGCCGTGGCTCCGACAGTGGTACTTGCAGCTGGAGCACCATGCCGTACTGGATCCTGTGCACGGGCATGGGATGCGCGTTGCTGATGTGGTGGTAGAGCGCCGGCAGCGGGCCTTCGTAGCCGCAGACGGGCACCGGGCAGTGGCAGGGTGCGAGCGGACCCACGCTCTGGTGATGGGCGAGCTCGTGGTAAGTGACGTAGAGCCCACAGCCTTCATGCGGGCACACCACCCTCATCGACGAAATGACGGCTTCCACCGCCGTGCTCCACACGTCGAAGCCACCGCTGCACTCGCACTTCTGGCACTGTCGCTGGTTCCCGGGGCGCTCGACGCGGCAGTCCGCGCAGGCCAGGTGCCCTCCCTTGCACTGCAGAAATCAATCGAACATCACATCAATCAAGAAACCTGCACCTTGCTCAATCAGCCGAACGAACGAGGTGTATTCGAACCTCATACACTGGAGGCGTCAAGGGGCGGAGGCACAAGGTGCAGTGGAGCACGGTGAGGTCCATGGAGACCTTAGTGAGCTCCCTCGTCGGTTCCTGTTCCGTCTGCATGATCTCGCCCTCCTCATGCACAACCATCTCTCGCTTGGGCCGGGGCATTACGAAGCTTTACCGTCCCATATTTTATACTCTGCGCATAACTCTCCTCCCGCATACCAAGGAAGGCAGTAGTTTGAGTTTTCTGGACAAATATCCCCTGCGCATGAGTAAGCTGCATAAATATCGATAGTAAATGCGCATGCAATGGTTGGCTGGTCCTCCTTCCTTTTCGCTTGAGTTGGCTTCCCCAGGCGGTCTAGCCGCATCCGGCGCTGCATGCATTTGCCTGTAGCCATTTTCTGCTTTGGAAACTGGCGCGATTAATGGGGGCAGAACTAATCGAGCAGGGGCGCAGATGGAAACGAACGCGGTCGCGCAGACTAATCTGAGAAAAACAAGAAAAAGTTATACGCAAAGTGTATTAAATCAACACATGCAAGTATCAAAAGGAGAGTCACGGCATGCATGCATGCATTGTAATTAATGCATCGGTGACCGCAAATTATTGAAATATATCGAGTGTAGTGCTTTGATATGTCGAGTCAACTCGTACATCAACGAGAAGTTTGATTATCCTCTCCCTCGCGGACATAATCGCACCTACCTTTGGCTGTATGTGACAGGTTGGCCACCCACATTGTCGGGCCCACATGTCATACACGCAGCAAGGGGAGCGTTCCTCCCTCGCTCATGAGCGTGGTGGTGGCAAGACTAGGAGAAAGCTGCTACACGCTCTCCCTCCCTCGCACGTGGTGGACATGCAGATTCAATCGGTGTCGGATGGCGAGAAGCATACTGATGGTACTCCTCAAGTGCAGTAGTACTCCATCATTGTTCGACTTCCCGAAGAGGTGAAGAGCCAAGCGCATCCCGGACGCTCGTGTGGCAGTTTCATGTGTAGAGTAGTCTAGGATTGCGTGTACCATGCCTGTAAGCTTATAAGATCGTTCGGGTCGGCTCCATGCTATGTGGCCGTCTCGAAGTTTAAAAAAAATTAAAATAGTCTTCTGGCCCTACCTTTCACCCTGGTGATTGTAGTTTGCACGCTCATCTGGTCAAGACAGGAATATATATTTTAATTTGTTTTGTTTCGAAAATTGGGGACTCCCCGGCTGTGCATCAGAACGATGCATACGGCCATATATATTTTAATTTGTGGTGGGTAAATGTTAGAGGTTGCAGCAAATATATTGTTCTCTGCGGGTCTTTCAGCCAAGTTTAGAGGCTAGCTTGTGGGGACTGTGCTATGATGTGTCACGTCAACTCGCATAACGAGGAGAAGCTTGATTTTACTACACGCCTTCTCCTCGCCCATGCTGCCTTGATTTGCTCACAAAGCGAGAACAGGCTTTTACTTAGTAGTACTTCTACAACAAGCTATCTGTCCCGCTTAGCGGTGGGATGGACATGCAGCGATGGATTCGACAATCGTAGAGAAGCAGTAGTAGTAACATCATTGTTCGTCTTCTCGAAGAGGGGAAGAGCCAAGCGCAAACCAAACGTTGCATGAGACAAAATTGCTACGTGAGCCCACTAATGTACTACAACTACTTGCTAGTATAGCCCTGTAAACCAGAAAGGAGTATTTGCCCTTCTAGAGATTTCAACAAGTGACTAGACTACACCGAGACGGAGTACATATGGAGAAAAATGAGTGAATCTGCACCGTAAATAAATACGCATTACTAGTTCTATCATTTTCTCTCCGAGGTGCACAATATTGAGTATCTTGACTAGTCTCTTTTTGACACGCATTTACGCTTTTTTTTTGACACAAGACAAGCATAGCGCTCATATACACGCCGCATACACTCACCTATGAACGCTTTACACGCATGGCATTATCATCTTGAAATTCTGAAGTCACCATAGGCACCTCGTCGTCGACGGGTCCATAGGTGCTTGAATGCCAAGGAGGGAAAGGGTAGCGGTTCCCAAGGCGTTGAACGGTCAATGATGCATCCTCAATTACATGCGTAGAGGAATTAATTGGAGAAGCGAGAATAGAGCCAAAGACGATGTGAATGCAACAGAGTTTGGACTCTCATATAATAATGGCGCCCCACCACTCCAATCCATCTACTTCCAAGTCTCTGCGCAACACTGCTCACTCCAATCCAAGACCAAGTGACCAGAAGCCACAAGCACCTATGGAGGCGATGGGCGCGAGCGGCAATCGGCTGTGCCAAATCATCAAGGCACCCGGCGCTGCGGCCCATGTAGCGCAACATTTTCGAACAATCTTTGGCGAGTCACGGGGCATCGTAGGCCTCACCGACGCTGGCTTCGCCTCTCGCATGGACGACATGATGGTCAACTCCATACGCAAGTTCACCGCCGTCAAGAAGCGCACAGACGACCTTGTCGTACTGCTCCAGCCCGCGTGCCCAGGCTCCTCAATGCCTGCCATCCTCATCGGCCTCCATGGTGACGAACTCTTTCAAGCCCTGGTGGCCCTACAGCTGCTGGAGGTCGCGACGAAGAATGTGCACCTCGAGGCTGCGGTCGCCGCGCAGCGCCTAGCCATGCAAAAAACCGTCGACCTGCACATCCACGTCTACGAGGAAATCGTCTACATAGGCCACTACAAGGCAAGCGAGGACAGAAAGACGTTGGCCTTCTTCCAGCGGCTGGAATCTTCGGACGCCATTGTTGAGAAGCACGTCGACCTGGCCACGAAAAAGCGTGACTACTTAGAAGTATTTGTTGTTCGGTGGGCGGCGCTACTGAGTCGAGGACGTGGACGTCGTCGATGGATGCATCTCTTCTTCTTGCCTCCTGTAACCAGCACTGCATCGCCTCGTGGCCTTAATGTTTTATTAGTATAGTACTCCCTCCGTTCCCAAATATAAGTCTTTCTAAAGATTTCAGCAAGTGACTACTACATACGGAGCAAAATGAGTGAATGTACACTCTAAAATATGTCTACATACATCTGTATGTTGTATTCCATTTGAAATAGTATCTAAAAAGGCTTATACTCCCTCCGTCCTTAAAAGAGTGTACTTCTAACTTTGTTGGAAAGTCAAACTTTTTTATGTTTGACCGTATTTATATAATAATAGACCAACATTTATGCCATCAAATTAGGCATTGGATTCGTGATAAAATATATTTTTGTCATATAACCATTTGGTTTCACAAGCATTGACATATTTTTGTACAAACTCAGTCAAACTTTGAGATAGTTTGACCGTCCAAGAAAGTTGGAAGTACACTCTTTGAAGGACGGAGGGAGTATTTATGAACGAAGGGAGTATATGGCATTTTTATTCCAGTCGTAAAGTTTTCACTGTGAGGTGGGGCCGTAATTGAGCAAACCCACCCCGCCCACCGGGCGTCGGCCGAGTTTAGAATTAGAAGAGAGAAACGAGGGAGGAGAGCTAGCTGTAGCACGGACGCTGTTGTCAGATGGGACTCGTGTTTATAGAATAGGAGTACTGAGCACTCATGCCTCTTTTTTTTGAGGAAAAAATTAGTCGTATGTCTAGTACCACTAGTTGGGTGCGTGCGACCTATAGCTGTCATCACTTTAGGTCTCCTTTTCGAACCGCGGCTACGCTTCACAGTACATATTTTTTCACGCATTTATCCTCCTATATGTACTCCTAGGCTATTTCCACGTGCTCCCATTCGCGGACATGTGGGACATGGAGCATCTGGGTCGTAGTGCATGCACGACTCGGAGCATATGCCGGGGTACTTTACATTTCAGACCTCACGAATTACATGCAAACCCCCCGCAGAAGAATAAATAAATGAATGAAATACTACATGAAACCGGATTATTTTCATGGAAACCGGAGCACGTTCATTAAATTTTGGACATAACACGTTTATAAAAATGACCGGACCTAAACCAGTCTAAGGGCCTCTTTGATTTTTCCCGCAAAAAAAGGGCCTCTTTGATTCGTAGGATACTAAAAACACAGGAATGGGGAAAGTATGATGGCGATGAACCGAGACGAGGAGAACTCTAACTCAGTTAGAGGTTAGAGTTAGATTCTAACCCTGAACTAACTCCAAACCAAAGAGGTGTATGGATGGCAGGGTTAGATTGAGAATAAATGCTCTATCTCAATCATTTCACTACTTTGGACCCTATTTCCTGCCGGATTTGTGGCTGGCTCTTCTGTGGCCTCCTCCCGCTCACAATTGACATAAACGAACCATCTATACAAATCAAGCATGCAAAACATGATAATTTTTACTTTGTCCGTACAAATGAGATATCCCACTTGAACATACAAGTCGTCAATCAAGCTTAAAATAAAAAAACACTTCATGAAAAACAAAGAATGAGCTAACTCATCACGGAAGTCATTCACGATAGGGAGGGAGCCCGGAGCCCCTCACGCTCCAAGGGAGGAGCTCGCCATCATCGCTCTGGAGGAAGGCTCTGTAGAGTCAAAGCCCCGGGAACCCCTCCAACGCCTGCCCTTGCGAGTTGAGGTCGACACCGGCATGGGTAGCACGGCCGCTGTCGCCGATCGAACTTAATCTTTGGGCCTCTAGAAATAATGCAAGCATGTAACTAAAATACCTAGAAAGGTGAACTAAATCTTTGGGCCTCTAGAAATAATGCAAGCCTGAAACTGAAATACCTAGAAAGGTGAACTGAATCTTTGGGCCTCTAGAAATAAATGCAAGCCTGAAAGTGAAATACCTAGAATGGTGAACTGAATCTTTGGGCCTCTAGAAATAATGCAAGCCTGAAACTGAAATACCTAGAAAGGTGAACTGAATCTTTGGGCCTCTAGAAATAATGCAAGCCTAAAATTGAAATACCTAGAAAGGTGAACTGAATCTTTGGGCCTCTAGAAATAATGCAAGCCTGAAATTGAAATACCTAGAAAGATTTATTACCTCCTCAAGCAGCATCAAACAATTCCATGCGTGCACCACAAATCTATACCAAGTTTGATCAGGATCTACTTTTCCAAATCAGAATTAGCGCTAGAGCATGCAAGATCAATGATATGGTCGTGAGACAGCGAAGGAACGAACAAACTCACCTCTCGCGACCTCCACACGGTAGATGCGCCGCCACTGCACGGCTACAGAGGGAGAAAAACGACTAGTGAAGGGGGAGCGGGGCGACCTTCGAAGGCCGGAGGGAGAGGGCGGCCAGAGTAGGGCGGCGGAGGCCGGAAGAAGAGGGCGGCCGGAGGAGAGAGAGGGTGAGCGGCGCTTGGGCCGGCGGCCCTATGGGGTATAGAGAGGAGTCGTGCGAGAGGGGGGGGGCGATCTGGTGCGGGCAGGGGAGATTTTTTTAGTCCTCTTTTAGTGGGCGCGAGGATAACTAACCCAATTAGAACCTCTCCATCGGGCTAGTTTTTTTAGCTGGGTTAGAGCAAACTAGCTCAAACTAACCCCTCTTGTTTCGATAATTTGAGGCTATTTCAACCCAAACTAGCTCTAACTCGAGGGATCCAAACAAAGAGGAGTGTTCTTGTACATGCTACAGTGTGGACCGTAGCACATTGTTTTTATGGCCATATCACCACATTGTTTTCTACTGCTGGTTCACCGGGCTACCGTGGTTCGCACTGCTGGTTCACTGGGCTGCCGTGGTTCGCACTCCTCCGACCTAAGTAGTACATAGTATAGTACTAGTATATACCGCATCATTCTTTGCTCCTTCTTACTACTCCGACATGTGGGAGAGCCAGTATCCGGGTCGACGTGTCATGCACCAGATTAGAGCCTTGAACGGAAGGCGCGCATCACTGGTCGGGCGCTTGATGAAAGTCATGACTATAGTGAGTGCTCATATCACAAGTCTTTCCATCAGTAATGCGCCGTCCAATCGCACAGCCCAACTTGCTCACCCTCCTCGCCTCTCTATCAAATCGCCTAACCAAAAATCGCACAGACGCTTCTGGGGAAAAAGCCCCGCCCTCAACTTTTAACTACGCGAAAATAGTTCGAGCTTGTTCGTTCTATATAAATACAATACTTACTGTATGTTTATTCACCCGTGGGGTTGTTCAATGAATGGAGGGGCGGGGAGCACAAGTGAACAATACTGTAGTACTACTAGTAGTAAGTAGGAGTCGTACAGTAGTCACCTTAAATAGAGAGTTTCTTTTCTTTAATGCCACATACACAAATTGAAACGCTTGTTGTGGAGAGAAAAAAGATAATCACTCCACTATATATGGACACAGGGGCCTGAGCGCTTGCTTTAATAGGGTTGCTCTCTTCATTCTCTCATCCTCTCCAGTTATAAATAAGACAGGCCGGTAGCGACATTTTCTCTCTGCTCACCGCTGGTCACAGATCCGGCCGGATACCTTCGGCCGGTGTGTGTAGAGGACTAAAAGGTGCATCGTTCGCGGTCATCACCGCCGAGGGAGGAAACCCACAGCTGCCGGAGGGGCCCGATCCTCTGCCCGTGTCGTTCTCTCCAACACAGCACCGGCTCGGGAGGTCCTCCGACCCTTCTTCCTCCTTTATGCATATTGTTCGCAGGTCCGACCTGCTGCCGCCAACATCCCGACGACCCTCAGGTATAAGTTCTTCGAAAGCGGCCTTGCTCTACTGCCCCAGCTACCCACGTGTCTGCATGTGCATCTTTTTCTACTCCCGTCAGCTCTTCCAAAGCCACCTAATTTTTTAGTATTATTAGAGGTAAAGCAACTTCATGCATTCGAATCTAGGGCTTTGTTCAAACAACGAAGAAAGGGGGGGGGGAAGTTGTAGCATGAATCTATGACTTGATTCAAAGAGGAAATAATATGGTGAAAGTAGTAGAGACCAGATACCCAACCGGTCTCTTGGTTGAAAAGGGAAATAATGGGAAAACGCAGAACAAACTGGATAAGAAACAGATCTATTATTGGTTGAAAAAAGGATAGAAAGTGGCGGCTGGTGGACAAGTTAACATAGTATGTCTAGGATTAGATTTGCTTCCATCACATAGTAAAAGGTCTCCATGATTAGATTTACTGCCCTCACATAGTAAAAGGTCTCAGGACTAGATTTGCTGCCCTCACATAGTAATAGGTCTCAGGATTAGATTTGCTACCCTCACATAGTAAAAGGTCTCCAGGATTAGATTTGCTGCCCTCACATATTAAATGGTCTCCAGGATTAGATTTGCTGCCCTCGCATAGTAAAAGGTCTCCAAGATTAGATTTGCATCCCTCACATCGTACAAGGTCTCCAGGATTAGGTTTGCTGCCGTCACATAGCATGAACAAACTCGGCATCACCACTTTATGCCTCCTTGTAGGTACATTGTGCTGATGCGTCCATTGTCGCATGTCCTTATACCAACCTTTTGCTGTTGTTAATGTAAGGGCGCATGTAAAATGAAGCGATCACACTGTTACCTTAGGGAAATGTCTAACCAGTGTTATTGTTAATCTAATGCCTCTAGTGATAAGACACAATTAAACTGTGTTACAAATGGCACTCTTGCTATTTCCCCTGGTATGATAAGTAAGTTGCTCCTTTACGCTGCAGAGTGTCCTGGTGTCCCCATGGTCCCATGCCCTTAACCGAACTCTTTAGCTGCTGTTGATTTACTGTGTCTGGTATACAAGCAATGCCACCATTAAAGTAATCCCATATTTGCGGAATCTCATTGTTCGTCATAAAGCTTCTGGTAACATGAAGCATTTCTGACGTTTGAAAATTTCTACTGTCCTTGCGTGATTGCAATGAACATAATTAAGATGCTTCTTTTCATTTTTTATATGTTTTGTATATTCTTATTGACCAGCAACTGTTTACTTTCTATCTTTTTGTGTAGATAGGGATATCCATTTCACCTTGTTGCTATTGTGACCTTTTGGTGAACTGCACAAAACATTTTTTTGGAATGAGTGTCTTGTGCAGTTCAACTAAAATGTCACGTGCTCTCAATTTTGGTGGAAATGCACAAAATGGTGATAGGAGTTTCCACGTCTTAGCGACACCACATAAAGGGCTTATAAATAAAAAGCAATGCCACGGTCGGGCATCTTAGCGACACCACATAAAGGGCTTATAAATAAAAAGCAATGCCACAGTCAGGCGTCTTAGCGACACCCCATAAAGGGCTTATAAATAAAGAAAGCAATGCCACAGTCGGGCGTCTTAGCGACACCACATAAAGGGCTTATAAAAAATCACCGTGAATATCCAGGAGGTAGAACCATCTCAGGGATATTCGATAATTCAGATAATATAACGGGTTAGTCCATGACAAAATAATATTCATAAACATTACAAGTCTCAATTTGCGATCCAGTTCTGTTTTAATAATATCTCCTCCGAAGACCGACACTAAGACCGACACCTGACCCATCCCAGACTGAAATCCTTAACCAAGGATACGGCTATTCGAATAGGTTTAATCTCTGCAGAGGGTGTACTCTTTAACCACGAGTAACGGATTTCTTTAGTCCATCGGGACTAATTCCGTCTACGTCTTTTAATTGAAAACACACCTGACTTGCACACACCAGCTTAACTTACCCGTGTCTGGAATCACCCATGACACCTGTCAAGCAAAACCCTAAGTGGGGAGGCTACAACCTCGCGTAGCATGGGATCAAATTTATATCGCGCGCTCTAAGGGGTGGCCTCCCCTCTCGGTCTCAACCGGAAACACCCATACCCCCGGACCAGGTGGCCTGCCTACCAGCTACAACCGGTATCTTCCACCATGGCCTCTCTGTAAAGTGTGTGCTAGAAAGGGGTTGACGACTTACTGAACCGTACCCTACTTGTTGTAGGGACAAGCGGTAGTACGAAACAAGCATGGGGATTACTGGAACAAGACTCGATCTACGGTCGACTCAGGAGGTTTATAAATTCCTTGCATGATATATATAACAAATATATTTCATCCAACAGATAGATTCATCACTCATCATACACCTCATGCCATGCCGGACACACCCGTCTCGACGAGGAACTAGGGACAAGCTCGGGTCTACCCAAGACATAGACTTTCCCGTTTTCCTTTCTGTAGGCACGAAAGGCATACGAGGATGATCACTATCACAAGCATGTCTATTTCCAACAGCAAGGAAATTACCAATAAGCATGCATGCAAATGATCATATCACCACATAAAATAACGAGTTCTACTTATTGAGGTGGTGCCATGATCGTGTCAAACAATGCATGCAAAACATTATGCCAGGGTTCAGAATGCTTGCCTTTAATATGTGGAAAGGAAGGGTGCACTCCACAACTTTTAAAAGTTTTCTCATTTCCTCCAAAATCCTATTTTCAAAATTATTCAAACAACACATACTTTAAAAACAGCACGAAAAGTTGTCTGAAATTTTTTCAAATAAATCTTGAAATAAACTATACAATATTTGAGAGATGTAGGAAAAAGAATCACTTCCTTTGGAGTTGTCATTGAAAAGTTATAGGCAGTCAAAGTTGTGGTCAAAATCTGTTTTTTTTTTAAATAAAACAGAATAAAAAGAAAACCATTCGAGCTGACCACGTCGAAGACGTATTCTAAAAATACGCTTCCACTTATGCATGCGTGGATCGGTACTGGGTCGCCTCCTCCGGCAGAAACAGAGGCGGAGCTTGAGACGACCGGATTTTCGGGATATAATTCCTAGAAAATGGCCCTGGTGCTCACCAGCCCCAAGATTACTGTTAGCTGATGAGGCACCAACTTGATACAGAAATTCCAAGCAAAATACAACATATGTGGTACAAGACCATTCTGGTCTATGAGCACAACAAATGGTTTCTAGTGGTTGATGGCGGAAGCGGTTTCTGGATCATCAGCGTCTATGGGACTCCAATGCCCACAGGAACATCTGACCAGGTTAACTCCTATCTTCGCGAGACTGCTATCACCATTGCTTAGGTTCCGGGGCTGTCATCACGGTCGCTCCTCTCCGCGCAAGAAATCTGCCCAAGACAATAGCTAGGGACAAGCCAGTGAGTACTTTGAATGTACTCGCAAACATTATGAACATAGGTATAATGCAATAACCAATAGTCATGCGTTGAAAATATCCTATGATCACAACGTCAGTCATAAAAATAAAATCCTTGATGCATGCAGGCAGGTTATTAATGTGTAACCATGAATATGTAATGAGAGAGTAGGAATAAAATGCACCATTCGGATGTCTGAAGCGACATCTAGAATTGATGGTATATAACAAGTATGCCTCAGTCGGGCGTCTGAGCGACACCACATAAAGGGCTTATAAAGTAAAATAGATATCAATCATGCCCGCGATCCAGGCGTCTCGGCGACACCACATAAAGGGCTTATAAAGTAAAATAAATATCAAGTATGCCACGGTCTAAGGCGTCTCGGCGACACCACATAAAGGGCTTATAAAGTAAAATAAATAACAAGCATGCCCTTTGTCGAGGCGTCTCGGTGAAAAACCACATAAAGGGCTTATAAAGTAAAATAAATATCAAGCATGCCACGATCAGGCGTCTCGGCGACACCACATAAAGGTCTTATAATTAATCATAGTGAATATCCGGAGGTAGAATCATCGAGGATGCTTGATAATTCAGATAATATAACGGTTAGTCCTTAACAAAATAATAATCATGGTCCTCACAAATCACAAGTCGGTATCCAAGTTTGGTTTAACAGTTTCTCCTTCGAAGACCGACACTAAGACCAACACTTGACCCATCCCAGACTGTAATCCTTAACCATGGACACGGCTATTCAAATAGGTTTTAATCTCTGCAGAGTCTGTACTCTTTACCCACGAGTAACGGATTCCTTTAGTCCATCAGGACTAATTCTGTCTCTGACCTTTTGTTGAAAAACGCACCTAACTTGCACACACCAGCTTAACTTACGGTGTCTGGAATCACCCACGGCCTTTGTCAAGCAAAACTCTAAGTGGGAGGTTACAACCTCGGCGTAGCATAGGATCACAAAATTTATACACAGCGCAAACTAGGGGAGCTACCCCTTGGCTACAACCGAAACACCCATGCCCCGGGTGGGATAGGCGTGCCTACCGGATGCCTCCGGTATCTTCCACCATGGCCTCTCTCATGCGGTGTGTGCTAGGAAAGGGGTTGACAACTTATCGAACCGTGCACGCCACGTATGGCGTGCACAAGTGGTAGTCTGACACAAGTATGGGGATTCTTTGGAACAAGACTCGACTATGGTCGACTCAGGAGGTTTAAGTATTCCCTGCATGATTAGCATAACGAATATATTTCATCCAACAGATAGAATCACCACTCATCATACCTCTCATGCCATGCCGGACACACTCGTCTCGATGAGGAACTAGGGACAAGCTCGGGTCTACCCAAGACAGAGACTTTCCCGTCTTCCTTCTAGTAGGCACGAAAGGCATACGAGGATGATCATTATCACAAGCATGTCTATTTCCAACAGCAAGGAAATTTCCAATAAGCATTCATGCAAATGATCATATCACCACATAAAATAACGAGTTCCATGTATTGAGGTGGTGCCATAATCATGTCAAACAATGCATGCAAAATATTATTACAGGGATCAGAATGATTGCCTTCAAGGTGTGGAAAGGCAGGGTGCACTCCAAAACTTTTGAAAGTTTGCTCCTCTCTCTCCAAAATCCTATTTGAAAATATTTTTGAATCAACACACATCCAAAACAGCACAAAAAAGTAGTCTTAATTTTTTTCAAGTAAATCTTAAAATAAACTAGACAGAATTTGAGAGATGTAGGAAAAAGAATCAATTCATTTGGAGTTATATTTAAAAAGTTATAGCCAGTCAAAGACTTGGTCAAAATCTGTTTTTTAGATATAAAAGAAAACGCTTGAGCAGGAATACGTTTGAGCGGAGGAAACGTCTTGGGGTGGTTTATGCTTTCACTAAAGGCACGTGGAGGCGGGGTGGGTCGCTGACATTGGGTCCAGAGGGCCCCTTGGTCGGGTTGGTAGCCCCCTTCCCTCTTCTTCCTATGCCCGAACGGGAGGCGGGACTCCGGCGGTCGTCACCGGCGATTAGCTGCACCTCTCGAGAAACGGAGGCCACCCGCGGGCTCAGGGGGTCGAGGCGGTCCCTCTGGTGTTCGGCATGGCCCCTTGAGTGGATGGAGCTGCCGGCGGCGAGCTTCTCAGCGGGCGGTGGCCGTCGGGCAAAGTGAGTTCTCGCCTGCGGTGAGTCCCGAGCAAAATTGAGTGGGGGTTTGGACTTATGAGAGGGAGAGGGAGTTCTTGGTGAAGAGAGTGGAGCGGGGAAGGCCACAGTGGCGCCTGGAATAGCAGGCAGTGGCGGCGGCAGGAGTTGCCGGAGAGGAAGAAGACGGCCTCCTCGGGTCGATTGGCTGTCATGGGGGAAACTGGAGGAGTGGACTGAGGCCGCCTGAGTGCCCAGATGAGCTCGGGTCACCTATTTATAGTGTATCCATGGCGGTTCTGCGGCCGAGGATAAGGTCGCTGGCGAACCGACGCTCAGTGGCTTGCAGGCGGCGTGGAGGCGGCGAGAGCTAGCCGACGAGCGAGGGGATAAGCTTGCGCTGGCTCGAGGCAGGTGGCGAGCCGGGGTGGCTCGGGCGGCCGACCGTGGCAGAGGCGCATCATGGACGCCGGTGTGCCGCCAAGAATGCTCTGACGGCAATGGCGCTGTAGGCTGCCAGGCGGCTTGGCTCGTTCGCGGTGAGAGAAGGGAGTCGTGGCGGCGGCTCTGCAGCCGAGGCAAAACCAGTGGGCGCGACGATGTCGGCTCGGCACGGCACATACATGCAATCTGGCGTGCTACCTTTCGCGCCCAGAGCACACACGGAACATGTTCGATAAAAAGCCGGGGCATGCTAGGGGCCTCGGGTGAGGTTGGCAAGCAACAAAACTAGGTTAGTGATAGAGGGAAGATCAAGGGACAAGGTGGTTAGGTCAGGAGACCAAGGTCATAATGCAAACAAAAACTCATGCCAATTCTGTCCATGCACTCCAGGTGTTTGACAAAATGCCACAGGCACCTAGGCTTTTCTTGGAGTGGCCAAATCCTCCAGGCTAGTGTCTCTTTGGATGCACAAGAAGGTGGTGAGGTTAGTTTGTGAAAAGCACAAACTTGTTAGTGCAAGCTTTGCAAAACTTCAATTCTGGACAGGAGGCAAGTGGCATCATCTCATGGACCAAAAAATTTCCAATGGTTGCATACTCCTGGACTTAGGGGTTTTGTAGGGTGGTCTACAAGCAGGGGAAAGAATCAAGGGCCAAAGAGCAAGCAAGAATATGGATGATGTACAAACCATCATTTTGGACCAGAATGAAGATGAGGTTGATTTACTCAAAAATTTCAAATAACAACACTGGGTTTTTGCATAAAGTTGAGTCATAAGCTACTACCAGCATCCCATAATTTTGGTGGAGGCTAGAAAGAAGTATTTAAATGAGTTGTAGTGCAAAATTGCCCTTTGGACGGAGAAAAAATTGGGTGTAGAGCTCAAAATATTGAAGGAATGAAATATCTTTTTGCATAAAAGTGGTTTGGTGACATCACAGGACATCCCAAATTTTGGTGGAATTTTTGAAAGAATTTATAAAAGGGTTGCAGTTCAAAAAGGACCATAAAACCATGGGAAACCATTTTTCAAGAAAATAAAGATTATGGAGATTATTATATAATTAATTCCTCTGATGAAAATAAAAGATTTTTATAGAGAGGATAAACAAGTCAAATAACATATTTGAAAAGTTTTCACTGAAGGAAATAACTCCATGATAAAAAGGAAGGAAATGTTTAAAAAATCAAAAGGGAGCCCAGAAAATAAAAGTTTTAATTTCTTGGCAAAATTTTAATTAACAAAACAAGATTAAAATTTTGGGGTGTTACGACACTACCCCCCTTAAGAAAAATCTCGTCCTCGAGATTTGCTAAGAGCTGTTTTGAAAACACATTACTCCACGGTTACGAGATTTTGCAAGCAGTGTATGTGTTCGAGTGGTGGTGGTGTTGCGTGAATAAATCCATGTCGTGAGAAGATATATGATGCAGCAACTCAGGGAAAAGAAATCGCACTCCAGGATTTCTCGCGAGAGAAAACAACAATACATTAGAGTCAAACCGCAACAGAACTACTCACATTAATAGAAACTAAATAATTTACTTGCCGCACAAACTCGGGGTACCACGCGTAAGTTACAACGCATAAATAAAAGTTGCGATAATAAACACAGCAGCGACGTCTATAATGCAAATAGTAACTGGACGCGGCCCCGAGAAAACGTCTCTGGTACTGGGATACACTCCTCTTCTATCGGAGAAAGTGGATTGACCAGTCGATGAATGTGTCTCTCCTGGTCGGGCCTCAGTGATCTGCTGATGGCGATCTGAGGATTTAAATCATGAGGCTACGGAGATAACCCATCACATGTTGGGTTAAACGCTCTTGAGCGATGACGTCTTGGACAAGGTTGGCGGACTAGGTCTCTCTCAATTCGTCCACGGAAAGATGTTACTCCTCCGGGTGTTGCACGGCTCGGAAAGTAATAGTACCCTCGTTTGTCGGCATAGGGTACCGTGAATCGGCTACAGCAAGCGCTTCGTATGTCTGCAGCAGCTTCTACGGCCATAGGTGGGGTCGACATAGATTTCCCCACGAAGGAGACCTCCGTTGGGTCATGGTTTGGGCTTCTGGGAGGGATGTGCACCTTGCTGCCCGATATCTTGAGGTGGAAGGGTGATTCTCGATTTGAACAGCTCGTCTTGGGGTGGCTGGGTAGCGCCCATGGTACTGCAGGTAAAATTCCACAATATCTTGACAAAACTACCGGGGTTGCATCCGAGTTCTCGAGATAAATACTAGGGCTTGGCATGGTAAGAAATGGTTGTGAGGAGGGTGCACAAGTGAGGGGTGCTTGTCAAGGTCACGCGGTGGCCTTTTATAACATTGGAACTGGGTCATTTTACCGTGGTGAACGGTAATTAATTTGCCAGCTCAGCTCCAAGGGTCGGGGCCAAAGCCACAGATACATATCTCACCAAAGAGACGTATCACTGTGGGTGTTGTCGGGGTGGTTTTGGTATGTGCTTTCGCAAAAAATACGCAAGCTAACGTCTTGACATAAATATGCAAGGTTACTATTAAAACGGTGGCACAACAATGAGGCTGCGCTAATTCACAGGGTCACACGATTACAAAGCGAGGATACACTGAGACTCGGCACTAGTCGAGTGACTTATTCTACCTCGTTTACATCCAAGCGGGCGTGCCTTGTGGATGTCGAGGCTTCTCCACGGGTCTCAAAGTCGGAATTAGCTGGAGAGGGTTGAGGAGCTGCAGGCTCGGGGTAGCGATGATGACCATCTCGGGATTGTTGGCCACAACCCCGTTGGAGTGTGCTCCCGGAGGCGGCAAGCGCTTACAGGGTCATCAAAGCGCCTTGGGCGATGGTGGGGCAGATCTAAGGGACTCGATCGGGTGTCCGAACAGCACGGCTGGGTTGTCGGTGTCGGGCTCGTTCTCTTCTCTTGCAGGGCTCGACGAACCAGGCTCTCCACGAGCTGCGATCAAATCAATGGTGATTTGATCGAGCAGTTCCTCCAAAGGCACCTACATAGCGCACTAGGTGCAATAGTGCGAGATCCGTCTCGTGATCTCCGTTGGCAACTGGGTGGTCTACCATACCCTTCACGTGCAGGGTAGTAGCGGAACAAGCGATAGTTAACTCTGGCGACAAGCGCGGAGTTGAACTATAGCCTCTCGGCAGCTAATTTGGATGGCTTGTGGCTCGAAGGAAGTTGTCCTTCGGTGAACACAGTAGGGGCGTTACGGCGACAGATCCTACCCTAGATGTGCTGATGGCCCCGAATTGACGGCTCTCGCCACTCATGGACCCTTGGTACACAACATTTTCGGGAGGCTCTTCTAACGCATAGGCACGACGGGTGAGGTTTGCGAGTATGGTCACAAAACCCCCAAGGTTGCTTGTTGTGGTCTCATTGTTCACTACGGGGTCAGGCATTATGGCTTGGTCTGGGGTAGCGGCTGTGCTGTGCTGGGTTGAGGCGAGCGTGCCCTCTTTATAGAAAAAGGGAACGAAGTCTTACTTCGCACACTTGCGAATGAGACATTATAGGCGTCGGTCACTAGCGCGTGATCGACAGGCTAGGTTGATAGGTTGGGCACCAACTGCCAAAAGTGTCGGGGTCACTGTGTGGCTATCTTGCATGAGAAGCTTGGCTGGGTTTTGGTTAAGGTCTGGTGGGTTGGTTTGCCTAAGTTTATTGTCCCGGCTAAGATAGGATTAGCCAATGGTCAGCCTGGCTCTGATACCAAGTTTGAGACGACCGGATTTTCTGGATATAATTCCCAGAAAATGGCCCTGGTGCTCACCAGCCCCAGGATTACTGTTAGCTGATGAGGCACCAACTTGATACAGAAATTCCAAGCAAAATACAACATATGTGTTACAAGACCATTCTGGTCTATGAGCACAACAAATGGTTTCTAGTGGTTGATGGCGGAAGCGGTTTGTGGATCATCAGCGTCTATGGGACTCCATTTCCCACAGGAACAGCTGACCAGGTTAACTCCTATCTTCGCGAGAGTGCTATGACCATTGCTTAGGTTCCAGGGCTGTCATCACGGTCGCTCCTCTCCGCGCAAGAAATCTGGCCAACACAATAGCCAGGGACAAGCCAGTGAGTACTTTGAATGTACTCCCAAACATTATGAACACAGGTATAATGCAATAACCGATAGTCATGCTTTGAAAATATCCTCTGATCACAACGTCAGTCATAAAAATAAAATCCTTGATGCGTGCAGGCAGGTTATTAATGTGTAACCATGAATATGTAATGACAGAGTAGGAATAAAATGCACCATTCGGATGTCTGAAGCAACTTCTCGAATTCATGGTAAATAACAAGTATGCCTCAGTCGGGCGTCTGAGCGACACCACATAAAGGGCTTATAAAGTAAAATAGATATCAAGCATGCCACAGTCGGGTGTCTCAGCGACACCACATAAAGGGCTTATAAAGTAAAATAAATATCAAGTATGCCACAGTCGGGCATCTCAGCGACACCACATAAAGGGCTTATAAAGTAAAATAAATAACAAGCATGCCACAGTCGGGCGTCTCGGTGACACCACATAAATGGCTTATAAAGTAATATAAATATCAAGTATGCCACGAATCGGCGTCTCGGCAAATGACACCACATAAAGGGCTTATAAAGTAAAATAAATAACAAGCATGCCACGATCAGGCGTCTCGGCGACACCACATAAAGGGCTTATAAAATAAAATAAATAACAAGCATGCCACGGTTTAGGCGTCTCGTGACACCACATAAAGGGCTTATAATTAATCACGGTAAATATCCAGGAGGTAGAATCATCGAGGATGCTTGATAATTCAGGATAATGTAACGGTTAGTCCTTAACAAAATAATAATCTTGGTCCTCACAAATCACAAGTCGGTATCCAAGTTTGGTTTAATAGTTTCTCCTCCAAGACCGACACTAAGACCAACACTTGACCCATCCTGCATCGTAATCCTTAACCATGGACACGGCTATTCGAATAGGTTTTAATCTCTGCAGAGGTTGTACTCATTACCCACGAGTAGCAGTTCCTTGATCCATCGGGACTAATTCGCTTCTCTGACCTTTTTGTTGAAAACGCACCTAACTTGCACACACCAGCTTAACTTACCGGTGTCCGGAATCACCCACGGCCTTTGTCAAGCAAAACTCTAAGTGGGAGGCTACAACCTCGATGTAGCATGGGATCACAAAATTTATACCGGCGCAAATTAGGGGAGCTACCCTTCGGCTACAACGAACACCCATGCCCCGGGTCAGGTGGCATGCCTAATGGATGCCTCCGGTATCTTCCACTATGGCCTCTCACATGCGGTGTGTGCTAGGAAAGGGTTGACAACTTACTGAACCGTACCCCACGTATGGCAGGGACAAGTGGTAGTACGAAACAAGTATGGGGGTTACTGGAACAAGACTCGATCTATGGTCGACTCAGGAGGTTTAAGTATTCCCTGCATGATTAGCATAACGAATATATTTCATCCAACAGATAGAATCACCACTCATCATACCTCTCATGCCATGCCGGACACACTCGTCTCGACGAGGAACTAGGGACAAGCTTGGGTCTACCCAAGACAGAGACTTTCCCGTCTTCCTTCCGGTGGGCACGAAAGGCATCTGAGGATGATCATTATCACAAGCATGTCTATTTCCAACAGCAAGGAGATTTCCAATAAGCATTCATGCAAATGATCATATCACCACATAAAATAACGAGTTCCATGTATTGAGGTGGTGCCATAATCGTGTCAAACAATGCATGCAAAATATTATGCGGGGAGTTCGTAATGCTTGCCTTCAAGGTGTGGAAAGGCAGGGTGCAGTCCAAAACTTTTGAAATTTTGCTCCTCTCTCTCCAAAATCCTATTTGAAAATATTTTTGAATCAACACATATTTCCAAAACAGCACAAAAAAGTAGTCTGAATTTTTTTCAAATGAATCTTAAACTAAACTAGACAGAATTTGAGAGATGTAGGAAAAAGAATCAATTCATTTGGAGTTATATTTAAAAAGTTATAGCCAGTCAAAGACTTGGTCAAAATCTGTTTTTTTAAGATATAAAAGAAAACGCTTCGCAGGTGAATACGTTTTGGAAGCGGAGGAAAACGTCTTTGGGGTGGTTTACGCTTTCACTAAAGGCACGCGGGCGGCGGGTGGAGTCGCTGATAGTGGGTCCAGAGGGCCCACTGGTCAGGTTTGACTGGCCCCCCTTCCCTCTTCTTCCTATGCCCGAACGGGAGGCGAGACTCCGACGGTCGTCGCCGGCGATTGGCGGCACGTCTCGAGAAACAGAGGCCACCCGCGGGCTCAGGGGCTCGAGGCGGTCCCTCCGGTGGTCGGCATGGCCCCTGGGGTGGATGGAGCTGTCGGCGGCGAGCTTCTCAGCGGGCGGTGGCCGTCGGGCAAAGTGAGTTCTCGCCTGTGGCGACTCCCGAGCAAAATTGAGTGGGGGTTTGGACTTATGAGAGGGAGAGGGAGTTCCTGGTGAAGAGAGTGGAGTGGGGAAGGCCCTAGTGGTGCCGGAATAGCCGGGGCAGTGGCGGCGGCAGGAGTTGCCGGAGAGGAAGAAGATGGCCTCCTCGGGTCGATTGGTGTCATGGGGAAGCTGGAGGAGGGGTGAGGCCGCCTGAGGGCCCAGATGAGCTCGGTTCACCTATTTATAGTGTATCCATGGCGGTTCCGCGGCCGAGGATAAGGTCGCCAGCGAACCGACGCTCAGTAGCTTGGTGGCGACATGGAGGCGACGTAAAGCTAGCCGACGAAGCGTAGGGGATAAGCTTGCGCGGCTCGAGGGCAGGTGGCGAGCCGGGGTGGCTCGGGCGGCGCCGACCGTGGCAGAGGCGCACTGCGGACGCCGGTGTGCGGCCAAGAATGCCCTGACGTCGGCGCTGTAGGCTGCCAGGGCGGCTTGGCTCGTTGCGGTGAGAAGGGGAGTGGGTGGCGCGGCTCTGCAGTGAGGCAAAAACCAGGGGCGCGGCGTGTCGGCTCAGGCGCGGCACGTGCAATACGCGTGCTCTGCTCGCGCCCAGAGCACGCACAGAACGTGTTCGATAAAAAGCCGGGGCATGCTAGGGGCCTCGGGTGAGGTTGGCAAACAAATGTAACTAGGTTAGTGATAGAGGGAAGATCAAGGGACAAGGTGGTTAGGTCAGGAGACCAAGGTCATAATGCAAACAAAAACTCATGCCAATTCTGTCCATGCACTCCAGGTGTTTGACAAAATGCCACAAGCACCTAGGCTTTTCTTGGAGTGGCCAAATCCTCCAGGCTAGTGTCTCTTTGGATGCACAAGAAGGTGGTGAGGTTAATTTGTGAAAAGCACAAACTTGTTAGTGCAAGCTTTGCAAAACATCAATTCTGGACAGGAGGCAAGTGGCATCATCTCATGGACCAAAAATATTCCAATGGTTGCATGCTCCTGGACTTAGGGGTTTTGTAGGGTGGTCGACAAGCCGGGGAAAGAATCAAGGGCCAAAGAGCAAGCAAGAATATGGATGCTGTACAAACCATCATGTTGGACCAGAATGAAGATGAGGTTGATTTACTCAAAATTTTCAAATAAAAACAATGGGTTTTTGCATAAAGTTGAATCATAAGCTACTAGAGCATCCCATAATTTTGGTGGAGGCTAGAAAGAAGTATTTAAATGAGTTGTAGTGCAAAATTGCCCACTTTGGACCAGAGAAGAAAATTGGGTGTAGAGCTCAAAATATTTAAGGAATGAAATATCTTTTTGCATAAAAGTGGTTTGGTGACATCACAGGACATCCCCAAATTTTGGTGGAATTTTTGAAAGAATCTATAACAGGGTTGCAGTTCAAAAAGGACCATAAAACCATGGGAAAGCATTTTTCAAGAAAATAAAGATTATGGAGATTATTATATAATTAATTCCTCTGATGAAAAGAAAAGATTTTTATAGAGAGGATAAACAAGTCCAATAACATATTTGAAAAGTTTTCACTGAAGGAAATAACACCATGATAAAAAGGAAGGAAATGTTTAAAAAAATCAAAAGGGAGCCCAGAAAATAAAAGTTTTAATTTCCTGGCAAAATTTTAATTAACAAAACAAGATTAAAATTTTGGGGTGTTACACAAAATCTCCGTCAAGTTCTGCCGGTAATCTCGTGAACATTTTATTAGCGTTTGCAAGATGGAGCCGTCACTGTCACCACAATGGCACTTTATTTTAGTGGAACTTCACAAAAGGATAATAAAATTATAGTTGCACCTTACATGAGCCGGACATCCAACCTTAATGTTCCTCACTTTTAGTGCAACTACTAAAGAAAAGAACTTTTGCCAGCTCACAAGAGCAAGTACTTCTTGCTAGCTGAATGATGCAATCTTTGCTTCATTTCAGGTGAACTGCAGAAAAAGGCGCATGAATTGAATCATGGAACTCCAAAGTGCAGACCTCATCCAAGTAGAATTTGGAGGTTGAGTTCAAGGAGGCCGCTATTAAAGCGAAATCATGCTCTCCTGTCTCCTTGTTTGTCTTTGTGCAAACATGAATACTCAACCATGAGATGTTGTGACGGTCAAGAGCACTTTCGCCAAGTTCTTCGATTGTATGACATGGCTAGCCAAGATGGATTTAATCCCGATATTCACTTTATCAAAAGGCTCTAATGGGTTGGTTCTAAATCTTGCAAGTTTGGGAATCGATTGAGATGTGTAGGCATCTTTGTTGTACTTATTATTTGAATCTTATTTGTTGGTTCTGAATCTTGCAAGCTGGGAATCAATGAGATGTGTAGGCATCTTTGTTGTACTTATTATTTGGATCTTATTTGTTGGTTCCGAATCTTGCAAGCTGGGAATCAATGAGATGCGTAGGCATCTTTCTTGTACTTATTATTTGAATCTTATTTATTGGTTTTGAATCTTGCAAGCTGGGAATCAATGAGATGTGTAGGCATCTTTGTTGTACTTATTATTTGGATCTTATTTGTTGGTTCTGAATCTTACAAGCTGGGAATCAATGAGATGTGTAGGCATCTTTGCTGTACTTATTATGTGGATCTTATTTGTTTGCTCTGAATCTTGCAAGCTGGGAAACACGACATGATGATGCAGAGGAGAACAACCAGAAAAACAGTTCAAACTTGGTAGTATTATCTTTGTGAAACTATGACAATTGTCTTTGATCGGTAAATCACGAGAATAATAATTCTAATTGTTGTGCATGTTGATCATGTGGCAGCGATAGAACGGCGAATGCATTGCTTGTTTTAAGTATAAATTTCTATTAAAGATAATTAAATTTAAGTAAAGTGACCACTAACTCCTGTTATTACTGTACCAATCTGAGACCCGCTCATGAACCGACGTGTGGCCGGAGTAGGTTTCTTAATGGAGGCGTTTCAATGCGCCGAGGGTGCATCTTCTGGCGTTGATGCAGCGGACGAGGAGGGATAGTAACTGTTGTCGCTGTACACACTTAGCTTCTTTGTTGAATCCGGTTCCCCAAGAGCTAAAAACGAACTACTGCCGCCGCCTACACACTCGTTCACTTGAAGAGACTCCAATGGCGATCCGAGGGGTGAGCTGCTGTATATGGACTCGACAAGGAGTTCCCGTTTGAGTTCGCCCGTTCAGTCCTATGGCTGCACCAAGTTGAATGTGATGTACAGCCGTCAATCGGACTCGGTGAAGCTACTGCCTCACCTCGGTCCTATGGCTGCACGGTTACTGGAGCATTCGCTGTTTCATCGGCAGCTCATCGCACCTTCGCTCACGGTGGAGAGAAGGAAGAACGCTGACGATTCGGCCATCTGGTGCAACAAGCTTGTCGACATGCGAAGCAATACAAGATCATCGACAGCAGGCGGAGAATGACTACGTGGTTGACCTCATGAGACCATCATCGACCCACGATACGCCAACATGAAAGAAGATGACCTGAAAAGCGTGGGAGGTACCTCTAAATCTAGCCTACATAACCTACAGCGGCCAAGGGCGCATACGCATGCTTCGACATGTCTGCAGGCAGATCTTGGACATGAGGGCATGTACGCTTCCCATAATCGACGAGTATTGCGGACGTATCGCAGCGTCATGATCAAGCGTGCGGGAAGGTCTAGATGTTGTACTTTATCTGTTTTATAAGCACCTTTATCATCCGAGTGTTTCATGCATTAGCCTATGTGTCGTAATTATCTGTTTTATGCGAAATATTTCTATTAAGAACCCATTAACCTGATTGCTTTTTAGTGGCTATTTGCTTATGTATGTAAACTAGTTCACTTGTCCGTAAAAAAACTAGTTCACTTTCGGCTGCCGTGCTATGAATCTCCTTCCTCCCAACATATTCCCTCCTCGGGTGGACCCAGCAGGTCTCTGAATTTTCTCCCACTTTCTTTTTCAATGTAAACTGAGTTTTCTCCGGTACTTTCCCCTAGAACCAACTCAACTGCCCCACGTCTAGCCTAAAAATAATAATACCCTAATGTACTATTAATCGATCAAATTAAAATGATATTTTATTTACGTAAGTTGAAAGTTCTTACAAAATAATAATAATAATAATTGTTTATATATAACTTGGCAAGTTAACTCCTAGTGATTGCGTACATAAGCTTGCAAAGATTTTCTTGACGTGCAATCATGTGTTTATGTTTTTATAACATTTCTCCTTCTAGCCCAACATGATATTTTTCACCCAGCCCAGCAAGTCCGCGGATTTCATGAAAAATGCAAATGGGATTTAAACGGCCTGCATAGATGCTACATCATTGTCTCACCCAGCCCACCAAATGGACTAAAAAACAAATGGACTGGCTGACATGTGGGCGATGAGGTGAAAGCCCTAAGAAGGCATTGGATTTACATCCAACGGCCGACATTCTTCTTCAATCTCTTCGTCCTCTTCCCCAGTAGCAGCCGTAATCGCCGCTTCCAGCCTTCGGCATCCGGGGCGTGGTTTTGCGCTCTCAACAAACGCTACCCACTTGACGGCAGGCCATCCCTCCTCCGCACCTCCTGTTATTCTCTGCACGAGTGTAGGCCCACCCCGCAGAACTCCCATCAAGTTTCCCACTCCTCTCCGTCTGCGACTCCATCGCCGCGTCTTCCCCATCTCCGGGTCGTTCGATGCGGGCCTCGCCGTTGTCCACCGCCTCAGTGCGCTTCGACCTGGCGTGGTCAACATCTGAGAGTCATCGACGAGGATCAGTATATGGAGAGCTCGACGTGGGACCCACGAGGTCCATGGTCGCACGCAAGGAAAGTTCCTCCTTATTACGCCTTTGTCGTGCACTATACATGGTAAGGGCTTCAGATTTCGCTAAAAAAACGTTCCCCAATGACAGTCGGACCAACCAGCTATATCTTCGCACGCAAGGAAGTGCCTCCTTATTATGCACCAAAAAATGAATACCCCCTGCTAGGTGGGACCCACCATAGTGGTTGGCTGACTTGTGGGCCTACTAAGTTGACGAGGACGGAGGGCTTTGTCAACTTAGTCAATATGAACAATTCTAGCTCCAGTGACCGTACGATGTCCATCCAACGGCCATAGTGCTTCTTCAACCTCTGGTCTTCTTGCTCCAGCCGCCCAAAGCAGCGTCGGTCGTGCCGCATGCTCCTGCCTCTCGTGGTCGGCTATGATGCGGCGGAGGCGTCACCGCCCCCTACTACTCCCACCGCTGGCCCAGGTTATCCCTCTACTCACCCACACCCCCTGTTATTCTGCGGCGACGGCAGCCTCACGCCTTGACCAAACGATGAACCTCGTACTCCTCTCCGCGTGGGCATCCACTGCCGCCTCTTCCCCGGCTCCGCGTCGTCCCCTTCCTAGGCCTCGCCGTCGTCCACCGCCTTGGTGCTCTCGGTGCGGTGTGGTCAATGTGGTCAACGATCGACTTCCATCGCAAGAGTACTGTACGTGGAGAGGCTCACAGCTGGGTCCACGGCCACAGCCCAGTTTTTTTGTGATTTGCCAAGTAAGTCGCTTTGTCAAGCCTGTTGGGCTGCAAATCTTTCAAGACGAGGAGAGCTTCATCCAGCTGGTCGAGAAAATAGTCTATCAGTAATGAGAAATGGGCTGTACATTTTTAAAATACATCAAACCGGCAATTAGTTTCAAATATCTTTTTTTTTCATTTCGAGATTTTAAATTACATTATTTTTTATGCGTGGAGAATTTGTTGGATTTTATATTGATATACATTTATTTTTAAAATCAGTTTGAATGTGAGTCGAAATTTCGGGATTAAAAACAGTTCGGACCGTGCATCAAATATGCAAAATTCGTTATAATTTTTAACCGTGGCCACAATATGGGCTGTAATGATAAAAAAGAATATGGGCTCCAAAAACCTTAAGAATTAGCAAATGGGCTGTAAATTATTAGAAATAATGGCGGATGGGTTGTATCTTTGTTTTCCACAGATTTGAGGCTTTCCTAGAAAAAGGTTGACGACAAGCAAAGGATCGTTGGATGTCCATCGAGCGACCGTCGTGCTTCTTCAATCTCTGCTCTTCCTGCTCCGGCCGCTCAAACAAGCGCCCGGTGAGACTGCCTGCTCCCTCCTCCCATGACCAGGTGTGCTCCTTGAGGCCTCACCGCCCCCATCGTACTCCTATCGCTGGCCTATCCATCCCTTTACTCGCCCACACCTGTTGTTATTCTCTGGCGACAGCAGACGAACCAGTAAACCCTCATACAGTCGTACTCCCCTCCACGTGGGACACAACTACCGAGTCTTCCCTGCCTCCGTGTCGTTCCTTCCTAGAGCCTCGCCGCCGTCCAATCGCTCGGTGCTCTGGCGGCGGCACAGTCAATATGGTCAACGGCCAACCGACATGCATCTGAAGTGGATCAGACGCGTGGAGAGGCCGACAATTTGGGTCCACAAACAGACGCAAGGACATGCCTCCTTATTACGCTGCAAAATAATGATTCCTCAACTCGACATCGAGGACCCACCGAAAGGGCCTACGATTTCGCTAAAAAACGTTATCGCCGTGACAGCTTGGACCCACTGACTATATCTTCGCACGCAAGGAAGTGCCTCCTTATTACGCACAAAAAATGATTACTCACCATGTTAGCTGGGACCCAAAGATATAGTGGCAGTTGACTTTTGGGCCTACTAAGTTGACGGGGACAGAGGGCTTTGTCAACTTAGTCAATATGCACGATTCTAGCTCCAAAGTGACCATACGATGTCCATCCAACGGCCGTCCGTGGCATCTTCAACCTCTGGTCTTCTTGCTCCGGCCGCCCAAACCGGTAGCCGTCGTGCCTCGTGCTCCGCCTCCCGTGGCATTGCGATGCGGCGGAGGCCTCACCGCCGCCTACTACTCCCACCGCCGGCCAGGCCATCCCTCTACTCACCCACACCCCTGTTATTCTCACGGGCGACGGCAGCCTCACACCGCAGCGAACTAGTGAACCCTCGTACTCTCTATGCGGGCATCCAGCGACGTGTCTTCCCGGCTCGCGTCGTTCCTTCCTAAGCCTCGCCGTCGTCCACCGCCCTGGTGCTCTCGGCGCGGCGTGGTCAGCGTGGTCAAGGTATGGCTTCCATCGGATGTGGACTGTATGTGAAGAGGCTGACAGCTGGGTCCACGGCCGCAGCAAGGAAGTGCCTCCTTATTACATGCAAAATAATTATTCCTCCACCTGACAGTGGGGACCCACCGAACGGGCGTCGTATTTCGTGAAAAAAACGTTTCCCCCTGACTGCTGGGACCCACCAGCTACATCTTCGCATGCAAGGAAGTGCCTTACAGTCGAGACCCACCTGGTCGAAGCATACGTAGCGTTGTCATTCTGGTTGCGAATATGTACGCATATATATAATGGTCGATGTAGAGGCGCCGCGACGCAGTCGAGTAGAGGTGCGACGCACGTAGTAGAGGCGCGACATAGCATGTACACGCACGTCTGCAGCGATGTGCAAGAAAGAAAATATGGCCCGCGTATATGCGATACTCGCAGATATCGTCACGGCTGTGGCTCATGTACATGGCTGGGTCGAACGGAGAAACAGCGCCGTCGTCGTGTTCATGGGGAGCCAACCGGCCGGGTCGGAACGGAATGCGCCATCGGGTTCATTGGGAGGGCTTGGACGAACGAGCAATGGAACGAGGCTGGCGCATCGCCAGAAGCGGAGGAAACGGCCTTGTGTTCGACCGGCCATGTTCAAACAGGGTCCCGTTGATCGGGAGGGTGCCGCGTGCCGCAAAAGCGGAGAAAGCGGACCTCCTACGGTCGAAACGGGGGTCCCGTTGATTGGGAGGTGTGGCATCTTGCAAAACGGAGGAAGCGGACCTCCTACGGTCGAAACGGGGTCCTGTTGATCGGGAGGTGTGGCGTGACCGCAAAATGGATGAAACAGACTTGTGTTGGAGCGCTTCTGGCCGAAACGGGGGTCCTGTTTCGCCGGGAGGGTGTGGTGTACCGCAAAACGGGACTCCACGGCATATTGTTCATCTCCACCATCGACCTCCTCCAGCCTCCACGGGCTACTGTTCATCCACCGTCGACCTCCTCCAGCCTCCACCTGCAACTGTTTATCCACGGGCTCCTGTTCATCCAGCCTCCACCGCGCGCTACTCCACCGGCTACTATTCAACCACCCCTTTCCACGGGCTCCTGTTCAACCACCCCTCCACGGGCTACTATTCATCCACCCCTCCACCTCTACTATTCATCCAGCCCTCCACGGGGTCGTCCTGTTCATCCAACCCTCCACACCACGGGGTCCTGTTCATCCAGAGGCAACGCCTTTGGTCCTATTCATCCACTCCCACCGCTCATTGTTCATCCAACCCCCCCCGCAACGCTCACTTGTTCATCCAGAGAGGCAAGATCGATCGGCTTGATTAGCGAAGATAGCGAAGGAATCGATCGCTCGGGTTCGATTATGACCATCGATCGATCGCTCGGGTTCGATAACGCGTAGCCTCGGTGCAATCGCTTCGGTTTTAGTTAGAGCCCAACACCTCGCTTCGGGTTCGATTAGAGCCAACGCCGCTGCACACGCAGCGTCACGTGTCACGAGAAGAAATGTGCATCGCTTCGGCCCCGACCACCCATCAGAACGGGAACTCCCGAAATTTTCCTCGCCCTACGCTTCTAACACGGTTTTTTCCGTCATGGGTGGCCCAAAGAATGTCACGCAGCTGCGTCTCGGCCCGCCTGTGACGAAAAAGCCCATTTTCTGTCATGATTTTTTGTCATGGAAGTAGGAGCCCACCACATCTATGATGATACCGGGTTTTGTCAGAATTTTCGTCATAGAAGTGTCATATGTATGACAGAAATAAATTTCGTTCGGCCCAAAATGTCACGGATGTGTATTTTTTTGTAGTGACTGTATTTACTCATACCAACTATTTTCAAATTTGAAGTATGGAATTGAAACTCCAGTGGTGCAACAGGTATGTTTTAAACCTGTTTCTTTAACTGGTTTGCTCTTGTAACCTGCTCTATGTTGATTTCAGTTTCAATTGAATAAGCAGTTATGTTCTCATGTCATGCACATTGCAAGTGTTGTTATTGCTCTATAGTTTCCCACACTTATATTCTGTCTATTCTGCTTTGTCTTGAACAAATATTATTTGAACTGTGTCTCTATCTTGATTTGGCAACAAAAACTAGAATGATATAGACCATAAAGTGACCATGGTACATAGATATATGTTTGTTTCATGATGTTATCCTCGTCCACTTTACTATTGAACTCATTTACCAAAATGAGTTTCATATACTAACATGGTAAACCTGTGATGTGTCTCGCTTGTTTCTCTTTTAGAATGCGGACAAAATATTGGAGAAGCGATGCCATGTTATGCAATGGTAAAGGAAGTAATGCGGATAAGGTTCAAGATAGTGAGACATCCTGTTGGTCTCCAAGAAAGCTGATAAAAACTATCTTGACGATAGTCAGAGGACCCAAAAAGTCCTGGCTCTTGATGTAGTGTTCGAGTTAATGGCCACTACTGCCGGCACAAGCTCTTGAACTCCTTTGCTGAATCGATTCGTCTTCTTGAGTCTCAACTTCAAGTTGAAATACATCAATCGGATGTCTATGACGGAAGCGAGAAGGACTGAGAAGTCCTGCAGAATTCATATGCATATTTCCTGGTGCAATATGGTTATTTGGAGGATTTAAGCGCCAAACAAGAGAAAGTTAATAAGCTTGCTAAGCATCTTGCCAGCATTATGGGTACCTGGATATTGTTTCTTGAGCTCTTCAAGTGGTTTCAGTTCTGGATTTGTTTTGTCTGCGGCGTTTATTTGCGCTGGTCACCAACTTTGACAACCAAAGGTATATGATATGCTGCTTTGTTCCCTATATTTGCACTGGTGGCGAACTTTGATGCCCAGTGGATGTAATATGTGTAATAGCTGTGATAGCCTAGCGTTAGTTGCTTGCTTATTTATTTCCTTGTTGTCTTGTTTATTTGTTTGCTTGTAGTCATTGCAGTTCTTTTTCCGCGGTTTGCTAGTGGCTGCAATAACCTATTTTTAAAAACTAGGCCACTATAACCATGGGCTAATATTTACTATAGTGACAATGGGCCTCCTACGGGCCGTGAAAGCGATGGGCCTTCTACGGGTCAGAGAAACAATGGGCCTTCTACGGGCCATAGAAACAATGGGCCTTCTACGGGCCATAGAAACAATGGGCCTTCTACGGTCAGTATCATCAATGGGCCTTATACGGGCCGTATGATCGATTGGCCAAACATGGGCCAATAACAGACCGCATTATGGCCGTAAACAGGCTAGAGTTGGAATCTTCCGTTCATGGGCCGACCATAACGGGCCATCGTTAATAGGTTGTATTTGATGACACTATGAAAACGACCCAACGTATTAACGGACCACAAACGGGCTGACTATAACCACAGGCTGAATTTGGCCCACAAGCAGAAAATGACAGTAAACGGTCGTAAGGAAACGAATGCTCGAAATGAGCCCAAGAATAAATGGGCTCTGAGAAGGCCGAAAGATAACATGGGCTAGAAATGGCCCAATGGAATTACGGGCCGTTAATGGGTAGAAAGTGATATATCATTCATTACGGGCCAGTTTCACCATGGGCCGTATATGGGCCGAAAGACGTCATGGGCCATACATGGGCCAGAAGTGAAAATGAAATTTTGGAATCATATTGGATGACCGGATGGCGCTCTTTGGGCCCTAGTCGGATAGGGCGAACGGGCCTTGGGTTAGCGGGCTGTCAATGGGCTATATGCGAATAACCCGTTAACAGGCTTTCCATGGGCCGGCCCGACACCTTTTGACCAAGTCAAACGGGCTGGCCTTTTCATAGGAATGGGCCTCTGTTGGGCCGGGCCACGTGTCGATGTATCATAGGTGCCTTCTGTCCAATGAGTGGATGATATCTGTCCCAACGATGAGCCGACACGTGTTTCCTCCAGCCAATTATGATTGTACACATGGAAAATCCCCATTGGTCGTACATTAACGGGTTATCGGATCCAAAACCCGACCCGATAGCTAAACGGCGTTCCGTTATGGTGGATGCCACGTGTCGGTCACCCTTGACGAAAGCACTTATGTGACGCGCGATTTATCGTCACGGAAGTGCACACTTCTGTGATGATAATTTTGGTAATGTCATGGAACACATCTACGACAACGCAGGTATGACTATCTTGATTCTTTCATAAAATCGTCATGGATGTACATGCATGACAAAAAAGCGACTTACTGTGACAAACATGTATCCTCACGGAAGTGTATTTTTTTTGTAGTGTATACAGAAGCATCTTATCATCGTTATCAACAATAAACTCATGCACTACCATGCTCCTCTAATCTAAAAAGCTAAGAGGCAGCAGTGTCTCCTCTTTCTCATCATCCCTAATAGGTATCTCGAAATGTTTAGCAAGAAGGCAGAAAGATAGATACCTCCAAAGATGGGGCCCTTTGTACGGTTTAGGCTTAATCGTTTAGCAATAACGACACCCATACTAAAAGTGTTATCACCAAATAAGGCATGGAGCAGAATAATAATATTAGGAACACTGAAGTTTCCACTATTTCCACGACCAATTAAGCATCGACTAGCAAATATGGCAAAGTAGTGTAAAACAGGAAAATGTATGCTAGTGATTCTCGCATCGGAACCCTTCCTCGGTTCCCCTACAGTAATAGTGTCAATAAAACCTTCCACATCTTTACAATGTGGTTAATCTAAGTTGCCTTCAAAGGGTATTCTACAAGCCGCGCAAAAATTACGTAACGACATTTCCTTAGCCTCATCATATAAATGAAAAGATACTGAAGGAGGTCAATTCTTAGGATAATAGTAAAAGTTTTGCACGAAAGTATTGGTAAGTAAGAGATACAGTTTGATCCGGTCATGGAGGAAGTCGTTGAGGCCCGCATTTTCAGCCAAAGAATAAAAGTCTTCATAAATCCCGGCTGCTCTCAAGAAATTATAACAAGGCCACTCACATGGCCTTACTTCCGCTACGCGAGGAAGATTATACTTGGCCTTTTCTTTCTCCTTAGCTTGCTTACCCTTGGATCTTTGGCTAGAAGAGCCCCTCAATATACACCTCATCATTTTCTGAATGTTTTTGAAATTTTTAGTATAGCTTCAAAATAAAAGTGAATCAAACACAATAAAATTGATAGCAACTACTCCCATAAGTGCCTAGAGCCTATATCATGCATTAGAATTACTTGGGACCTCATAAATTTGACATGCAAGCTAAATAACAGGGTCACCTAGGCAGCAAAAATTTGCAATGAATAAAGCACTAGACCAAAAACTAATTGGACCATTGGAGGAGTCACATACGAAGGAACGATCTCCCAAAGCAGTTTTGTGAATGGAGCTTTGAGCAAGGAGATCGAAAATCGTAGCAAAATGAGCTAGAACTCGTTCTTGAGATGGATGGGTATTTTTTTGGGAGGAAGATGGAGTGTGTGGGTGCAGAAATAAGTGGAGGGGGGCCACCATGGGCCCACGAGGCAAGGGCGCCCTATAGGGGTGTGCGCGCCCTAGACCCTCGTGGCCAGGTGCCAGCTCCCCCTATTGTATTCTCGGTGCCAAATATTCTTAAATATTCCAAAAAAATCATACTAAATTGGCAGGGCATTTGGAGAACCTTCATTTTCGGGAAATTTTTTATTGTATGGACAATTCAGAAAACATAAAGATAATACTATTTTTGCTTTATTTATTCTAAATAACAGAAAGTAAAAGGAGGGTACAGAAGGTTGTGCCTTCTAGTTTCATCCATCTCATGATCATCAAAATGAATCCACTAACAAGGTTGATCAATTCTTGTAAACAAACTCATTCCGAATAACATGGAACCGGAGAAATTTTGAATAACACTAGGTTACCTCAACGGGGATATGAACATCCCCAATAATGAGAATATCATATTTTTTTCTTGACAGTAGGGAGAGGAAATTCAAAACCTCCAATAATGATAGTTGGACTTTTTCCAGTAGAATTGCTGCTATGAACTTGAGGTTGTTTCCTCGGAAAGTGTACCGTATGCTCATTACCATTAACATGAAAAGTGACATTTCCTTTGTTCCAATCAATAACAGCCCCTGCAGTATTCAAAAAGGGTCTACCAAGGATAACCGACATACTATCGTCCTCGGGATTATCAAGAATAACAAAGTTTGTTAAGATAGTGACATTTGCAACCACAACTGGCACATCCTCACAAACACCGGCAGGTATAGCAGTTGATTTATTAGCCATTTGCAAAGATATTTCAGTAGGTGTCAACTGATACGTCTCCAACGTATCTATAATTTTTGATTGTTCCATGCTATTATATTACCTGTTTTGGATGTTATGGGCTTTATTTTATACATTATTATCATTTTTGGGACTAACCTACTAACCGGAGGCCCAGCCCGTATTGTTGTTTTTTTTGTCTATTTCAGTATTTTGAAGGAAAGGAATATCAAACGGAGTCCAAATGGAATAAAACCTTCGGAAGCGTGATTTTTGGAACGAACGTGATCCAGGGGACTTGTAGTGCAAGTCAAGAAGCAGCCGAGGCGGCCACGAGAAGGTAGCCCCCCCTATAGGGCGCGCCGCCTGTCTCGTGAGCCCCGCGGGCGGCCACCGACGTACTTCTTCCTCCTATATAAGCTTACATACCCCAAAAACATCCAGGGAGCAACCAAAACAGAATTTCCACCACCGTAACCCTCTGTATCCGTGAGATCCCATCTTGGAGCCGTCGCCGGCATTCTGCTGGAGGGGGATTCCACCAAGGTGGGCTTCTACATCAACACCATAGCCCTTCCGATGGGATGTGAGTAGTTTACCATAGACCTTCAGGTCCATAGTTATTAGCTAGTTGGCTTCTTCTCTCTTTTTGGATCTCAATACAATGTTCTCCCCCTCTCTTGTGGAGATCTGTTCGATGTAATCTCTTTTTGCGGTGTGTTTGTCGAGATCCGATGAATTGTGGGTTTATGATCAAGTTTATCTATGGATAATAATTGAATCTGCTCTGAATTCTTTTATATGATTGAGTTATCTTTGCAAGTCTCTTCGAATTATCGGTTTGGTTTGGCCTACTAGATTGATCTTTCTTGCCATGGGAGAAGTCCTTAGCTTTGGGTTCAATCTTGCGGTGTTCTTACCCAGTGACAGAAAGGGTTGCAAGACAATTATTGTATTGTTGCCATCGAGGATAAAAGGATGGGGTATATATCATATTGCCTGAGTTTATCCCTCTACATCATGTCATCTTGCTTAATGCGTTACTCTGTTCTTATGAACTTAATACTCTAGATGCATGCTGGATAGCGGTCGATGTGTGGAGTAATAGTAGTAGATGCAGGCAGGAGTCGGTCTACATGTTGCGGACGTGATGCCTATATACATGATCATTCCTAGATAACATCATAATTATTCGCTTTTCTATCAATTGCTCGACAGTAATTTGTTCACCCACCGTAATACTTATGCTCTTGAGAGAAGCCACTAGTGAAACCTATGGCCCCCGGGTCTATCTCTTATCATGTTTGCTTCAATCTACTTTTATTTGCATCTTTATTTTCTGCATCTATATTATAAAATACCAAAATATATTTATCTTATCATATTATCTCTATCGGATCTCACATTCGCAAGTGGCCGTTGAAGGGATTGACAACCCCTTTGTCGCGTTGGTTGCGGGTTCTTTGTTTGTTTGTGTAGGTTCGTGGGACTTGTTGAGAAGCCTCCCTCTGGATTGATACCTTGGTTCTCAAAAACTGAGGGAAATACTTACGCTACTGTGCTGGATCACCCTTTCCTCTTCAAGGAAAACCAACGCAAGCTCAAGACGTAGCATCAACTTATTCAATTCAAGTCTACGATATAAAGAGAGAGGCATACCAATAACACCGGCTCCAAGATCACATAAAGCAGTTTTAACATAGTTTCGTTTAATGGAGCATGGTATAGTTGGTACTTGATGGGGGGATGACCCCCGGGTAGGCCAAAGACGGCGAACGACGCTTCAAAAGAATCGGGGCCAGCAACGCCCCTCAACCCGGCTCGCACTTGGCCGGGTTGCTCAATCCGGCCAGACTCCTCAACTCGGCCACCGACCGGCTCCCTGTCCGGCTGCTCCAGCCGGCCTGCTACGCGAAGTCAACTACGGTGTCCCATCTGACGCGACATATACAAGACGGCCATACCGCAGCCACTGTTGCTGATAAAGCACACACTGTTCACTCGTCACGCGCGACATCATCTACAGTGTACTTTGTCCCCCGGGCATTGATTTATAAAATTCCCCAAGGACAAAACTTTTGGGTTTCGTAGTAATTTCAAAAAAAATCCTACGCACACACAAGATCATGGTGATGCATAGCAACGAGAGGGGAGAGTGTGTCCACGTACCCTCGTAGACCGAAAACGGAAGCGTTAGAACAACGTGGTTGATGTAGTCATACGTCTTCACGGCCCGACCGATCAAGCACCAAAAGAACGGCACCTCCGAGTTCTTGCACACGTTCAGCTCGATGACGTCCATCGAACTCCGATCCAGCCGAGTGTCGAGGGAGAGTTACATCGACGCCATGACGGCGTGGTAGCGATCTTGATGTTCTACCGTCGCAGGGCTTCACCTAAGCACGGCTACGATATTATCGAGGTTGAGTATGGTGGAGGGGGGCACCGCACATGGCTAAGAGACCTCAAGGATCAATTGTTGTGTCTCTAGGGGGTGCCTCCCTCCCTGTATATAAAGGAGTGGAGGAGGGGGAGGGGGCCGGCCACCCTTGGCGCGCCCCATGAGGAGTCCTACTCCCACCGGTAGTAGGACTCCCCCCCTTCCTTGTTGGAGTAGGAGAAAGGGAAGGCAGAAGGAGAAGGAAGGAAGGGGGCGCCCCCCCTCCCTCATCCAATTCGGACTAGTCCATGGGGAGGGGTGCGGCCACCCTTTGGGGCCTTTCTCTCCTTTCCCGTATGGCCCATTAAGGCCCAATACGAATTCCCCTAACTCTTCGGTACTCCGAAAAATACCCGAATCACTCGGAACCTTTCCGAAGTCCGAATATAGTCGTCCAATATATCGATCCTTACTTCTCAACCATTTCGAGACTCCTCGTCATGTCCCCGATCTCATCCGGGACTCCGAACTCCTTCGGTACATCAAAACTCATAATATAACTGTCATCGAAACCTTAAGCGTGCGGACCCTACGGGTTCGAGAACTATGTAGACATGACCGAGACACGTCTCCGGTCAATAACCAATAGCGGAACCTGGATGCTCATATTGGCTCCTACATATTCTACGGAGATCTTTATCGGTCAAACCGCATAAAAACATACGTTGTTCCCTTTGTCATCGGTATGTTACTTGCCCGAGATTTGATCGTCGGTATCCAATACCTAGTTCAATCTCAAGCATCGGCAAGTCTCTTTACTCGTTCCGTAATACATCATCCAACAACTAACTCATTAGTTGCAATGCATGCAAGGCTTAAGTGATGTGTATTACCGAGAGGGCCCAGAGATACCTCTCCGGCAATCGGAGTGACAAATCCTATTCTCGAAATACGCTAACCCAACATGTATCTTCGGAGACACCTGTACAGCACCTTTATAATCACCAAGTTACGTTGTGACGTTTGGTAGCACACAAAGTGTTCCTCCGGTAAACGGTAGTTGCGTAATCTCATAGTCATAGGAACATGTATAAGTCATGAAGAAAGCAATAGCAACATACTAAACGATCAAGTCCTAAGCTAACGAAATGGGTCAATTCAATCACATCATTATCCTAATGATGTGATCCCGTTAATCAAATAACAACTCATGTCTATGGTTAGGAAACTTAACCATCTTTGATTAACGAGCTAGTCAAGTAGAGGCATACTAGTGACATTATGTTTGTCTATGTATTCACACGTGTATTATGTTTCCGGTTAATACAATTGTAGCATGAATAATAAACATTTATCATGAAATAAGGAAATAAATAATAAATTTATTATTGCCTCTAGGGCATATTTCCTTCATCTCCCACTTGCACTAGAGTCAATAATCTAGTTCACATCATCATGTGATTTAACACCAATATTCATATCTGTATAGGATTAATACCCATAGTTCACATCGTCATGTGACCCACACCCAAAGGGTTTACTAGAGTCAATAATCTAGTTCACATCGCTATGTGATTAACACCCAAAGAGTACTAAGGTATGATCATGTTTTGCTCGTGAGAGAAGTTTAGTCAATGGGTCTGTCATATTCAGAGCCGTATGTATTTTGCAAATATTCTATGTCTACAATGCTCTGCACGGAGCTACTCTAGCTAATTGCTCCCATTTTTAATATGTATCCAGGTTGAGACTTACAGTCATCTGGATCAGTGTCAAAAACTTGCATTGACGTAACCCTTTACGACGAACCTCTTGTCACCTCCATAATCGAGAAACATATCCTTATTCCACTAAGGATAATTTTGACCAATGTGGAGCGATCTACTCCTAGATCACTATTATACTCCCTTGTCAAACCAGGGCAAGGTATACAATATGTCTGGTACACAGTATAGCATACTTTATAGAACCTATGACTGAGGCATAGGGAATGACTTTTCATTCTCTTTCTATTTTCTGCCATGGTCGGATTTTGAGTCTTACTCAACTTCATACATTTGCATCACAGGAAAGAACTCTTTCTTTGACTGTTCCATTTTTAACTACTTCAAAATCTTGTCAAGGTATGCACTAATTGAAAATCTTATCAAGCGTCTTGATCTATCTCAATAGATCTTGATGCTCAATATGTAAGTAGCTTTGCTGAGGTCTTGCTTTGAGAAACTCTTATTCAAATACTCCTTTATGATTTCCAGAAAATTCTACATTATTTCTGACCAACAATATGTCATTCACATATACTTATCAGAAAGGTTGTAGTGCTCCCACTCACTTTATTGTAAATACAGGCTTCACTGCAAGTCCGTATAAAACCATATGCTTTGATCAACTTATCAAAGCGTATATTCCAACTCCGAGATGCTTGCACCAGTCCATAAATGGATCGCTAGAGCTTGCACACTTTGTTAGCTCCCTTTGGATTGACAAAACCTTCTGGTTGCATCATATACAACTCTTCTTCCAGAAATCCATTCGGGAATGCAATTTTGACATCCGTTTGCCAAATTTCATAATCATTAAATGCGGCAATTGCTAACATGATTCGGACAGACTTAAGCATCACTACGGGTGAGAAGGTCTCATCGTAGTCAGTCCCTTGAACTTGTCGAAAACCTTTCGCAACAAGTCGAGCTTTGTAGACAGTAACATTATCGTCAGCGTCAGTCTTCTTCTTGAAGATCCATTTATTCTCAATTGCTTGCCGATCATCGGGAAAGTCAACCAAAGTCCATACTTTGTTCTCATACATGGATCCCATCTCAGATTTCATGGCCTCAAGCCATTTTGCGGAATCTAGGCTCACCATCGCTTCCTCATAGTTCGTAGGTTCATCATGGTCTAGTAACGTGACTTCAGAATAGGATTACCGTACCACTCTGGTGCGGATCTTAATATAGAAGATCTACAAATTTTGGTAGTAACTTGATCTGAAGTTTCATGATCATCATCATTAACTTCCTCACTAATTGGTGTAAGAATCACTGGAACTGATTTCTGTGATCAACTACTTTCCAATAAGGGAGAAGGTACAATTATCTCATCAAGTTCTACTTTCCTCCCACTCACTTCTTTCGAGAGAAACTTCTTCTCTATAAAGGATCCATTCTTAGCAACGAATATCCTTCAGATCTGTGATAGAAGGTGTACCCAAAAGTTTCCGTTGGGTATCCTATGAAGATGCACTTCTCCGATTTGGGTTTGAGCTTATCAGGCTGAAACTTTTTCACATAAGCATCGCAGCCCCAAACTTTTATGAAACGACAACTTTGGTTTCTTGCCAAACCACAGTTCATAAGGTGTCGTCTCAACAGATTTTGAAGGTGCCCTATTTAAAGTGAATGCAGCTGTCTCTAATGCATAAACCCAAAACGATAGTGGTAAATCGGTAAGAGACATAATAGATTGCACTATATCCAATTAAGTACGGTTATGACGTTCGGACACACCATTAAGCTGTGGTGTTCCAGGTGGCATGAGTTTGTGAAACTATTCCACATTGTTTTAATTGAAAAACCAAACTCGTAACTCAAATATTTGTCTCCGCGATCAAATCGCGAAAACTTTATTTTTCTTGTTACGATGATTCTCCACTTCACTCCGAAATTCTTTGAACTTTTCAAATGTTTCAGACTTGTGCTTCATGAAGTAGATATACTCATATCTGCTCAAATCATCTTGTGAAGGTCAGAAAATAACGATACCCGCCACGAGCATCAACACTCATTGGACCGCATACATCGGTATGTATTATTTCCAATAAGTCACTAGCTCATTCCATTGTTCCGGAGAACGGAGTTTTAGTCATCTTGCCCAAAAGGCACGGTTCGCAAGCATCAAATATTCATAACCAAGTGATACCAAAAATCCATATTTATGGAGTTTCTTCATGTGCTTTACACCGATATGACCCAAACGGCAGTGCCACAAATAAGTTGCACTATCATTATCAACTTTGCATCTTTTGGCATCAATAGTATGAATATGTGTATCACTATGATCGAGATCCAACAAACTATTTTCATTGGGTGTATGACCATCGAAGGTTTTATTCATGTAAACAGAACAATAATTATTCTCTGATTTTAAATGAATAATCATATTGCAATAAACATGATCAAATCATATTCATGCTCAACGCAAACGCCAAATAACATTTATTTAGTTTCAACACTAATCCCGAAAGTATAGGGAGTGTGCGATGATGATCATATCAATCTTGGAACCACTTCCAACACACATCGTCACTTCACCCTCAACTAGTTTCCTTTATTCTGTAACTCCTGTTTCGAGTTACTAATCTTGGCAACCGAACAAGTATCAAATACTCAGGGGTTACTATAAACACTAGTAAGGTACTCATCAATAACCTGTATATCAAATATACCCTTGTTCAGTTTTCCATCCTTCTTATACACCAAATATTCAGGGTATTTCCGCTTCTAGTGACCCTTTCCTTTGCAGTAAAAGCACTCAGTTTCAGGCTTTGGTCCAGCTTTAGGTTTCTTCACGGGAGTGACAACTTGCTTGTCATTCTACTTGAAGTTTCCCTTTCTTTGCCTTTGCCCTTTTCTTGAAACTAGTGATCTTGTCAATCATCAACACTTGATGTTCTTTCTTGATTTCTACCATCGTCGATTTCAGCATCACGAAGAGCTCGAGAATGGTTTTCGTCATCCCTCGCATACTATAGTTCATCATGAAGTTCTACTAACTTGGTGATGGTGACTAGAGAACTCTATCAATCACTATCTTATCTGGAAGATTAACTCCCACTTGATTCAAGCGATTGTAGTACTCAGACAATCTAAGCACTTCCTCACTAGTTGAGCAATTCTCCTCCATCTTTTAGGCGAAGTATTTGTCAGAGGTCTCATACCTCTTGACACGGGCATGAGTATGAAATACCAACTTCATCTCTTGAAACATCTTATATGTTCCGTGACGTTTCAAAAACGTTTTTGTAGTCCCGATTCTAAGCCATAAAGCATGGTGCACAAAACTATCAAGTAGTCATCATATTGAGCTAGCCAAACGTTCATAACGTCTGCATCTGCTCCTGCAATAGGTCTGTCACCTAGCGGTGCATCAAGGACATAATTCTTCTGTGCAGCGATGAGGATAAACCTCAGATTACGGACCAAGTCCGCATCATTGCTACTAACATTTTTCAACTTAGTTTTCTCTAAGAACACATATAAAACCATAGGGAAGCAAAAACATAGGGAGGCAACAATGCGAGCTATTGATCTACAACATAATTTGCAAAATACTACGAGGACTAAGTTCATGATAAATTAAAGTTCAATTAATCATATTAATTAAGAACTCCCACTTAGATAGACATCTCTCTAGTCATCTAAGTGATCACGTGATCCAAATCAACTAAACCATGTCCGATCATCACGTGAGATGGAGTAGTTTCAATGGTGAACATCACTATGTTGATCATATCTACTATATGATTCACGCTCGAACTTTCGGTCTCCGTGTTCCGAGGCCATATTTGTTATATGCTAGGCTCGTCAAGTTTAACCTGAGTATTCCGCGTGTGCAACTGTTTTGCACCCTTGTATCTGAATGTAGATCCTATCACACCCGATCATCATGTGGTGTCTCAGCACGAAGAACTTTCGCAACGGTGCATACTCAGGGAGAACACTTCTTGATAAGTAGTGAGAGATCATCTTAAAATGCTACCGCCGAACTAAGCAAAATAAGATGTATAACGGATAAACATCATATGCAATCAAAATATGTGACATGATATGGCCATGATCATCTTGCGCCTTTGATCTCCATCTCCAAAGTACTGTCATGATCTCTATCGTCACCGGCACGACACCATGATCTTCATCATCTTGATCTATATCAATGTGTCGTCACATGGTCGTCTCGCCAACTATTTCTCTTGCAACTATTGCTATCGCATAGCGATAAGGTAAAGCTATTATTTGGCACCTACATCTTATGCTACAAAGAAACAACCATAGGGCTTCTGCCAGTTGCCGATAACTTCAACAAAACATGATCATCTCATACAACAACTTATATCTCATCACGTCTTGACCATATCACATCACAACATGCCCTGCAAAAACAAGTTAGACGTCCTCTACATTGTTGTTGCAAATTTTACGTGGCTGCTACGGGCTGAGCAAGAACCGTTCTTACCTACGCATCAAAACGACAACGATAGTTTTTAAAGTTGGTGATGTTTTAACCTTCGCAAGGACCGGGCGTAGCCATACTCGGTTCAACTAAAGTGAGAGAGACAGACACCCGCCGGTCACCTTTAAGCAACTAGTGCTCGTGGCGGTGAAACCAGCCTCGCGTAAGTGTACGCGTAATGTCGGTCCGGGCCGCTTCATCTCACAATACCGCTGAACCAAAGTATGACATGCTGGTAAGAAGTATGACTTATATCGCCCACAACTCACTTGTGTTCTACTCGTGCATATGACATCTACGCATAAAACCAGGCTCTCATACCACTGTTGGGTTTCGTAGTAATTTCAAAAAAATTCCTACGCACACACAAGATCATGGTGATGCATAGCAATGAGAGGGGAGATTGTGTCCAAGTACCCTTGTAGACCGAAAGCGGAAGCGTTAACTGTAACGCGTTGATGTAGTCGTGACGTCTTCACGGCCCGACCGATCAAGCCCCGAAAGCACGGCACCTCCGAGTTCTTGCACACGCTCAGCTCGATGACGTCCCTCGAACTCCGATCCAACCGAAAGTGTCGAGGGAGAGTTCCACAAGACAACGGCGTGGTGACGATCTTGATGTTCTACCATCGCAGGGCTTCGCCTAAGCACCGCTACGATATTATCGAGGTGGACTATTGGTGGAGGGGGGCACCGCACACGGCTAAGAGATCTCAAGGATCAATTGTTGTGTCTCTAGGGGGTGCCTCCCTCCCCGTATATAAAGGAGTGGAGGAGGGGGAGGGGGCCGGCCACCCTTGGCGCGCCCCATGAGGAGTCCTACTCCCACCGGGAGTAGGACTCCCCCCTTCCTTGTTGGAGTAGGAGAAAGGGAAGGCAGAAGGAGAAGGAAGGAAGGGGGCGCCCCCCTCCCTAGTCCAATTCGGACTAGTCCATGGGGAGGGGTGCGGCCACCCTTTGGGGCCTTTCTCTCCTTTCCCGTATGGCCCATTAAGGCCCAATACGAATTCCCGTAACTCTTCGGTACTCCGAAAAATACCCGAATCACTCGGAACCTTTCCGATGTCCGAATATAGTCGTCCAATATATCGATCTTTACGTCTCGACCATTTTGAGACTCCTGGTCATGTCCCCGATCTCATCCGGACTCCAAACTCCTTCGGTACATCAAAACTCATAAACTCATAATATAAGCATCGCCGAAACCTTAAGCGTGAAGACCCTACGTGTTCGAGAACTATGTAGACATGACCGAGACACGTTTCCGGTCAATAACCAATAGCGGAACCTGGATGCTCATATTGGCTCCTACATATTCTATGAAGATCTTTATCGGTCAAACCGCATAACAACATACATTGTTCCCTTTGTCATCGGTATGTTACTTGCCCGAGATTTGATCGTCGGTATCCAATACCTGGTTCAATCTCGTTACCGGCAAGTGTATTTACTCATTCCCTAATACATTATCCCGCAACTAACTCATTAGTTGCAATGCTTGCAACTCTTAAGTGATGTGTATTACCGAAAGGGCCCAGAGATACCTCTCCGACAATCGGAGTGACAAATCCTAATCTCGAAATACGCCAACCCAACATGTACCTTCGGAGAAACCTGTAGAGCACCTTTATAATCACCCAGTTACGTTGTGACGTTTGGTAGCACACAAAGTTTTCCTCCGGTAAACGGGAGTTGCATAATCTCATAGTCATAGGAACATGTATAAGTCATGAAGAACGCAATAGTAACATACTAAACAATCAAGTGCTAAGCTAACGGAATGGGTCAAGTCAATCACATCATTATCCTAATGATGTGATCCCGTTAATCAAATAACAACTCATGTCTATGGTTAGGAAACTTAACCTTCTTTGATTAACGAGCTAGTCAAGTAGAGGCATACTAGTAACATTATGTTTGTCTATGTATTCACACATGTATTATGTTTCCGGTTAATACAATTGTAGCATGAATAATAAACATTTATCATGAAATAAGGAATAACTTTATTATTTCCTCTAGGGCATATTTCCTTCAAAAACATAGCCTAGCTCCCAAGCTACACACAGCTTGGGATGTAAGCTACACTAGCTTACATCCCAAGCACACACCCATTCCTACCTAGCTTACCTCACAAGCTAGCCACACTCATATATAAGTCAACATCCATCCATCCATCCACTCCCTCATGTATGGACTCCACGGCCACAAGGCCACTCACGCACACACTTGCGCATACGCATGCACATACACATAAGGCTCTCTACCGCCTTCTGTAATACAGCTCCAGGAGCAACTTTGTACTGTTAGACATGTACACCGCATATATATTCAGACATGCAGGAGTAGGAGTATTATCTCTTCGGAGAGCTCCGAACCTAGATAAATGACCGTGTGTTGTTTACCCAATCCCGTCCCTTGACCTCCAGAGCAGTCTTTCCCACACCACAAGCCACCTCGTGGCATCTGTCGTCTCACGAACCCGCCCGCGAGATAACCCCGACAGTTGGTGCCCACCGTGGGGCTACTATGATACCACAACTGCCGCGGAACCGCGGTCCGGGCGGGACCATTTTCTTCTTCGTCATCACAGCATCACCGTCGCCTCTCCGGTAGCGCTCGAGACCCGACATCGACACGTCCCCAGGGCGACCGCGCGAGGCGGCACGTCCTCGCCATCGGCCTCGCCCTCTTCATCATCACCGCCGTGACGTCGCTGCCGTCTGTCCGGCGGCGCTCGGGGCTCGACTTCACCATGCCCTCGGCAGCGACGCGTGCGGGCTGGCGTCCTCGTTGTTCCGACTCCGTCCGCAGCGTCTGGCGCCGTGATCTGGCCTCCTCAACCTCCGGCGTCTCTCTGTGAAAGTCCAACTATCCCTAGGTGGTTTTGGTAATTCCTAACAACATTTTGCTCATTGAGCTAACACTATTTCAAGATAAATATTTCAGGAAAAGCTCAATGAATGGCATGGCATGGATGAGAAAAGTGGACCCCTCAAAATGCTAGGGATAAAAGGATTGTCTCAATACTCTACATTTTATATTTAAGTGATCCAAGATCACATTGAGTCTATAGGAAAAGCCAATACTATCAAGGAGGGATGAGGTGTTGCTTAATGAGGTTCTTGCTCAAAGTGCTTAGTGATATGCTCCAAAACCCTCAACTACTTTCTCACATCCACATATGACCTAAACCAAAAGTCAAACTCGGCCCCACCGATTCTTTCTATCCGTGCCACCGAGTTCAGATGTCATAGCCACAACCACAAACCCTAGGCAAATCGGTCTCACCGATATGGATCTCGGTCTCACCGAGATGGGATTGTAATCTCTCTGTTTCCCTTCGTAACGTTTCAGTACCACCGAGATGAGCGATCGGTCCCACCGAGATTGCAATGTAAACTCTCTGTTTCCCTTTCGTAACATTTCGGTCTCACCGAAATGAGCGAACCGGTCCCATTGAGTTTACCTGACCAACTCTCTGGTTAGCTTATTACCAAAATCGTTCTCACCGAGTTTGTTTAATCTATCTCACCGAGATTACGTTATGCCCTAACCCTAACCACATCGGTCCTACCGAGTTGCATGTCGATCCCACCGAAAATCCTAACGGTCACTAGATTTGCTGAATCGGTTTGACCGAGTTTCTCAATTCGGTCCCACCGAGATTGGAAAGTTGTGTGTAACGGTTAGATTTTGTGTGGAGGCTATATATACCCCTCCACCTCCTCTTCATTCGTGGAGAGAGCCATCAGAACAAACCTACAGTTCCAACTTACATTTTCTGAGAGAGAACCACCTACTCATGTGTTGAGACCAAGATATTCCATTCCTACCATATGAATCTTGATCTCTAGCCTTCCCCAAGTTGCTTTCCACTCAAATCCTCTTTCAACCAAATCCAAATCCCGTGAGAGAGAGTTCAGTGTTGGGGAGACTATCATTTGAAGCACAAGAGCAAGGAGTTCATCATCAACACACCATTTGCTACTTCTTGGAGAGTGGTGTCTCCTAGATTGGCTAGGTGTCACTTGGGAGCCTCCGACAAGATTGTGGAGTTGAACCAAGGAGTTTGTAAGGGCAAGGAGATCGCCTACTTAGTGAAGATCTACCGCTAGTGAGGCAAGTCCTTCGTGGGCGACGACCATGGTGGGATAGACAAGGTTGCTTCTTCGTGGACACTTCTTGGGTGGAGCCCTCCATGGACTCACACAACGGTTACCCTTCGTGGGTTGAAGTCTCCATCAACGTGGATGTACGATAGCACCACCTATCGGAACCACGGCTCAAAAATCACCATGTCTCCAAATTGCGTTTGATTTCTCCAAACCCTTCCCTTTACATTCTTGCAAGTTGCATGCTTTACTTTTCGCTGCTCATATACTGTTTGCATGCTTGCTTGAATTGTGTTATGATTGCTTGACTTGTGGTAAGTTCGCTAAAATCTGCCAAGAACTAAAATTGGGAAAAGGATAAGTTTTTATTTGGTCAAGTAGTCTAATCACCCCCCCCCCTCTAGACATACTTCCGATCCGACAAGTGGTATCAGAGCCTTGGTCTCCATTTGCTTTGATCTCCATATCTTTTGGTGGTCATAGGGTTTCACACCTAGGAGAGTATGGCGTCTAGCGAGGGAAACTACCACTGTAGAGGTCCTTACTTTGATGGTACTAATTTTGCTAGTTGGAAGCATAAGATGAAAATGCATATTCTTGGACATAACCCAGCCGTATGGGCTATTGTGTGTATTGGCTTGCAAGGTGAATTGTTTGATGGGAGAGAACCGAACCGTGAAGCTACCGCGGAAGAGTTGAAGATGCTGCAATACAACGCTCAAGCTTGTGATATCCTCTTCAACGGACTTTGCCCCGAAGAATTCAACAAAATCAGCCGTGTTGAGAATGCAAAGGAAATTTGGGACACTTTGATTGATATGCACGAAGGTACCGACTCCATCAAGGAATCCAGATTGGATGTGCTTCAAACTCAACTTGACAAGTTCAAGATGAAGGATGGTGAAGGCGTCGCTGAAATGTACTCTAGGCTTGCTCTCATCACAAATGAGATTGCGGGCTTAGGAAGTGAAGAGATGACCAACAAATTCATCATCAAGAAGATCCTAAGAGCCTTGGATGGAAAATATGATACCGTGTGCACCTTGATCCAAATGATGCCCAATTACAAGAATCTCAAGCCAATGGAGGTCATTGGAAGAATTGTTGCTCATGAGATGTCACTCAAGGATAAGGAGGAGCTCCATAACAAGTCTAGTGGTGCTTACAAAGCCTCATGTGAAGCTCTCACATCATCAAGTGAGAAACAAACCTTCAATGAAGAATTCAGCCTAATGGTGAAGAACTTCAACAAGTTCTACAAGAGAAGGAGCAAGGAAAGAAGTTCCAAGTCAAGATCCTGCAATGACAAAAGATCTTCGAGTCGAGAGCGTAATTGCTACAACTGTGGAAGACCCAGACACTATTCCAATGAGTGTACGGCTCCCTATAAAAGAAGAGAAGAATCACCTAAGAGGAGAAGTAGAAGAGAAGAATCACCACCAAGAGAGAGAGAAGGAGTAGAGATGATCGTTATGAACGAAGAACATCCCGGAGAAGCAAGGATTTAGAAAGGAAGGACAAGTCATCAAGGAGCTACACAAAACGAAGACATCAAGCTCATGTTGGTGAATGGGTATCCGGTTCCGACTCCGAACATCACTCCGAGAGAAGCTATCACTCCGACTCCGAACATACCCAAGATGAAGGTGTTGCCGGTCTAGCACTTGTGTCAACCAACTCCTATGACATATTTGATTCACCAAATGAGGGACTTGGAGGATGCTTCATGGCTAAAGGCCCAAAGGTAACACACCCCGAGTATGTTGATTTCAATAGGGATGAAGATGACTTGCTAGCTGATGATGATTTACTTATTGACAACTCTAGTGATGAATACTATGATGAAACGTTAATTAATCATGCTAATCAAGATAAAACGAATGACGATGATAAGGAGAAGATTGAGCTCCTAACTAAAGAACTAAACACTCTTAAGTTAGCTCATGAAACTATCTTAGGGGATCATCGAGAACTTTTAAGGACTCATGAGAAGTTACGCTTTGAAAAGCTCAACCTTGAGCATGAGTTCTTAAAGGCAATCAATGATGATCTTCGCAAGAAATGTTCTTCTTACATTGCCAAGCGTTTACTCTTATCTACTTACATGCCTCAAGTCAAGTCTAGTAACAAGAACAAGAAGGATTCTTCCTCTAGTAGTAACAATAATCATGTTAAATCCAATGTTATTGCTTCTAGTAGTTCTCTTGATTCCACTAATGATTCTCTTAGCCAAGTTACACTTGAGCAAGAAAATAGCTTATTGAAGGGAAATATAGAGAAAGGTGTTTACAAGAGCCTTGCCGAGAGTAAGCAATTCGAGGAAATTGTACGCAAGCAAGGAAGGCACCGGAAGAACCAAGGTGTTGGATTTGAACGACAGTTCAATGCCAATGGAATTGAGTGGGAAGAAGATCAATACCCCAAGACGAAGTTTGTTCCTCAACAAGAGAAGTATGATCCTACTTCCTTCAAAGGGACGCAAGCTCAAGATGATCTTCCACCACAAGACCACAAGCAAAAAGGCAAGGATGAGCTTCAAGAGGAGATTGATGCATTTGAAGAAGCTCCCAAGGCCTTGGTCAAGTGGGTTCCCAAGACTACGTCAAGTTCTACTTCATCAAGTACGACTACAACTCCAAGGATTCCCATCAAGATGGTGTGGATCCCGAAGAAGAAGAACTAGAGAGTTCTTGAGGGTGACTCCACCAACATACTTCACTCATATCATTTTGGCAAGGACAAGTGCAATGAACTTCCACATCTTGCACTAGTTCATGGAGTCACAAACCCTCTTGTTGGTAAGACAAGGGACAAGGTAACCTAATGCTTTCATAGACATCATTTTGTGTGTGCATCACTCTATGTCTATGGATATCCTTGTTTGTTCCATGTGGGACTAACCCGTGTAGGTATTGAAAGTGCAACTCACTCCAAAGTATTGCTCCAAATGATCTACATCAACATTGAGCATCCACATCTTCAACACCTACATGAAGTCATCATCGACAAAACCCAAGATCAGTTCATCCCTCTAAGGGGGGATCTCACATCTAGGGGGAGCTTTACTCTAAGAATTGAGTTAAAGCAACTCTAATGGTGTGAACACATCAATGCATTATGTAAAAGTGGCAACCCCACTTGAGCTTAAACGATGAGTATGACCTATGATCAAATGTTCTCATTTGACTCCTAAGTCAATATACTCATATATAGATGACCTAGTCATCGCTAATTGTTTGATAGATGCTAGTATGGTTGTGCATGCTTTGCCACATATTTCATTTGTCATTTTATTATGAGAGCATGTTGGTTGCATATTTTACTCATTCGAGGACATCCACTTGTAGTTTTGCTTGTTTGGTTTCTTTTCTTTTTGCCAAGTGGATGGACAAGAATGCCTAAGAACCTTCTCTAGCTATCTATGATATTCCTGTCTCAAACTCTATTCATGCTACATCACAAAGTTTGATCAAGTCAGATTCGAACCACTACGTGTGAGGAGCACTCTGAGTCCTGATTCGTCATAGACTTAAACTTCCAAAACTTCTTTCTGTGTTTTGGTCTGACCAATTCTTCCCTTTCGGTCATACCGAGATCACTAAGTCCATCTAGGTTTTCAATATCGGTGCAACCGATTTGAACTTTTCGGTCACACCGAGTTGCAGTAATTGCTTGCAGTAATGCATCTCGGTGCCACCGAGTTGTTCCACTCGGTCACACCGACAGGGTCGGGCTATATATATCCACGGGAAAAATTTTGGAACTTTTCTCCGAACTCTTTCGCCCGTGCTCAGCTCGCTCTGCCTAGCTCCTGGGTCTCCGGATCGTCCTCCTCATCGCCAGCCGCATCCCGCCGTTGGTCTCCGCCGCCGTCAACGGGAATCATCTCCGCCGTTGCCGCCGTAGCAAGTCCATCGCCGAACTAGGGTATGGACTTGATCATTGTTCAATCCCTATCCGATTCCTAGCACATTGTTTTCGCCATGTATCTTGCCATGATATAGATCATCTTATCCAGTAAAAATGCTCCATAGATTAGGTTTGGATTGAAAATTTAGGGTTAGGTTTCCGCCGAAACCATCTCGGACCCACCGAGTTGTAGAAATCAGTTCCACCGATTTGGCCAAGGCCATTGCACATGTGATTCTCGGTATGACCGAGAATTGCAAATCGGTGTGACCGAGTTCAGGACTTTGTGAAACCTAGCAGTCTCGATGCCACCAAACTGTGACTTGGTCTGACCGAGTTCACTAGTTTAGGTTCCTAAAGCTGCTTCAGTATCACGGAGTTTACAAATCGGTAGATCTGAAATGCTTTCTGTGGAAAACTAAAACTAAGTTTTTAACTCATTCTTTTGTAAAAACCTTTGTGCTTTGTGATGCTCATCCTCTCTATCTCATCCATATCTATTCACAGGGTCTGCTGTCAGGGTTTGCAACATGTCTGATCAAAGTGACAGCCAGAACAGAGAAGAGGAGCAGGTTCCCATTAGTGAGGGCACTAGTCTCTCTAGTTCCTTAGATGAGGGCAGCAGGAGCAGTCCCATCAACTTACCCAAAGTTGCCACCAGGACCAGAAAGAAGAGAACCTCAGATTCTGAGGATGAAGATTATGTGGCAGAAGAGGATGAACCACATCCAGAAAGGTGCTCAAGAAGGAATATGGCACAGCTGCTGCCACCAAGCCTGGTTTGAATAGGAAAGTCCTAGCCAAGAGGACTGCTATGCTGAAGGTCAGAGGATCAACCCAAGGAACTGAGAGATCTGAACCCAAAGAGCCAGAAGTGACTGAGAAGAAGAGAAAGGAAAGGGTCAAGAAGACCATGGCCAGGGTTGTTGGAAAGCCTTCCATGATGGAAGATGAAGAAGAAGAGGTTGCTGTACCAGCACCTAAAGCTCAGAAGCTTATGGGTGATGCCATCAGGTCAGGGGTTGCTTCCAAGCCCAAGACTGCGCCCAAGAGGAATACTAGGAACATTACAGCTGCTGAGAAGAACAAGGCCCCAGTGCCTGAAGTTGTTGCTGAAGAAGAAGATGATGAGGGACATGTCTTGAGAAAGTTGAAGCCCAAATTTCCAGATCATAATGATGCTCATCCTGTAGCTGAGGATATGAAGCTGAGAAAGGATGCAGGACTCAGACAGTGGAGGCCGAATCGATTCCTATGATCGGAGGAGAACTGTTGTGGACTACAGGTTCCATACAAAGGAACAACAGGATTTCTATGAGACAGTGCTGCTTGACAAGAAGCCAATTGTCTGTGATATGAGATGGGTGGACTGGAAATATGTCAAGGAGAATGAAGAACACTATCCTGGTGCGTATGACAGTTTCGACGGTTGTGGAGTGGATGACTTTGTTGGGCAAAAGCTCACAAAGTGGAATGATGAGCTTGTTATGCAGTTCTACTCCACAGCACACTTCTATCCAGATGGGAAGGTAGTATGGATGTCTGAAGGTACTAGGTACCAATCAACTATTGAAGAATAGGCTAAACTGATCAATGCACCTAAGGAGAAAGAAGATGACTTGGATGTCTATGCCAAGAAGAAGATGGATCACAACTCTATGGCACATATGTACAAGGAGATCCCAGATGCTGTTGTTGAAACACACAAATTTGGATCAGTACAGTCTTTTGCCTAAGTTAGGTGATCATAATATGATCAGAGGCCATGCTATCAATATGCTTCACATATTTGAGTTGCCTCAAAAGTTCAAGGTCACGAGCCTCATAGTGGAAACTATCAAGAGGACAGCTGCTGACCAGAAGATAAGTTGTGGGTATACCACATAGATCCAGGAGCTGATAAACTCCAAGATGGGCACTGGCACATACCTATCGGACAAGGAACACATGCCTATCTATCCAGATTTTGAGGACAACATAGTGGTTATGGATGAAGACGAACCATCTTCTGTGCAAGCACAAGCAAAGATGGAGAAGGCAAGGACAGAAAAGGCTGCCAAGATGCCAACCATTGATGAGGCATCTAAGTACTTCGTGAAGAGCAAGCAAGATCAGCTTGGCTACTTGATTGCATCCACTCTGAGGATTGAGAAGGGGTTGGCCAACCTGACTCAAAACCAAGAGAGTCTGGAGAGGATCATGGAGCAGAAGTTCTATGACTTGGATGTGAAGGTTACTGAGATCCAGTCTGTTGTTGAGCAACTCCAAGATGACATGCAGGAGAGGAAGGGTAAGACAACCACAAATGCGTTTGCTAGAGTGCCGAGAGCTCAGAGATTAGCTGCATTACACGTTCCAGACACAAGAGCAACTTCATCTGCACCAGCTACAGCTTCAGTGCCACCAGCTCCAGCACCTACTCCACCAGCTCCAACTTCATCAACTGATGCCTTCGTCCTTGGAGTCATTTCTACACTACCACATCAAGACCAAGCCTGAGAGTCAATTTAGTACTATGCATTTTCTATGAACTTTTTGGTAACTTGTTTCCAAAGGTGGAGAAATATGTATAGATCATAGGCTTCAAGAGAGAGTGTTTGCTTTTGTTCTCTCTTGTTTTGGTGGTTGAACTTTGTTTGCTTGTTTGATATACTTTATGCCTGAATGATACTTGGATGATCATTAATGCTTGTTGGATGACATTATCCTTTTATCTCTATATGATCATTCACTTTGCTTGGTGATGAGTGCATGTATTTTAATTATTATCATTTTGAGCGCTCCACCAAGATGTATGTGACATGGGAGAGTAACTCGTGCTCCTAACTCATTGTGCATTTGCAGTCCAAAGCAAATCTTAAACTATGCACAAATTTAGGGGGAGCTCTCACATCTCACATACTTCTCAAAGCGACAATGTTTTTCAATCTTATTATCATTTGTCGAAGCTTTGATCTATATGTTGTCCAAAAAGGGGGAGATTGAAAGTGCAACAATCCCTAGGTGGTTTTGGTCATTCCTAACAACATATAGCTCATTGAGCTAACACTATTTCCAGATAAATATTTCAGGAAAAGCTCAATGAATGGCATGGCATGGATGAGAAAAGTGGAACCATCAAAATGCTAAGGATAAAAGGATTTACTCAAGACTCTACATTTTATATTTTAGTGATCCAAGATCGCATTGAGTCTATAGGAAAAGCCAATACTATCAAGGAGGGATGAGGTGTTGCTTAATGAGGTTCTTGCTCAAAGTGCTTAGTGATATGCTCCAAAACCCTCAACTACTTTCTCACATCCACATATGACCTAAACCAAAAGTCAAACTCAACTCCACCGCTTCTTTCTATCTGGCGCCACGGAGTTCAGATGTCATAGCCACAGCCACAAACCCTAGGCGAATCGGTCTCACCGATAGGGATCTCGGTTTCACCGAGATGGGATTGTAATCTCTCTGTTTCCGTTCATAACGTTTCGGTAACATCGGGAAGAGCGATCGGTCCCACCGAGATTGCAATGTAAACTCTCTGTTTCCCTTTCGTAACATTTTGCCTCACCGAAATGAGCTTAACGGTCCCAATCGAAGTTTACCTGACCAACTCTCTGGTTAGCTTATTACCAAAATAGGTCTCGCCGAGTTTGTGTAATCGGTCTCACCGAGATTACGTTATGCCCTAACCCTAACCGAGTTGCATGTCGGTCCCACCGAAAATCCTAACGGTCACTAGATTTGCTGAATCGGTCTGACCGAGTTTCTCAATTCGGTCCCACCGAGATTGGCAAGTTGTGTGTAATGGTTAGATTTTGTGTGGAGGCTATATATACCCGTCCACCTCTGAGGGAGTCCTGGATTAGGGGGTATCCGGACAGCCGGACTATACTCATCGTCCGGACTATTGAAGCGTGAAGACTCAAGACTTTGGCTCGTGTCCGGATGTGACTCTTCTTTGCGTGGAAGACAAGCTTGGCGATCCGGATATTATGTTTGCTTCCTTGTAACCGACTCCATGTAAACCCTAGCCTTCTCCGGTGTCTATATAAACCGGAGAGGATGGTCCTTAGAAGGCCGATCACAATTACAATCATACCATCATAGGCTAGCTCTTAGGGTTTAGCCTCTACGATCTTGTGGTAGATCTACTCTTTTACTACTCATATCTTCAATATTAATCAAGGTGAAGTAGGGTTTTACCTCCATCGAGAGGGCCCGAACCTGGGTAAACATTCTGTCCCTTGCTTCCTGTTACCATCAGCCTAAGACGCATAGATCGGGACCCCCTACCCGAGATCCACCGGTTTTGACACGGACATTGGTGCTTTCATTGAGAGTTCTCTGTGCCGTCGCTTTGAGGCTTGATGGCGTCTTCAATCGCCAACAACACCGTCGAGGGCGAGACTTTTCTCCCGGACAGATCTTTATGTTCGGCGGCTTCGCACTGCGTGCCAATTCACTTGGCCATTTGGAGCAGATCGACAGCTACGCCCCTGGCCACCAGATCAGGTTCGGAACTTGAACTACACGGCAGATATTCGTGGAGACTTGATCTTCGACGGATTTGGGCCTGTGCCAGGAGCGCCGGACAGTCACGACGAGCACGGCCTAGACCTGCTGTCGGACAATGCTCAGGACATCATCCCTGCAACAGCCCCGGATTTAAATCCGGAGCAGGTTGTGTTTCCCAAGGACGGAGGGGTGGACTCCGCCCCGCAGGCCGCATACTCATCGGCGGAGGAGCCGAATATAGGTCTCACCTCTGTGGAGCCCAATAACCCTGGGCCCCGGACTCATATCCAGTTGTTGGTTCAGGTCCGCACACTCTCGAGCCAGCCGAGCCAGGTTGGGCTCAGGTAATGGAGTTTACCGCTGCGGACATCTTTCAGCACTCGCCCTTCGGCGACATGCTGAACTCATTGAAGTCTCTCTCTTTGTCAGGAGTCTCTGGGCCGAACTATGTCCGGCTTGAGTGGGAAGCAGGTGATGAAGGAATTCGCTGCCCACCCACCGCCCACTTAATTGCCACGGTCGATGATTTAACCGACGTGCTTGACTTTGATTTCGATGACATCGACGGTATGGATGACGATGCCGGAGACGTACAGGAGACACCGCTCACAGGGCGGTGGACAGCCACCTCCTCGTACAATATATATATGGTGGACACTCCGAAAGAAACTAATGGCGATGAGGCAACGGAGGATAAACCCTCCAAGAAAAAAGCAAAGCATAGGCGTCGCCAGCGCCGCTCCAAGCCCCGCCAAGGCAATACCGGCACCGAAGACGACAACAATCCAGACGGTGCCAACGATGAATACAACCCCGAACAGCCCGCCTTCAAGCAGGCCAAGCAGGAAGATGGGCAGGACAGCCCAGACGAATAGGCGATGGACGGGTATCCGGAGGAGGACAACTACATGCCTTCCTCCGAAGACGAGATTAGCCTCGGCGAAGACGAGTTCGGCGTGCCCGAGGACCCCACGGAGCAGGAGCGCTTCAAGCGCCGGCTAATTGCCACTGCGAGAAGCCTGAAGAAGAAGCACAGTAGCTTCAAGGTGATCAAGACCTGCTCACAGATAGATGAACAGAAGTCCTGGCAGCCGAGGAATATGGACTCGAGCGCCACATGGCTGACCGGCCGCCTCGAGATCGGGATAAAATGGCATATCAGCCCGAATAACAGCCCGCACCCCCACGCCAGTTTACTACGGCCCGAGGCAATACTCAGGACCTGCGTGATAAACTGGATAACGCCGCGGGACAACCAAGACCGATCTACGGATCACGAGGGCACGCCGCAGCACATGACGATGACCGTCATACTGGATACACTAACAGCAAATACGGCCGGGGGAATATAACCCGGTCGACGCAATGGCGGAACGCGCCATGACATAGCTCCGCAAGGCGCCAAGACGCCTCCTGCTTCACCGATGAAGTGATGGATCGTGAATTCCCAGAAGGGTTCAAACCCGTAAGCACACAACTGACCCCGCGGTGTGGATTGAAGATTTCCTTCTCCACATTCACATGGCCCACGGAGACAATATACATGCCATCAAGTATCTTCCCCTCAAGCTCAAAGGACCCGCCCGACACTGGCTAAACAGCCTGCCCGCAAATTCCATTGGCAGTTGGGAAAACCAGGAAGACGCATTTCTTGACAACTTCCAAGGCACATATGTGCGACCTCCGGATGCCGATGACTTGAGCCACATTACTTAACAGCCCGGAGAATCAGCCAGGAACTTCTGGACTCGGTTCCTAACTAAAAATAACCAAATAGTTGATTGTCCAGACGCCGAAGCCCCGGCGGCCTTCAAGCATAATATCCGAGACGAGTGGCTCGCCCGGCACCTCAGCCAGGAGAAACCCAAGTCCATGGCAGCTCTCACGACACTAATGAACCGTTTTTGTGCGGGCGAGGACAGCTGGTTGGCTCGTAGCAGCACTACGCCACATTCTGGCACTTCAGATGTTCGGGACAATAATGGCAAGCTACGGCGCAACAGACACAAGCGACGGAACAACGGCGACAACATCGAAGACACGGCGGTCAATGCCGGATTTAGCGGATCCAAATCCGACCAGCGGAAGAAGCCATTCAAAAGTAACAATCAGGGACCGTCGAGTCTAGACCGTATACTGGAGTGCTCGTGCCAAATTCATGGCACCCCGGACAAGCCAGCCAACCACACCAATAGAGACTGCGGGGTCTTTAAACAGGCCGGCAAAATAAACGCCGAAAATAAGGACAAGGGGCTGCACAGCGACGATGACGAAGAGCACTGGTGTCCGAACATGGGGGGACAGAAGAAATTTCCCCCCCAGGTGAAAACGGTCAACATGATCTATGCCACCCACATCCCCAAGCGGGAACGGAAGCGAGCACTACGGGACGTCTACGCGATGGAGCTAGTCATCCCCAAATTCAACCCATGGTCAGCTTGTCCGATCACCTTCGATCGTAGGGGATCATCCTACTAGCATCCGTCATGGTGGCTCAGTAGCATTGGTCTTAGACCAAATCATCGACGGATTCCACCTCACGCGAGTCCTTATGGATGGCGGCAGCAGCCTGAACCCGCTTTACCAGGACACAGTGCGCAAAATGGGCATCAATACTTCAGGGATTAATCCCACCTAAACCACCTTTAAAGGTGTAATTCCTGGAGTAGAGGCCCGTTGTACGGGCTCTATAACATTGGAAGTGGTCTTCGGATCTCCGGATAACTTCCGAAGCGAAGAGCTAATCTTCGATATCGTCCCTTTCCATAGTGGTCACCACGCATTGCTTGGACGAACCGCATTCGCTAGATTCAATGCGGTACCACACTATGCATACCTCAAGCTCAAGATGCCAGGCCAGCTGGTCATAATACCAACGGAAATATGGACCGCTCTCTCCATGTAAGAGCATATCAGTAGCCCTTGCGGAGAAGTACAATGCGGCCTCCTCCGAAACCACCAATCCGGCTGACGACAACCTCAAGCTCCGTCAAGCGAGGGCGGAACACCCCAGCGAGGATCGGCAGAGCACGCCAAGAGCATGACTAGCAGTCCAACCTCCGCTCAAATCCCATCAAATCAGCATTCGCGTGCCACGCTGCATACACAATTACGCACTCAAAATACCATGGGCACAAAGGCGGAGGCGAAAGATGACTCGATCAACAAAGACGGTATTGCTTCGTAACCTTTCCTTTTACCTTTAAGGATATTGCTTTAGTGTAGCTTCTCTAGAAGAGTCGGATTGTCGGACTTACATAGGAGAGAAAACCAAGGAGGCAACAGGCTTTGCGCATAGAAGGAAATACCCAGGTGGAATCTATTTACGATCGCTATACCTGCTCTACCTATCTGTACGTAGCCTACCTCTGGATAGGGTATGTCAAATAATCATATTTATCTCCGCTTAATGCATTTATTGTAAACATACGCCTAAACGTATTATTCATCAATGGGAGATCATATACAGCGTCAGCTTATTATTCTTATTTGAGCATTTTTCTTACAAATATCTATTTGATTTTGCATCCGTACACTTTGGTACGCTTAGCTTGCCAGGGGCTTCTTATGGCGTCCCATAATACGGTAAGACAAGTCCGAACACTTTCAACAGTGCAGCACCCCGAACTTAGAGCATTATATGCATCAGCTCCAAATCATGTCTTGGGTCTACAGTTGGGATAGCCCGGCTCCCTTGTTTTGGTGCCTTCACGCTCATTATATCGGCTAAGGTAGCACAGGAGAACTATCGCGATTGTGCCTGGTTCTTTCTTGACGAGCACCTCGAGAGAGAGAAAGCCGAAAACTGACCGGCATGATGTGGCGAGAGCTGGTCGCTGTTTGAGAGGTCTTAAAATCGTTAAAGATTTTTCTGCTTTAGGCGATAATTCGGCTTCGTCCGATCTAGGTGTATATAGCGCCCCAATTCGGCCTTCCGGATTTTAGGGGCTTTGCCGAAATTTAAAATTTTAATCCGGGTTTTCCACGAACACCCCAGTACTAGTTACATGGGGGCAAAAGCCGACGACTGGCCTACTTTCAGATTTCGATAAAAAACCGCACAGAAGGTAATATTTTAAATAACAAAAGCGCTACATAGCGCAAGTAACTTCGTCTTTAAATTACAAACATGACAGAAGCGAATTCATTCAAAAATTATGTCCTTGGTACATTCATCGGCCACGAGGCAAGCACCCTTCATAATGCCATCATAATAATTCTCGGGAATGCGATGCGGCTTGCCTTCTGGCGGCCCATCCTTCACCAGCTTCTCCGCATCCAGCTTGCCCCAATGCACCTTTGCACTGGCAAGGGCCCGGCGGGCACCCTCAATGCAAACGGATCGCTTGATGACTTCCAGTCGCGGATAGGCATTCACCATCCGCTTGATCAGCCGAAGTAGCTGGGTGGCAGGGGCTCACAAAGCCACATCCGGACTATGAAATCCTTCATAGCCACTTCGGCCCGCTTTGTGGAGTTCGACCAACTGCCCAGTTGGTCACTCGAGCGGCGTTGAATGTTTGGCCTCAAAGATACCGGGGACCAGCAACAGCTTCCGTTGAGCTCCCCTCCGGCACGGTAGAACTCCGCAAAGATCTCGACACGCTAAGTGGCAGATCTGCGAATGCCCCTGGAGAGCTCCAGACTCGGGTAAGTAAAAGAAACGCCTCCTACACATGTTTTCTTTGCATAAAGAATTTCTTACCCGCCATTATCTTTTTGGCCTCCTGGATTTCCTGTTGTGCCCTCTCGGCTTCGGCCTTGTCGTCTTTTATACTTGTAAGGGCCTTCACAAGCTCGGCCTCTTTTGCTTTAAGCTCATGCTCCATGGAGTCGAACCTTTTGCCGAGCTCCTGGAGCTCTTCTTGTACCTTGCCCACGCGGGCTTCTTGCTTTTTGCACTCTTTGCGTTCCAAGGCCGCCTTGTGTTCGGCCTCGGACAGTGCTTTCTTAAGAGGCGCCACTTCGGTGGTGGTCTCTGTTGCCAAATCACGACGCTTCGTCGTTAGCATAATCAAATTTTATCTACCATTCATTATATAAGAGAGGGGAATCATTCACCTTTGCTCTCTTCGAGCTGCCTCCTCGTGAGGTCGAGCTCTCCGTGCGCCTGCTCCAAGTCCTGTTTCAGTCTGGCGATCTCGGCCGTACGGACCCGGCAGCGGCAAGCAAGACACGCTTATTCAAATTCAAACTTATTGTTAAACTCTGCAGATTACAATTGACCCTCGGTTTCGTTTTCCTTCCGAACACCAAACAGAGTATCAGGGGCTACTACCTATTGGTGGTAATTTCACACATTTTTACTACTTACCTCAAAGCTTTGTTAGGAGGTCAGTGCAGTTTCAGTTAGTCCTCTCTTGGCGGACGAAAACTTCTGAATCACCGCACTCATGAGAGTACGGTGTTGTTCATCTATGGAAGCACCGCGAAGCGCTTCCAGCAGACGATCCGACGCCTAGGGCGTAGCGGAAGTACCCAGCACAGACGGCTCGCCCTCCTTAACGAGGGGCTGTCCGCCTGAGTCCGGAACCATGGGAGGTTCCGGAACGGTGTTCGGCTAAGAGTCCGGCTTACTGCGGCTCTCACAAACACGATCCGCGGGGATCTTGAACCCCGCGTGTCCGACGTTTGGAATGCCGCCTTGAGGCGCCTCCAGAACCACCTCCCCCCGCTCGGGGAGCCTTTGGGACAACACCTCCGTGTCATCCGTAGGCCGAGGAGAAGTGGCCGTCGGGAGTGAGTTCATTGCTGACTCACTCAAGGACCCGTCCGAAGATGACACCTCGGGATGGGCCCTGGCCGGACTGCATACAAGTTCGGCGTTATAACAAAACTATGAAGCATAATTACGATGGACTGCGGATACTTACGATTGCACTAGGAGCTTCTTCCTGGGCAGCCAAACTTCCTCGCTATCGGTGGCGGTGGCGGAGTAGTCCGGAAGGGACACCTTTCCCTTCTTGGACGTCCCAGTCTCCTCCGCCGGGGTGGCCTTCCTCTTTTTCTCCCCCTGAGGGAGTTCCGGACTAGGGGATGTCCGGATAGCCGAACTATCATTATCGGCCGGACTCCAAGACTATGAAGATACAAGATTGAAGACTTCCTCCCGTGTCCGGATGGGACTTTCCTTGGCATGGAAGGCAAGCTTGGCGATACGGATATGTAGATCTCCTACCATTGTAACCGACTGTGGTAACCCTAACCCTATCCGGTGTCTATATAAACCGGAGGGTTTTAGTCCGAGGGATGAACAACAATCATACCATAGGCTAGCTTCTAGGGTTTAGCCTCTTTGATCTCGTGGTAGATCTACTCTTGTAACACACATCATCAATATTAATCTAGCAGGACGTAGGGTTTTACCTCCATCAAGAGGGCCCAACCTGGGTAAAACATCGTGTCCCTTGTCTCCTGTTACCATCCGCCTAGGACGCTGATTCGGGACCCCCTACCCGAGATCCGCCGGTTTTGACACCGACATTGGTGCTTTCATTGAGAGTTCCTCCGTGTGCGTCAGCCGATAGGCCGATGGCTCCTTCGATCATCAACAACGACGCGGTCCAGGGTGAGACTTCCCTCCCCAGGCAGATCTTCGTGTCTGGCGGCTTTGCACTGCGGGCCCATTCGCTTGGCCATCTAGAGCAGATCGAAAGCAATGCCCCTGACCGTCAGGTCAGATTTGGAAGTTTAAACTATCGGCCCGATATCCGGCGGAGACTTGATCTTCGACGGATTCGAGCCACGGCCAAGCACGCCTTTGCCTCGATGGGCATGATCTAGCTCTGCAGCGAGCGATTGCCTGGAGGCCGCACGAAATCCGCTCCAACCCTTAATCCGAGCGGACTCCGATCGGGGACGAGTGGTTGGACACCGCCTCGGGGCTTCAATCTCTACGGCGATCGAAATAAATCCATCCCTGTCCTTTGCAAAGACCTTGACTCTGGGAAGGCGGACTCCTTTCCAGACTCCGAACCCTCCGCGCCCTTGCCAACCGAATCTGATTGGGCGCCCGTTATGGATTTCACGGCCGCGGACATCTTTCAGCACTCGCCCTTTGGCGACATCCTGAATACACTAAAGTCTCCCTCTTTATCCGAAGAGCCCTGGCCGGACTGCGGTCAGGACGGTTGGGATGCGGACGACGAAGAAATTCAAAGCCCACCCACCACCCACTTCATAGCCACTGTCGAAAGCTTACACGACGTGCTCGATTTCGACTCCGAAGACATCGACGGTATGGACGACGATGTAGGAGACAACAATGAACCAGCACCTATAGGACGCTGGACAACCTCATCCCATGATGTATACATGGTGGATACACCTAAAGGAAATGAAGACGAGGAACAACGGGACGCTACGAAGGATAAATCCCTCGAAAAGCAGTCAAAACGGCAACGTTAACGCCGAACAAAGTCCCGCCTCTACAAAGACCCAGCCATAGAGCAGAAATGAACCGGTGGACAACGAACAAGCTTATCGAGCAATCGTCCGAACAAGACAACTTGGATAAAGAATCATTCCCGGCGAAGACAACAGTCCGGAGGACCTCACGCCGGACAAACCATTGGAGCAAAATGACCTTCCGAGAAAAGGCTCACATCGCTGCGAGCCTGAAAAAGCGTATGAAGCGGAAGCTCAAAACAGCGGAAGATGCACTCAGAGTTAGATGGAGCAAAGTATTCAGCACCGCAGGTAAATGCGGCTGACGATCGTCCGAACAAAGAGCTACCCGAAAAGAAAGCTACTGCCCAAATTGACGAGGAGGCCTTAGAGCCCCCGCAATTAAAAAGCAAGAAGGCCACCCGGTCGGATGGGCGACCCACGGCAAAAGAGAGAGCGGTGAATGGCGCCAAGACACAAGCCAATATGCGATCCGCATAAGGATTCACACAAGAGGATGGCCCGATTAGGTCCATCTATGGGCCAAGAAAGCAGGCTCACAAAGCAATGCACACGCCAACATTCAAGATCACGGCACACCCAAATATAGGGGCGCCACACACCCCCTATGTTTCACCGATGAGGTGCTGGATCATGAATTTCCAGCGGGATTCAAACCCGTAAACATAGAGGCATACGACGGAACAACAGACCCTGGAGTCTAGATCGAGGATTACATCGTCCACATACACATGGCTAGAGGAGACGATCTCCACGCCATAAAATACTTACCCCTTAAACTCAAAGGGCCAGCTCAGCATTGGCTTAAAAGCCTCCCCGAAAATACCATTGGAAGCTGGGAAGAGCTCGAGGACGCATTCCGGGCAAACTTTCAGGGGACTTATGTCCGCCTCCCGGGATGCGTACGATCTAAGTCACATAACTCAACAGCCGGAGAGTCAGCCCGAAAATTCTGGAACAGGTTCCTTATTAAAAGAACCAAATAGTCGATTGTTCGGACGCCAAGCCTTAGTAGCTTTCAAACACAACGCTCGAGACGAATGGCTCGCCAGACACCTCGGCCAAGAAAAGCCAAGAACAACGGCCGCATTAACAAGCCTCATGACCCGCTTTTGCGCGGGAGAGGACAGCTGGCTGGCTAGATGCAGTAGCAGCGACCCGAGTACATCCGAAACCAGGGATGGAAATGGGAAATCACGGCGCAGAAAAGATCGGCGCTGGAATAAAGAAAATGGCCCAAATTGTACGGCGGTGAACGCCGGATTCAAAAGCTCTCGGCCGAACAACGAAACACTTCCCCTAAAGGATAACAGTGATGAGCTATCCAACCTAAACAAGATTCTGGATAGACTGTGTCAAATACATGGTACCTCCGGGAAGCACGCAAACCATACCCACAGAGATTGTTGGGTCTTTAAGCAGTCCGGCCCGACTTAATGCCGAACACTAGGGGCTCGACACACCAAGGGAAAATGATGAAGAGCACCACAAGCAGAGCCCCGGAAAAAAAAAGAATTACCCACAAAAGGTTAAAACAGTAAACTCACTTCACGTGATCAAAGGGAAAAAAGCAGAGCGGGCGCCCACTAAGAGGCGCGTCGCACATTGGTTGTCGAAACCAATCACCTTCGACCATCAGGGACTATTCGATAATATCCTAACGCAGGATGGACTGCCTTGATATTGGATCCTATAATCGACGGATTCCAATTTACACATGTCCTCATGGATGGCGGCAAGTGACATAAACACGATATATCAGGACACAATCCAGCGGGATGGGGATAAACCCAACCAAAATTCGCCGTAGCAACACCTCCTTTAAAGGAGTCTTGCCTGCCCATACTTCCTCCGCACGGCTCCATAATCGCTAGAAGTTGTGTTTGGTTCATCCGACAACTTCCGTCGCGAAAAGGTTACTCTTCCATATCACCCCGCTTAAAGGTAGCCATCAAGCACTATTGGGACGCGAGGCTTTACGCCGCTTTTAACTAATACCGCATTATGCATCTCTAACACTTAAAATGCCCGGTCCACGCGGCATCATCTCCTTAAAAGGAAGTATTAAGTGTTACTCGAGCATCGGAAAATCGGGAGATCGCCTTGACAGCCCGCTGGCTATCCGGCTCTGCTAGGCAAAGAACCTGAATTGGTCATTCAAACCCCAGACACGGCTAGACCAGTTCGGCGCCTACTTGCGGCATACCCCCATACGAGGGGCCGCATGCATGTATAACAAGAGACATTAAAGCTCCATCTTATTCACTTCTTCGAACCGTACTTCTTTATTTGATATTAAGTACATTTTTCGCACGATCCTTTTTCTTTTCAAACTAAGTTCCTTTCTTTTACAGATGAACAAGGTGCTACACCCGTCCAGGATACGGCACAACGGAGACACAGGCGCAGACGTGCATTAGGGACCCGTTGCAAGGATTATTTTCAGATTAAGACCCTGCGTAAACCTTTTTTCACTGTCTCTTGTTGATATACATTCCCCCAGTTCCTTAAATATAACTGAGGAGGAGGCTGGTGCTTTGGCATTGGCCGCACCAGAATTTTTGCGCGTACCTAGACACACAGGGCTTAGGGCCTTATTTTGCCCATTTTCATAAAGACGAATACCTTAGGGAGTATTCAGCGTCTCGAGTTAGGGCCTTATATGCATCAGCTATGAATCATGTCTTTGGTCAAATGTTGGGTTGCCCGGCTTCCTCGTGTTTGCTGCCTTTACGTTCCGCTTTCACGGCTAGCTTAACGCGGCACTGGAGAACTATCGCGATTGTGCCCCGGTTCGCCAAAGGAGCACCTCAAGAGAGAAAGCCAAAACTGACTTTCATGATATAGCGAGAGACTGGTCAACCACTCGATGACTCACAGGAATGTTTAGAATTCCTCCGCATTAACGGCGATTGGTTTTCGATTCAGGCACATACGCACTCAATTCGAGAGTGCGGTGCCCCGTGGGCTATATAGTAGCCCCACCCTCGAACTCCTATGGCTAAGTGAAAGTGATAAAGCATTATAGTCCGGTTGCCTGGTTTGTTACGCTACCACCTCCTTAACAGACCAAGACGTTGGATTAAGTGTGAAAAAGCGCTTTTTAGAACACCCCGCACTATGTGCGTGGGGCTGAAAGCCAAGGACTGCCATCTTTTAGGTTATATACACATATACATAAACGGCCGCACAGGAGTAGTTTACTACTTGAACGCACAAGTATAAAAAGCACTTATATTACATTGAAACATCGTTTTACGAATAATACATGTCATTCAAACATAATATCCTTCGAGCACTCCGCCTCTTATTAAACGAGCGCCCGCAGACTTCTTCAAAGTAGTGCTCGGCAGTACTAAACCTCGTCTCAATCCCGGATGCAACGTAAGTGGCCTTCATCTCTGCCCAGTATGTCTTGACACGGGCAAGAGCCATCCGCTCTCCCTCAATACATGCCGATCGCTTCATCGCATCGATACGCGGCACCGCTCCAAGAAACTGCTGCACTACACCAAAATAGCTCTTGGTGGGGTCCGTCTGCCACAAGTGAGTCAAGACATGCTTCATGGCCAATCCGGACAATCGATTCAGCTCGGCCCACTCGGCCAACCGATCGGTCGATGGCTTGAGGACGCCTCGAGTATGGAATTGCGACCGGTATAGCTCTTCCCTTTGTGCCCCTTCTCGCCCCGGAAGTGCTCAACCGCTGGCCCACAGCGCTCGGCACCAAGTCAATATAAGCATCCTCTAAACTCCATAATTTATCCAACGGAGCATACTTTGATATATGTATATTTCCTCCGCAGCGTAAACGGTTTTCCAGCTGCAATTGCTCGGCCGACTCAGCTCCTCCTTGGCAGCTCTCAAACCGATTGGGCATTCTTGGTTTCGGCGGCGGCCTTCTTTAGGCCCTCCTGTTCCGCTTTGATGCTCTTTTTTCAAGAACCTCGCAGCGATCGGTAGCATTCCTTAACCTTTTGGCCATCTCGCCATCTCCCCTTTGCTTCGCAAAGGAGCAGCCCGTTCAGCTTCTAGCTCTTCTACGCCTTTAAAGCAGCCGCATTACTACTTGGCTTGCTCTTTCGCTCGGGCAAGTTCTGCCTGCAGCTCCTCAACGGCAGCGGCACCATCTCGCATTAAAGCATACCAACAAGAAGACATGTGTGTCAAGCTCCCTTAACAGGTGTCCACATAGAAGTCGTGATACCTTGTGACTTGTCAAACCGTTTATTGACCCGGTAGCGATGTCCGCATTCGCCTTCGGGCTGTTGCCGCTTCAGTTCGGCATATTCATCGATCCGGATGGCCTCCAGACGCCCGCCACCTGATTAGGAGCGGCGATATGTTAAATCTTAGATTTGATCCTCGGCACGTCACAATTTTTGACAACATACCGAGTCTCAGGGCTACTATCTATACATGGCGCATTTTATATGCATAATCGCTGCCAGGTACATTATCTTTATGCATTACCTCAAACCCGTCCAAGGTAAGCTTCGACGGCCGAATCCGAACTCTCGCGGATGCAATTCTTTCAATCACCATACCCATTAGAGCACGGTGATCTTCGAGATAGCCGCCGCCCGAGCAAATCCTCGGCTCCTCCGACCGCACACCACTTGGCGCTGGACCTTCCGCCCTGCCGGACTTGGGGAACCCTACATTTACACCTCCGGTCAGTCCGGCTTACATGAGGGTGCAACAGGTGGAGGCATTTCACTCTCCATCATCTCCTAAGAAGATCCTCAAGACGAGCTCTGCTGAGAAGGGTTGAGGTCCGAACTACAAGGTACAATTTCGTTATCTTCATAAATAAATATAGGGATGTTCCTTATTTACAAAACCCTTCGCTTTTACTTACGGCTCATCGGAGGGCTGATCCCCTTGGGGGAAATAGTGCGGTGGACTACTTCCCAACACGGACTCTCCGCTGAAGATTCCCTTCCTTTCTTTGAGGCCTTGACCTCGGATCTTACAGCGGTCCTCTTCTCTCCTCGGAAGGTGGGACTCTTAATCCCTCCTTCCTTGATAGCCTCCTTCGCAGAGGCGGTTGCTCCCCCTCCTCCCTTCGCCTTCTTCAAAAGGCGCGACCTTCAACATCTTGGTCAACTTGGGATCCGGCGTGGTCTCCGGAGGAGGAGCCGGACATCTTATCAACTTTGCCTTTGGCTATCCACTCTGTTCAAGAAACGGCTCTTTAAAAGGGCATATATATATAATAAATGAATGAACAGCTTGTCCGGTTCTGTGACTACTTACTTGAGCATCTGGGCGATTGCAGCTTAGTCCTGCGCCCTCGGTCAAGTCCGGACACTTCTCTCATGATCCAAGAACAGTTTATACATCTCCACAGGCGTCGTGCCCATAAAATTTTGGAGAGCTCGTGGTCCCTCCGGATTGAATTCCCACAAAGTGAGGGGGCGATGTTTGCAGGCTGAAGACGCCGGATCACACAACCTGCACCCATCGCAACCAGAGATTGATCCCTCTTCCCGGAGATCTCAATACGGCCTTCGCAAGGTGGGAACGCCCTGACAACCCCGCTTGAGCCCTTGTTGACCCATGATGCCGGCCTTGTTCTGTGGCATGGACCTGGAGCGAAGGCAGGAGCGCCACCATTTGGTGCCCCTAGGAGCGGTGATATAAACCTACTCCCATTGCCATAAACCAAGCTCCTCTTGAAAAGAGCCCTCGGCCACGGAGCACCAGCGCATTTGCTTATGACCGCCACTCCAGACTCGCTTGCTGCCCCTTGATCGCCTTTTGGTTCCACCTTGAAGGTCTTGAGCCACAATCCAAAGTGAGGGGTAATATGGAGGAAGGCCTGACATACAACGATGAATGACGAGATATGGAGGATGGACTCGGATTCAAGTCATGGAAATCAAGCCCATAATAAAACATGAGCCCCGCACAAAAGGGTCCGGCGGAAGCCTAAATCCGACGGAAGTGAGATTTATGAACACCACGTTCTCGCCGGGCTCAGGAGTGGGAATGACCTGCCTGAGCAGTAGCCTATGCGAGATCTCGCCGGTTAGATACTGGGCGCTCAGAAGTTTTAGTACGCCTTCCTCTCAGTAACGGAGGAAGACATCCATCGGCCGTCTTTGGTCGGAGTCGGACATCGCCGAAAGTCCGAAGCGCCTGAATCTGAAGCTTTGGGTGTTGGAACTCAAGCGAGGCTAATTCGATGGAGGGTGTAAAGAGAAGAGGGCCTTGGTCTCACTATAAAGAGGTCGAATACCAAGAGCCCACCCGTGGTCGCATTAGGACTCGCCTATGATAGAGAAGGCAGGCCAACGGGCACGGTTGGGTTACCCACGTCCGTATTGATGAGAATCCGGAATAAGGGGGCACGATCTACAGCTTTGATAAGACGTGCCAGAAACCTTCTCGCTAAACACGCTGAGGTGGAGCGATAAAAAAGCGATTCATATGAAGGCCTAGCCGTGGTGTGATGTCACGCCCGGCGTGAATACGTCGAGGAGATCAAATGCGAAAATTATTCTCTCTACGGTGTTATGTGGAACTTGTTTTGCGAGCGGACACTATCCCGGTGTTCACAATCTTCTACAAATTATTCGGAGGAAGAACCCGCCTTGCAATGCCGAATAAAATATGCGCCGGACCCATCGTCATTGAAGCTGGTTCAAGGGCTATCGAGGAGTTCCGGACTAGGGGTGTCCGGATAGCCGAACTATCATCATCAGCCGACTCCAAGACTATGAAGATACAAGATTGAAGACTTCCTCCCGTGTCCTGGATGGGACTTTCCTTGGCGTGGAAGGCAAGCTTGGCGATCTGGGATATGTAGATCTCCTACCATTGTAACCGACTACGGTAACCCCTAACCCTGTCGGTGTCTATATAAACCGAAGGGTTTTAGTCCCAGAGGACGCAACAACAATCATACCATAGGCTAGCTTCTAGTGTTTAGCCTCTTTGATCTCGTGGTAGATCTACTCTTGTAACACACATCATCAATATTAATCTAGCAGGGCGAGGGTTTTACCTCCATCAAGAGGGCCCAACACAGGTAGAACATCGTGTCCCTTGTCTCCTGTTACCATCCGCCTAGAAGCACAGTTGAGACCCCTACCCGAGATCCGCCGGTTTTGACACCGACACCCCCAATACAGAGGAGGTGGAGTTTCTTCTTATCCCCGCCTCAGCTGGAAGGAATCTACCTCGTCAGCCATCGGAAGACAAGGGTATGACGGCCTTGCACCGGGGGCCTCTCCTGGTCCCCTGGTCCACCGTCTCAGGCCCCCCATCCTTTCCGGATGGGGCGGCCTCCTCTTCTTCTTCTTCCCCTTTGGGGGAGGAGTATTCCTCGTCCTCTTCGGACGAGGTTTTTTGGCGCAGCCTTACGTCGGAGACCCTTTTGGATCCCTGGGGCCTTCTTATCCGCCTTCTTCTCCGGCAACTTGTAGGGCGCCGGGACCAGCATCTTCGTCAGGAGATTAGTAGCTGGGCTTTCTGGCAGTGGAGCCGGACAGTCTATCTGCTCCGCTGTCTCCACATAATCCTGCACAAATATACACAATTACTTAAGGTTTCCCCATGAATACATTGGGAAGAACCGAACCTGGTGGCAGCCTGGGAACTCACCTGAATAGGATGTCGCGCGACATGGAGCCCACGGTCCTCGGATATGAGAGGAGGTACTTCGGAGGCCTTGAACAACACCTTCCACACGTTTTTGTGCTTCATGCCGTAGAGCCTCTGGAGCGTCTGGTGTTTAGCCGAGACGAACTCCCACAAATTGAATGCCCGCCTTTGGCACGGCAGAATCCGGCGAACGAGAATGACCTGGCTTGATGTTCTTGTCCTTCATGCCCTTGATGAGTTTATGAGCCGGTCAGCTCTGTAGATTCGCCCCATAACAGGCCCTTCTGTTCCCAGGAGGTGAGCCGCATAGGGGTTCCAGATCATGAACTGGGGCCGCCACCCAGCTTGGCATCGCGGCTCGGTGATGTAAAACCACCCGACTGCCACCCCTTCACGGTTTCCGCAAAGCGAGCCATCGAGCCAGGTGGACGTTAGGGCATCTTGCCCACCATGGCTCCTCCGACTCCGCTTGTTGGCGCTCCACGATCTTTGGCTTCACGCAGAAGATTTGCAGCCACAAGTCGAAATGAGGCTTGATGCGGAGGAAAGCCTCGCATCTGACGATGAACGCCGAGATGTTGAGGGCCGAAGTTCGGGCTAGATCATGGAAATCTAGCCCGTAGTAGAACATGAGCCCGCGGACGAAGGGGGGGAGTGGAAACCCCAGTCCACGGATGAAGTGGGCAAGAAACACGACCCTCTCGTGGGGTCCTGGAGTTGGAATAACCTGCCCGCCGTCTGGTAGCCGGTGCGCTATGTCTGTGGCCAAGTATCCGGCCACCCGAAGACTTGCGATATTCTTCTCCTTCACGGTGGAAGCCACCCATTTGCCTCCTGCTCCGGACATGCTTAACTGTGCGAAGAAGACTTGGACTAGGGCGCAGCTCGAGGAGGCAAGAGTGGGCAGAGGAGGAAGAAGGCATGGGTAAGAATGGGGAATTATTATCCCTTTATAGAGGCGACGAAAGCGGTGCACCTCCCCACTAGCCTGTTGTGAATCGCTTACTTCCCAAGCGCCACGATTGATGGCACGGGGGGATTACCCATACCCGTATTGATGAGAATCCCGCGATAAGGGGACATGATCTCTGCTTTGACAAGATGTGTCAAGGAAACCGCCTCGCAATATGCGCTGTGGCTGGTTGCGGAAAAAAGGTTCGAATAATGACCCGACCGCAAGGACATGTCACGTCGATTAGAAAGTTGTTAGCTGAAGTATCGTTCTCTCTACGGTGGTATGTGAAGATCATTTTGCAGATCCGGACACGGTCTATCTGTTCGATATTAACCTTGGAGTATTCGGAAGGAGGAACCCGCCTTGCAATGCCGAAGACAAGACTGTGCGCCAGACTCATCGTCATTGAAGCCTGGTTCAGGGGCTACTGAGGGAGTCCTGGATTAGGGGGTATCCGGACAGCCGAACTATATTCATCGTCCGGACTATTGAAGTGTGAAGACTCAAGACTTTGGCCCGTGTCCGGATGTGACTCTCCTTTGCGTGGAAGACAAGCTTGGTGATCCGGATATTATGTTTCCTTCCTTGTAACCGACTCCATGTAAACCCTAGCCCTCTCCGGTGTCTATATAAACCTGAGAGGATGGTCCTTCGAAGGCCGATCACAATTACAATCATACCATCATAGGCTAGCTCTTAGGGTTTAGCCTCTACGATCTCGGGGTAGATCTACTCTTGTACCACTCATATCTTCAATATTAATCAAGCAGGAAGTAGGGTAATACCTCCATCGAGAGGGCCCGAACCTGGGTAAACATTGTGTCCCTTGCTTCCTATTACCATCAGCGTAATACACACAGATCGGGACCCCCTACCCGAGATCCGCTGGTTTTGACACCGATAACCTCCTCTTCATTCATGGAGAGAGCCATCAGAACAAACCTACACTTCCAACTTACATTTTCTGAGAGAGAACCACCTACTCAATTGTTGAGACCAAGATATTCCATTCCTACCATATGAATCTTGATCTCTAGCCTTCCCCAAGTTGCTTTCCACTCTAATCCTCTTTCAACCAAATCCAAATCTTGTGAGAGAGAGTTGAGTGTTGGGGAGACTATCATTTGAAGCACAAGAGCAAGGAGTTCATCATCAACACACCATTTGTTACTTCTTGGAGAGTGGTGTCTCCTAGATTGGCTAGAGTGTCACTTGGGAGCCTCCGACAAGATTGTGGAGTTGAACCAAGGAGTTTGTAAGTGCAAGGAGATCGCTTACTTCGTGAAGATCTACCGCTAGTGAGGCAAGTCCTTCGTGGGCGACGGCCATGGTGGGATAGACAAGGTTGCTTCTTCGTCGACCCTTCTTGGGTGGAGCCCTCCGTGGACTCACGCAACCGTTACCCTTTGTGGGTTGAAGTCTCCATCAACGTGGATGTAGGATAGCACCACCTATCAGAACCATGGCTCAAAAATCACTGTGTCTCCAAATTGCGTTTGATTTCTCCAAACCCTTCCCTTTACATTCTTGCAAGTTGCATGCTTTACTTTCCGCTGCTCATATACTCTTTGCATGCTTGCTTGAATTGTGTTATGATTGCTTGACTTATGCTAAGTTAGCTAAAATCTGCCAAGAACTAAAATTGGGAAAAGTATAAGTTTTTATTTGGTCAAGTAGTCTAATCACCCCCCTCTAGACATACTTCCGATCCTACACTCTGCCACTTGCACCATCTCCACCATGGGCTGGTTCTCCTCCACCATCAGTGCTCGGCAGCGCCTTCTCTGTTCGCGACTCGTGCTGCTGCTCGCCTTCGTGCTCATGCCCCGAACACCATTCAGATGCTAGCCATACGTTACCCATAGGCATACCTGATACATTGTCATTGCATTGCCTATGCACTGCCCATATGATGGTCGGGTAATCTTGCACTGGCCGAAAAATGGCTATTCACTACCCATGCATTAGTCAGCTTCAACTTGTTCATTACCTTGCCTGCACACGACGCATACATCTGTCAGGTGCTCTGTAGTGACCCGACCCAAAATCGGTCAAGTCTCTGTGTAGCTGTACCATCCCAAGATCATGCTGGCACACACAGTACATTGATGAAATAATCAAAGTTCAATCACACCTGAATTTATTACACGATTCTCATATCGAGTCTTTATTACAATAGAATAAATTCGTCAAGGCCAACTCATGAGAAATGTACTAAATAAAGTCATGCGGGCGTAGAAGAATAGCGAGTCCATCCGACTCCATAGGGCAATCGCCAAGCGTGGATCGTAGCCTCACTCCTGATCGGAATACTCCTCTGCAACATAAGACGTTGCAGCCGTGTAGGTCAGCATTTTGAATATGCTGGCAAGTCATGAAGAGAGAATAACAATAAAAATTACTAACACTATATGCAATTTGGCTGTGGGGCTCTAAGTTTCATTATTTTGCGAAAAAACCAGTTTTTTCCTACAACAATGGACTTGTTTGCAAATACTACAAAATTGTTGGTAGTTATTGAGATGGTTCCGCCAACCAATGTCTCATTCCCAATTATTAAATAATCCCCTCAATTAATTTATAAATTTTGGTGTTGAGATATCCGAAATACTCCAAGTTCCAGAGGCTCAAATTGTCCGTAACCGGGGACACGGCTAACCGATTAGATCTTCACTCTGCAGAGGTTTGCGACTTTACCCATAAGATTCGTTCCCTCCTTTAAGTCTTCGCACTTCATGGTGTTTGAAGACGGACGAACGTAAACAGGGTCTTCCGAAGAGTTCCTCGGCCACCGCAGCATCCATCCAATCCTACCGTTCTTCTACATCTCGTAGCACCGTCCGCCAGAGTCACAACTAGGGTTGACCAAGCCGAGAGCCCATAATGGCTTGCGGCTGCATGGTAAGCTTCCGGTCAATGGGGTATCCATCCGTCTCTTCGTGGCTGGGTGAAGCTTTCCGCAAGATGTCATGGCGCTTCTCCATGCATCCCGCCAACTGCTGGTTTTCTCCGAGGTGCCCGGCCAACCATCCTCCACCCAAGATGGTGAATTTTGAAGTCCATCTTGAGCTTGAAGTCATGGGGTTGTCATCATCTTGACTCTCACATCTCCCTTATGAATCACTCAACCAACCCCGCCTACGAGCATAGCAAAATAAACTACTTCGTCCCGGCAATGGTAACAAGGGAATTGGGTTCATCCTACCTCATGATACTACTCAAGAACATAACTTCAAATTCTCCTAGTGCATGCATTGTGGGGAGGTATAATTCTAATGCAAAAAAATCATAGGCATAGTAAAAGAAAAATATGATCAATGACTTGCCTTGCTGACGATCTTCGAAAGCTAGGGACTCGTGGTAGCAAGCTTCGCACTCCGGAAATTCTACCGAGACAAACAACAATCATATAAGCATAAGAGCATACAATCAACTAACACAACAGCATGCTAACATAAAACACACAAAACAACCGGACCAAAAACCCAAAGAAAACTCGAAGAAATCCAAATCAATGTTTTCACCACATCAAACATCAACCAAGAAATAGTTTTACACAACCAAATTTTTCTTAACAGAACTTAAGCATGGGTTTTTGCTAACTAACAGAAGGGAAAACATCATTCAACTAGGAGCAAAAAGAATCACATCAAAAGCTATTATAGAACTCCTATTATGCCTATAACAATCCTAGCAAGAAAAAAATAAAATAAAAATTTTATTTATTGTAAATAAAAGTTCATGTTCTAAAACTACAGAAACTAACCTAAAATAAACTATCACATAGGAAAATAAAATTATTTGCTAAATAAAACAATAGGAAAACAGTAGCTAGTTAAATAAATAAGAACCACATGATTTTGATTAAAACTATTTTTTATTAAATCTAAAATGCCCAAATAAATTCCCTACGGTTAGGCAAGGTCAAAATAAAGTAGAGACAAAAAGAATCACTGAAATAAAATAATCCTAACTCATTTTATAGCAGAATAACTAATCTGTCTAAATCTAAAATAAACAATTTCTATAAATTTTAACATGACTAAACATATTTTATACAGAAACTACAACAAATTTGCAAACCAACAAAAAAAGAATCAATTAAAAATATTAAGTAACCTAAAAGATATGGATTTTACAAAACTGAAACTATTCTGTTTAAAAACAGAAACGAAAAAAAACAACTAAAAGAAAACTGACGCTAATGGGCCTATCTAACGCATCGGGCGTCAAATAACTAAAATGCGCCCGAGGGATTAAACCGAGTCGGGCCGGTCCAACTAAACCGTTAATTAACCAATTATACCGTAAATAAAACCGGGTCTTTTTTAAGTTAAACCGTACCCCTTCGGGGATCTAATCTAGACCCTACGTTTAGATCGGACGGTGGGGCATCTCAGCTGACTTACGCGGTGGTTGGCGGCGACGGGCGGCTTCGGGCGGGCGACGGTGCGGTGGCTCCGGTGGTCGGGGACGACAGCGGAGGCCTTCTCCATGGTGCGGGCGGAGCGAGGAGCTTCGGGTGGGTCGTGGAGCTCTGGGGATCGGAGGCGGCCGGGCAGGCAAGCGCGGGCGGGCGGCGGGCGGACTCCGGCGAGCGATGCGGGCGAGAGCGAGGTTGGCGAGGGGAAAGCAGGGAACGGGTCGTGGGGGGTGGGGTTTATATAAGGGGGCCTCGACTTGGGCGAGGGGGCGGATCGGGATGGCGATCCCGGGATCCTCGGGATTCGCCGGCGGGCGGCGCGCGGGTTGGCTTTGGAGTGGCGTGGGCGAGGGAAAGGAGAGGTGGGTCCGGGGCGTCGGGAGAGGGGAGAGGCGTGGCGACGGGCGACCGAGGGGAGGCGTTTGGCGGCTCGGATTAGCTGGCACTGGCTGGGCTGCGCCTGGTTGAGCTGCGTCGCCAAAGGGCTGGTCACACTGCGCTGGTGGGCTGCCTCGGCGTTGGCTGGGCCGGTTGGCCTGGCTGGCGCCTCGGGTTTATTTTACTTTTTTTTTGAATTAAAGAGAGAGAGAGAGAGAATAATATATATATATATATATATTATATAGGACATATATATATCAAAATGATCAGGGGAATATTCCCTATAATTTGAACATTTTTCCAGGGGCAAAACTCAAACTTAAAAAAAAACATTTTTCTAAAATCCCAAATGAAATCAAAATTTGAATTCAAACTTTTTGGCAATGTTTTTCATCTGACATTTTTGGAGTGTCATGTTTACTCATCTCATACCTTTTCTCAAGTATTTGTCAGGCATAGTTTTGAAATAATTTTCAACTGCCAATTTGAATTCAAATTCCAACAACTCAAAAACTTCGGAAACTTCAAATGCCACTCAATTTCAAACAATATGCATAGATGCTTAGCTATAATTGTAAAACATTCCAAATAGGAAATTTGGGATGTTACAAACCTACTCCATTTTAAGATGAATCTAGCCCTCGAGATTCGGGTTGGCTAACAAATAGGTGCGGGTGGTCTCGGCGGAGGTCTTCTTCTCGCTCCTGTGTGGCTTCCTCCTCGGAGTGATGCCTCCACAGCACCTTGCAAAACTTGATGATCTTCTTGCGGGTGACTCACATTCGCAGTCTCGAGAATCTCGGACGGGTTTCTCCTCATAAGTCGAGATCATGTCGAGCTGTATGGCCTCTAGGGCACTGTGTCTCTCAACGGAATATCGGCCATGTCGGCATGGCATTTCTTCAGCTGAGAAACATGGAAGACATCATGAACTCCGGACAATCCTTCCGGCAATTCCAACTTGTAAGCAACTTCTCCACGACGTTCGAGGATTTTGTAGGGGCCAATGAACCGGGGTGCTAACTTTCCTTTGACACCACCGAAGCTCTTGATTCCACGAAGTGGAGACACACGAAGATATGCCCGGTCTCCGCTTGTAAGTTACTTCCTTCGTTCTTTGTCGGCATAACTCTTACGCTTCGACTGAGCTACCTTGAGCCTATCTCGAATCAGCTTAACTTTCTCTTCGGAATCTTTGATAAGGTCGGGACCGAAAAGTTTTCGATCTCCAACACCATCCCACAGCAATGGTGTTCTGCACCTCCTTCCGTATAGAGCTTCGAAAGGGGCCATCTTCAGGCTGGTCTGATAAATGTTGTTGTATGAGAACTCCGCGTATGGCAAATTATCATCCCAGCTAGACCCATAGTCTAGCACAAGCTCTCAACATGTCCTCCGGGATCTGGTTGACTCTCTCGATCTGTCCATGCATGCGTGGATGAAAAGCTGTCTTCAACTCTAGCCTCGCACTCCAAAGTTTCATGCAACTGATTCCAAAACTTTGAGGTAAATTGTGTTCCTCTATCGACACGATACTCCTCGGAACTCCATGCAGACATACGATCCTGGTCATGTATATCTTGGCTAACTTTAGCTGGTATAGGTAGTCTTCACGGGAATGAAATGAGCTACCTTGGTCAAACGATCAACCACTACCCAGATGGAATCATAACCTGAGCGGGTCCCGGGTAATCCTTGATAAAATCCATTCCAAGCTTTTCCCATTTCCACTCGGGAATCGGCAAAGGTTGAAGTAACCCCGCTGGCTTCGATGTTCCGCCTTTACTCGCTGGCAAACATCGCATATTGCTACGTGACTCGGCAATATCCTTCTTCATACCTGACCACCAGAAACTATTCTTCAAATCCAGATACATCATGGTGTTACCGGGGTGAATCGAATACGGTGAATCATGAGCCTCTTGAAGAATTAGCTTCCTGAGTTCGGGATCATTGGGTACATAAAATACTATCCTCGAACCATATAGCTCCGTATTCATCCTTACGAAACCCTTTAGCTTTTCCTTCATTCATCCTTTTCTTTATCTCATCAATTTCCTTGTCCGACTTCGGGCTTCCACGAATTCTTTTCGGCCAAAGTGGACTGAACTTCCAGAGTTGCAACATATCCTCTCGGAACTATCTCCATCGAAGATCTCTCGAGGTCATCGACTAACTCTGGGTAATCCTCCCGCTATAAGAGTATTCACATAACTCTTACGGCTCAAGGCATCTGCTACAACATTAGCCTTTCACGGGTGGTAAGGCAATCTCATGTCATAGTCCTTGATTAACTCTAGCCATCTCCTCCGCACGAGGTTCAACTCGATTCTGCGTGAAAATATACTTCAAGCTCTTATGATGCGTGTAAACATCACAACGGTTTCCGATAAGGAAATGTCTCAGTGTCTTGAGTGCATGCACCATCGCTGCTAACTCCAAATCATGTGTGGCATAATTCATCTTGTGTGGTCGTAGCTATGCGGAGGTATAAGCTACAACTTTTCCTTCCTGCATGAGTACTCCTCCGAGTCCACAGCGAGAAGCGCCACAATATACCTGGTAATCCTTGTGTATGTCCGGCAAAATCAATCTTGGGGCTGTAACCAAACGCTTTCTTCAATTCCTCGAAACTGGCTTCACAATCCTCGGTCCAAATGTACTTGGCGTCCTTCTTCAACAGCTCAGTCATGGGCTTGGCAATCTTTGAGAAATTCTCAATAAACCTCCGATAATATCCTGCGAGTCCGAAAAACTGCGGATCTCCTTGACTGAGGTGGGCGACTGCCAATCGGTGACTGATACAACCTTGGCGGGGTCAACTGCTATTCCTTCTCCTGAAATAACATGTCCGAGGAATCCGACTTCCTTCAGCCAAAATTCACATTTGCTGAACTTGGCATACAACTGATGTTCTCGAAGTTTCTCCAGAACTAGACGCAAATGTTTCCTTATGCTCTTCCTCGCTCTTGGAGAAAATCAGTATATCATCGATGAACACCACGACAAACTTGTCCAGATATTCCATAAATACCTTGTTCATCAAATTCATTAAGTATGCAGGGTCATTAGTCAATCCGAATGACATGACGGTATACTCATATAAACCATACCTGGTGGTGAATGCTGTTTTAGGTATATCCTTTTCACGGATCTTCAACTGATGATACCCTGATCGAAGATCGATCTTGGAGAATACCTTGGCTCCAACTAGCTGATCAAATAGGTCATTAATCATCGGCAGAGGGTACTTGTTCTTGATGGTCACGCTGCTCAGCGAGCGATAATCCACAACCATTCTCGAGGTTCCATCCTTCTTCTCTACCAAAAGAACTGGGGCTCCCCAAGGTGACGGAAGCTTGGCGAATATATCCCTTCTCCAATAGCTCATTAATTTGATTCTTGATCTCTTTCAAATCGCTCGGGGCATCCGATAGGGTCTCTTGGATATTGGGGCTGCGCCGCAATAACTCAATCAGAAATTCAATGTCTCTGTCCGGTGGCATTCCTGGTAATTCCTCCGGAAACACATCGGGAAAATCTTGCACTATTGGCACTTCCTCCTGATCAACTCCCGTGAGGGAATGCATCTGATTCTTCATCGGGATACGTCTGGATACATACTTGATCCTCTTCTGCTCCGGGGTGGTGAGAAGAATCGACTTGCGGGCACAGTCTATGTTTCCTTCAAACTTTGTCAACCAATCCATGCCTTGGATTACATCCAAGGTCCGGGTTTCCAATACTATGAGGTCTGGCGGAAATTTATGGTTTCCGATGTTGAGGGTTGCATGACAGCCTAAGCTCGCCATCATTTCTCCTCTACTTGAAGCCCGACATGAAGAGGGCTTCTAAGGGTTCTCGTGGGCAACCCGTACTTTTCCACAACTACCCTTGATATGAATGAATGCGTTGCACGAGAATCAAAGAGTACCAATACCGGATGTGAATTTAATAAAAACTTACCAACCACAAGAACCGGCTGATCATAGACATCCTCCATGTCAATGTGGTTCACACGAGCCTGAGGAAAAGGGTTGGGCTTCTTTGTTGAGCTTCCATTGCCGTTTCCATTCCTCAGCTTGGCCTCCGGGCAGTCGGTGGCATAGTGCCCTGTTTTCTGGCACTTGAAACAGGTGATGTGACTCAGATCTTTCTGAGCCGGGGCAGGACGATGTTGGTTGCCATTGCCATTTCCATTGCCTGTCTTGTTGTCCTGGTTGCGGTTGTTCCCATTTCCTCCATGGTTATGTCCTCCATGGTTATGTCCTCCATGGGTGTGATGGGTATGCCCTCCCGATTATGGGGCATAACGGGGCTTCTGCTGAGCTCGAGTTGTACTTCCCTCGCCATACTTCCGCTATGCAACTATCAATCTGCCGCTTTGCTTGCCTTCAAGTATGGTGGCCTTGTCTACCAGCTCCCGGTAGTTGTTGAAAGTAGCCACCATTAGCTGCATTCCCAGCTCGTCATTGAGTCCCTCGAGAAACTTTTTCCTGCTTTGGCAGCATCTGTGGGCCACATCATCCGGGCATAGCAAGCTAACTTGCTGAACTCCATCCACGTCTTGCCCCACAAGACGGTTCCCCTGGCGGAAGTTGCGGAACTCATGCTTCTTGAGACTCATGGCTCCAGTGATACATGAGCAGTGCGGAAAGCTCTGGAACTGATCCCACGTGATGGTGGCGATTGGATTAGTGGCTGTTTAGTTCTCCCACCAAGAGGCTGCAGGTCCATCAAGGCGATGTGCGACAAAGCGCACCTTCTCTGCATCTGCATCCAGCAGTGGCTAACTCCCTTCCGACCTTGCGGAGCCAATCATCGGCCACAATTGGCTCAGTGCTGCTAGAGAACACTGGCGGATTCAGCCTTAGGAAGCGGGTCAAGTTGTCAACATGGGGTGGTGGCGGTGGATTGTTGTTGTTGTTGTTGTTCTGGTTCTGGATGAGCATCTGCATGAGAGCATTCTCGCTGCTTTGGATCACCGGGTGAGCTCCGGCGGAAAGTTGAGACCGGGTCACGTCTCGGAGGCATCTGGTGTTTTGGAGTGGAAGAGAAAATTAGAATAGAACAAGGGTCTAATGAGAAAATATCACTACCCATATGAATGCACAATCATAATCACACCAATCATTTATTCAATCATCTCAAACATGGTTCCATCTCAGATTACAAATTTCACGACTAATCGAAAATAACGGCTCTAAGCGATCGACGGAAAAATAAAATAACATGGCGGTCGGCTAAATGTCTTCATCAATTATCCTTGCGTCCTATGGTGCAGCGTCCTCCGGTGTGGCGTCCTCTGATGCGGCGCCTCCTCTTGCGGCTTTCTTTGGTGGAGCTCTCTTCATAATCCTGATCATTGCTCACGAGGGGTCCGTCATCTCCACTCGGAAAAAGGTCTTCTCCCAGGTCCATCTTTTCCTCTAATGCGGCAACATCCATCTTCAGCTTGTCGACTCTCTCCATGAAATCCTTGATTTCTTCTTCATGGTCAAGGAAGTCTACGTGTGCTTTCTCCTCCAGTTCAGCTTCACGGAACAACAACCTCCTGTGGTACCTTCGAAGTTACTGGTGATGCGGATCTCCTGCTTCCGAGGAGACACTCCAAGTCTTGGACATATGAGAGAATGGAGTCGCCTCTTCACGGTACGGATGATATCTCCATTCCTAGCTCTGCGAGAAATCATCGCGAGGTCGATGGGTCGAGCTTCGCCCTGTACTCTTCTCGGAGATGTCCAAGTGCACGATAAATCGCCATGTCTCTTCCGAGGATCCAATTGAAATCGGTAAACTCAAAGTCAATAGGCTCTGAATGTCCTCCGAAGGTCCTCCCTAGAATGTGCACCTCAATCCTGTAGAGGGTATCCGTCGGAAGCGCATTGATAGGATTCCCGGTGATTGAGGGCAGAGCAATCTTCAGCTTCTTCACGATCTGAACCAGCTTCTTGCCGAGAGGCATCATCTCATCTGGCTGGCAAAACTCCGGTAGCAGAATTGGGATGAACTCGGCGGCCATCTAGAATGTTGAAAATCATAGAGAAGTCAGACATGAACAGGGGAGAATTACGGAATGATAAGGACATAAAATAAATAGTCTCTTCCTATGGCTTTCCGATCCTAGGGGTTACGATCCCTACGATCAGCGTAGCTCTGAATACCATCTCAGAGCGACCCGACCAAAATCGGTCAAGTCTACGTAGCTGTACCATCCCAAGATCATGCTGGCACACACAAAGTACATTGATGAAATAATCAAAGTTCAATCACACCTGAATTTATTACACGCATTCTCATATCGAGTCTTTATTACAATAGAATAAATTCCGGCCGAAGGCCAACTCATGAGAAATGTACTAAATAAAGCTCATGGGCGAGAAGAATAGCGAGTCCATCCGACTCCATAGGGCAATCGCCAAGCGTGGACCGTAGCCTCACTCCCCGATCGGAATACTCCTCGCAACATAAAGACGTTGCAGCCGTGTAGGTCAGCATTTTGAATATGCCCGGCAAGTCATGAAGAGAACAACAATAAAAATTACTAACACTATATGCAATTTGGTCATGTGGGGCTCTAAGTTTCATTATTTTGCTTGAAAAAAGCCAGTTTTTCCCTACAACAATGGACTTGTTTGCAAATACTACAAAATTGTTGGTAGTTATTGAGATGGTTCCGCTAACCAATGTCTCATTCCCAATTATTAAATAATCCCCTCAATTAATTTATAAATTTTGGTGTTGAGATATCCGAAATACTCCAAGCTCGAGGGCTCAAATTGTCCTCAGAATCGGGACACGGCTAGCAAATTAGATCTTCACTCTGCCGAGGTTTTGCGACTTTACCTCGCAAGATTCGTTTCCTCCTTTAAGTCTTCGCACTTCATGGTGTTTGAAGGCGGAACGAACGTAAACAGGGTCTTCGAAGAGTTCCTTCGGCCACCGCAGTACTCCATCCAATCCTACCGTTCTTCTACATCTCGTAGCACCGTCTCGGCCAGAGTCACAACTAGGTTGACTCAAGCCGTGAGCCCATAATGGCTTGCGGCTGCACAGGTAAGCTTCCGGTCAATGGGGTATCCATCCGTCTCTTCGTGGCTGGGTGAAGCTTTCCAAGATGTCATGGCGCTTCTCCATGCATCCCGGCCAACCGCTGGTTTTCTCCAGGGTGCCCGTCAACCGTCCTCCACCCAGTAGTGAATTTTGAAGTCCATCTTGAGCTTGAAGTCATGGGGTTGTCATCATCTGGACTCTCACATCTCCCTTATGAATCACTCAACCAACCCCGCTTCACGAGCATAGGAAAATAAACTACTTCGGCCCGCAATGGTAACAAGGGAATTGGGTTCATCCTACCTCATGATACTACTCAAGAACATAACTTCAAATTCTCCCTACTGCATGCATGGTGGGGAGGTATAATTCTAATGCAATAAAATCATAGGCATAGTAAAAGAAAAATATGATCAATGACTTGCCTTGCTGACGATCTTCGAAAGCTAGGGACTCGTGGTAGCAAGCTTCGCACTCCGGAAATTCTACCGAGACAAACAACAATCATATAAGCATAAGAGCATACAATCAATTAACACAACAACATGCTAACATAAAACACACAAAACAACCAGACCAAAAACCCAAAGAAAACTCGAAGAAATCCAAATCAATGTTTTCACCACATCAAACATCAACCAAGAAATAGTTTTACACAACCAAATTTTTCTTAACAGAACTTAAGCATGGGTTTTTCCTAACTAACAGAAGGGAAAACATCATGCCACTAGGAGCAAAAAGAATCACATCAAAAGCTATTATAGAACTCCTAGTAGGCCTATAACAATCCTAGCAAGAAAAAAATAAATTAAAAATTTTATTTATTGTAAATAAAAGTTCATGTTCTAAAACTACAAAAACTAACCTAAAATAAACTATCACATAGGAAAAATAAAATTATTTGCTAAATAAAACAATAGGAAAACAGTAGCTAGTTAAATAAATAAGAACCACATGATTTTGATTAAAACTATTTTTTTATTAAATCTAAAATGCCCAAATAAATTACTACGGTTAGGCAAGGTCAAAATAAAGTAGTGACAAAAAGAATCACTAAAATAAAATAATCCTAACTCATATTATAGCAGAATTACTAATCTGTCTAAATCTAAAATAAAACAATTTCTAAAAAATTTAAAATGACTAAACATATTTTCTGCAGAAACTACAACAAATTTGCAAACCAACAAAAAAAGAAGCAATTAAAAATATTAAGTAAGCTAAAAGATATGGATTTTACAAAACTGAAACTATTCTGTTTAAAAACAGAAACGAAAAAAATCAACTAAAAGAAATCTGACGCTAATGGGCCTATCTAACGCATCGGGCGTCAAATAACTAAAATGCGCCCGAGGGATTAAACCGAGTCGGGCCGGTCCAACTAAACCGTTAACTAACCAATTAAACCGTAAATAAAACCGGGTCTTTTTTAAATTAAACTGTACCCCTTCGGGGATCTAATCTAGACCCTACGTTTAGATCGGACGGTGGGGCATCTCCGGCGACTTACCGCGGTGGTCGACGGCGACGGCAGCTCGGGCGGCGACGGTGCGGTGGCTCCGGTGGTCGGGGACGACGGCGGAGGCCTCCGTGGTGCTGTGGAGCAGGCGAGAGCTCGGGGTGGGGTCGGTGGAGCTGGGGGATCGAAGGCGGGGGCAGGGCAATGTAAGCATGGGCGGCGGCGGACTCAGCGGCGATTATGGGTGAGAGCGAGGGGTTGGCGAGGGGGAAAGCGGGGGAACGGGTCGAGGGGGGTGGGGTTTATATATGGGGCCTCGACTTGGGCGAGGGGGCGGATCGGGGTGGCGATCCTGGGATCCTCGGGATTCCGGCGAGGCGGCGGTGCGGGTTGGCTTGGAGTGGCGTGGGCGAGAGGAAAGGAAGAGGTGGGTCCGGGGCGTCAGCGGAAGAGGGGAGAGGGGTGAGCGACAGGCGCACCGAGGGGAGGCGCGCCAAGCGTGGCTGTTCGCAGTGGGCTCGGGCGCTGGCACAAGGCTGCTGGCCACGCCGCTGGGTCATTGACTGTGGCTGCCTCAAGGCGCTTTATTGGCCGGTTGTTGGCACACTGGCGCCTGGGTTTATTTCCTTTTTTGAATTAAAGAGAGAGAGAGAGAATAAAATATATATATTTTATATAGGACATATATATATCAAAATGATCTGGGGAATATTCCCTATAATTTGAACATTTTTCCAGGGGCAAAACCCAAACTTAAAAAAAAACATTTTTCTAAAATCCCAAATAAAATCAAAATTTGAATTCAAACTTTTTGGCAATGTTTTTCATCTGACATTTTTGGAGTGTCATATTTACTCCTCTCATACCTTTTCTCAAGTATTTGTCAGGCATAGTTTTGAAATAATTTTCAACTGGCAATTTGAATTCAAATTCCAACAACTCAAAAACTTCTGAAACTTCAAATGCCACTCAATTTCAAACAATATGCATAGATGCTTAGCTATAATTGTAAAACATTCCAAATAGGAAATTTGGGATGTTACATGCTCCTACCTCGCCTACTTCCCCGTCGGTCATCGCTCCTCCACTCGCGAGCACCTCCACACGGCCACGGCTGTCTCCATCCGCGCCCCTCGCCTGCGCCTCGGCCCACTGCCCGACTCGTCTTGCGTCAACTGCTTCGCTAGCTTCAACCGGACACCCTGGCCGCTGCGCACCTCCACCGGCTGCGCCATCCCGGCGCTTTGTTCGGGCCAGTCGCCAGCCGCCTCCTGCGTCCAGCATCCGCGCCAACTTCGATCACGGCTCCGCCTCCGCCTGCCTTGGTCGGCTAAATCGTTCGCAACCACGCCCGCTGGCAGCGGCGCCCAATCGGCTCCGCCTCGCCCGGCCGTCTCACGCTAGCTCCGCCTCCCACCCACGCGCCGGGTCGGCTTGCCGTTCGCCGGCTTCGCCCGCTCGCGTCTCCGCCTCGCCTGGCCGTCACGGGTCGGCTCCGCCCACCCCATTCGGCGTCCTGCCACCTACTCGCTGCCGCAGCCGCGACCCGCCCTTTGGCCCTGCGTCCGACTCGCGGCGTCCACGTCCCGCGTGCTCACCACGGCCGTTTCCGCACCCGGCCATGCCGCTCGCCCCACTCCTGCCGGCTCCAACCGCGCACCACGTCGGCTTAGGCAGGCTGCGTTGTGCTCGGCCACCTCCCGCAAGCCGTCCCTGGCCTCCGCCCGTGTCTGACCCGGCATCGCTCCACCCAATCCGGCCCATCCCCGCGCCGGCTTCGCCTCCGCCAACATGCTCCCTACCGGGTCGCCACGCCCCGGCTCCGCCCGCTCCTCCACCTTGCCCACACGCCGGCTCCGCGCGCCAGTGTCTCATCTGGCATCTCCGCCCACGCATGCCATACGCCGCCCGCGCCGCTCGCGCTCGTCCTCCGGGTCATTGCGAGCAGCCTCCATGCCCGACGTCGCGCCCGGCTTCGGTGTCCGCTCCGCCTCCGCCATGGCGCGCCGGGCAGCTTCGCCGTTCGCCCGGCTCCACCGGCTCCTGGTAGCGTCCCCAAGCTGGCAGCGTCTAGCTCCCAGCGCTGCCCCGAGTTTGGCCGTGTCAGGCTCACCCCGCAACCCGGACGGCCGGCTCCACCTCCAACCCGGACGGCCGGCCCCGCCGCCTGCCTTCCCCGCCAACCCGGACGGCCGGCTCCGCCCGCGACTTTTCCATGTAGCCCGGAGGCTCGGAGGCTCTTGTGAGATGACCCCGGTGTCGATTGTACTAGAGTAGAAGTGCGCTAGTATCCCGAACTTCGTGCAGGCGGTTGCAACACCAGCAGCAAGGCTTGCCTAGTGACCGCCAAAAGGTCCTCGCGGCTCCTTTGGAGCCATTCAAGAACAAAGAGTATTCAAAGGCCCGGCAAGAGGAGCTTGCCGGAAGACCTCTCAAGGCACGAAGGAAACAAGACCCCGGCAAGAGGAGCTTGCCGGGAAGGCTTGATGAGCGACAAGCTACCAAGCGCGACAAGGATTCAGCCGCGGCAAGGTGCTTGCCGCGGCAGGCAAACCTCTCTTCATCTCCGCTCCAGCTCATCCACCAACGCGATCGCCATGGGGCCATTCGAGCGTCGCGTGTCAGAGAGGCTGTGCAGCCAGCGGTAGCGAACAGCGATAAGCGGCGTGACAAGCTTACCATCGTGGCAAGCGGTGGTGCGCCAGCAGTCCCTGTTGCCTTTGTTTATCACGACAGGGGCGGGCATTTATTGATCTTGTCCCTTGCCGTCGAGTTAGGTATAATGCACCGTACCTTTGTACGAAAGTCGGTGTACCAACTACTGCATTTTTCCATTTGTGCCCTCATCTACGTTAAGCCACCTGTGGGAGACCCCTTGAGCCTATAAAAAGGAGGCCCATGCGCAGCGTAGAAAGGGTTCGACTGGTTCGACTCATTCGAGACCACACTCACTCGAGCTAGGTTTTGTAGCTCTCATTGCTCCCTAGCAAGAACACAATACAATCAACCAAGCAGCGATAGGAGTATTATCTCTCCGGAGAGCTCGAAGCTGGGTAAAGCTGCCGTGTGCATCGCCTCGATCTGCTCTTCGTGCAATCTCCGCCCCACACGAAACACAAGGGACTCGGCCCGCCGGTCCCATAGGTGTTCGTGGGTCACGATCAACTTCCCGACATCTTTGGCGCGCCAGGTAGAAGGGCGTCGAGGCTGTGAACCTGATCCGGCGTTCACACGAGCAACATCTTCATCATCTTCATCAACATGCCACTTTGAAGAAGAAGGCTTGGGCGGCAGCGAGCCGTCGCGTCAAATCCACCACCACCGGGAGGCTGACAGTGGTGGGGAAGGCATGGCGGAGGAACAGCGTCGTCGAGGGAGCCTGAGCGCTGCCAAGTCCAAGGACAAAGCGGCGCAGACCTCGGCGTCCGGGATCGCATCAGCGTCCATCTCGGGGAAGCGCGAGACCGACAGCATCATGGTGCTCGCGGCGCCATACGCTCGTTGGATCAAGGCCAGCTGGGGATCCCGAAGCCCTCTCGAGACCAGCATGTGCGCCCAGCATCTTTGGTGCAAGCGGTGTCTGATCGCTGGGCGGGATGCTGCTCCTTCTAACTTGGTTAGAAGTCCGAGCATATCCGCTCCTCGCACCGCACGCCATTGCCACCCACCACTCTAGCGAAGCCTTGGCGAGAGCTCAAGCGCTTCTAGACTACCCTCCAGCGGCCCGACAAAGGTCGGCGAATGGAGAGCCACCATCCAAGTCTCATCGGCCGCCAGCAGCGGCCTCAGCGAGGAACCAACTGCGCATCCTTGCGGCGTGACAACAAAACGCGAGCGGTGGCGGCGAAACCTATGAAGTGCGACCACCATGCACTCTCCATCCAGAAGGCCAAGATCGCCAGGCTTCGTCCGGATCCACACCTCGACAGCGACTCCACCGCGTCGCCGGATCCACGAGCTCGCCGTGATCAGCGCCAAGTTCTTCAAGAAGCGGCAACAAGAAAACGCTTTCGAACTTCGCGCCGGCGCGAAGAAAGCGTGGCGTCAATCCGACCAGCGCTAGGCCAGCTGTCGACATGCAAGCGCCGAGATCCGGTGACTTGCCGTGCAGCGGTAGGTTGCCCTGCGTTCACTCGTGAATGCGCGGCAAGTCCGTGGCCCGACAAGAAAAACTTCCAAGCCAGATGTGCGGAGAAGTATGATGGCGGGGCGCATCCATCGAGTTCCTCGGCATCTACACCATTGTGGTGCCAGGCTGCGGGGGAGACGAGGCGACAAGATCCTGCGCCAACTACTTCCAGCTGGTACTCAAGCCCAATGTTAGATCTGGCTCATGCACTTGCCGGACAGTTCCATATCTTCTTGGGCGAATCTGTGCCATCGGTTTGTCGGCGCCTTCACAGAATGACCACAAACCTCATGGCCAAGAGAGTGACCTTCACCTGCTCGCCCGAAGGAAGGAGAGTCCTAGCGCAAGTTCATCCGGAAGATTCAGCCGTGTGCACTACAACATCCCGGATGTCCACACCACGCGCGGTGATCGGTAGCGTTTCATCGAGCGTCTTGAACCGCAGGATGAGGGAGGAGATGGTGATGTGCAAAGTCAAGGACGTCAGTGAGCTGTATGCCATGGCCGACAAATGTGCACGTGCTGAGGAAGGAAGAAGACTCCAGGAGAGAATGCAGAAGCAGGATCTGACAGTGAGGAGACCGCCCCGGCAAAGAAGAGCCGGCGGTGGAACAACAGAAAGAAGAAAAGCAAAGAGGTACTAGTTGTCGAGCAGTCCGACAGCGGAGGTGGCGCCAAGAAGGCCAAGGTTGGTGGCTCGAGCAAGGAGGTTGCGGCTGACACCGACCGGCCAAAAGGCATGTGTGACATGGCCAAGCGGAGACAACTCGACAAACACTACGGAAGATTCACCGCACCAAGGGCCATGACCTCGGAGAGCTGCAAGAAGGTCGAGTAGCTTGTAGAACAGGCGAAGGCTGAAATTGAGTACGGCGAGACAAGGAAAAGGTGAGGAAGGTGCTGGGGCAACTAGCAAGAAGAGACCCGGCCGGGAGGGCGCCGTGGCAAAGGCCAAGCAGCGGCAAGGAGGCGAACCTCCAGCGGCGCGCGAAGGATGAAAGGCGAAGATGGCGATGAGGATATGGAAGACGATGAAGCTGATGAGCAAGAGTTTCAGAAAGCCACGGAGGTCCTCTGCGTTGACCGTGGTGCTTCTCTGCATACCTCACACCGCCAACTCAAGCAATGGATGCGGGAGGTTAATGCAGCAGAACCATCCGTAGAGTCACGCAGCCTTTGAAATGGTCCAACCGCCTATCATCTTCGATATTGAGGACCACCCCGATCGCATAACGCGATCGGGTGTTTGCCAACGTTGGTCTCACCAACTATCCGCAACCTCAAGGTCACCAAGATGTTAGTTGTGGCGGGGGCGGCTTAAACCTGATCTCCTCGCGGTGCTCCGAAGCTTCAAATCCTGACGGCAATGAGCTCGAAGAGACCGGCAACGCGTTCAAGGAATCAACCCAGGAAGGAGCAAGCGAAAGGGAAGATCACGTTACCCGGTAACATTTGGCGTGAACTGAATTTCAGGGCCCAGAGAGGGTCACATTCGACGTCGCTGATTTCCCATTGCCCTACAATGGGATACTTGGCCGTCCAGCACTCGCCAAGTTCATGGCAGCCTCTCATTATGCATACAATTTGCTCAAGATGCCCGGCCCGATAAGTGTCATTTACATTTCATGGCGACAAGAAAGATGCTCTTATCTGCGCCCGACAAGATTTACCGGGATGCAGGCTGCGACGAGATAGCAAATCATTTGCGGCTTGAAGCTCGGGAAGAAAGAAGACCACTTTGTCCGGCAAGAGCTCGATGCCCTCCGGCAAGCGCACCTCTTGAGTGTTCTTACCGTCGAGGACGCTTTCCATCGAGCTCCACCGGCAAGTGCTGAAAGATGATGGCAGCTCCGCGAAGACCAAGAAAGTGCCCGTAAGGAGGACGGTGGCGGTGGTACCTTCACCATCAGTGGCACTCTCGACCCTAAATAGGAAGGCGAGCTCGTTGCTTTCCTGCGGGCGAATGTCGATGTGTTTGCATGGCAACCGTCTGACATCCCCGGTGTTCCCAGGAAAGTAATAGAGCACCACCTAGCTGTCTGTCCTCATGCGCGGCCCGTCAAGCAAAAAGTCAGGAAGCAGGCAGTGGATTGCCAAGAGTTCATTGCAGAAGAGATCAAGAAGTTGGAAGCAGCAAGCCTTGTCAGAGGAGTGCTCCATCCCACATGGTTGGCCAATCCGGTAGTTGTACGCAAGGCAAATGGGAAATGGAGACTTTGTATTAACTTCACAGATGTTAATAAAGCTTGTCCCAAAGACCCATTTCCCTTGCCACGTATCGACCAGATTATTGACTCCAATTTTGGATGTGACTTGCTTTCATTTCTTGATGCATACTCCGGATATCATCAGATCTTCATGGCAGAAGAGGATGAAGAGAAAACCGCATTCATTACACCATGTGGCACATACTGTTTTATACGGACGCATTTTGGGCTAAAGTAGGCTGGTTCAACGTTTGCAAGAGTAGTCCATGACGCTTTTGAGCCACAAATGCACAGAAATGTAGAAGCCTACATGGATGACATAGTGGTCAAGAGCAAGGACAAAGCAACTCTGGTTCAAGACTTGGATGAGACCTTTGCAAATCTGCGCAAGATCAACCTCAAGCTCAACCCCGAGAAGTGCGTGTTTGGAGTTCCTTCCGGCAAGCTTCTCGGGTTCTTCGTGTCTCAGCGGGGAATTGAAGCCAATCCCGACAAGATCAAGGCCATTGAGCAGATCGAAGCACCAAAGCGCGTCAAGGATGTTCGAAGACTTGCCGGTTCGCGTGGCTGCTCTCGGCGGAGTTTATCTCTAGGGTGCTGCTGAAAGCGCCACCGCGCCATTTTTCAAGGTTTTGAAAAAGCGGGTCCAATGAAATGGACTCCCGAATCGGAGGCTGCTGACTGCGGAGACTTGAAGAGGTACCTGTCCTCCACTCCAATACTTGTCGCACCTAGGCCACAAGAGAAGTTGCTGCTATACATAGCGGCAACCAATCAAGTGGTTAGTGCTGCGTTAGTAGCGGAAAGGGAGGCGGATGATGAGCCGGCAACCGAGGCAGATGCATCCAGCGACAAGCAGGGGGCTTCACCATCAAGCTCTGGTCCCGACAAGAACGGATCTGCGCAGGATTGCGAGAAGATGCAGAAAAGGATGGTGCAGCGCCCAGTCTACTTTGTCAGTTCCTTTCTGCGAGGGGCTAGGTCAAGGTACTGCGGTGTGCGAAATTGCTTTTCGGCCTCCTCATGGCCTCAAGAAAGCTGCGCCATTACTTCCAAGCACATGAGATAACTTGATCGTCACTCGCTTTCGGCTGAAGAGGATATTGCAAAATCGAAGCAGCAGGCGAGGATTGTCAGTGGGCACTAGAACTGTCAAGCTTTGGCCTCGGGTTTGAAAGCACTTCAACTATCCAAAGCAGAAACGGCAGAGTTCATAGCAGAATGGGCGTAGCGCAAGATGAAGAAATTCCGAGAGGCGAGCATCCCGTCAAGGAAGCAAGTAAAGAGTGGCTGATGTACTTTGATGGTGCCTTCTCGCTGCAGCAGGCGCCAGTGCGGCGTGCTGCTTATCGCACCCACCGGTGAGCACCTCAAGTACATAGTCCGGATGCACTTTCCCAAGGAGCAAGCAACAAATAATACTGCAGTATGAAGGTTTGCTTGCCGGTCTCGAGATTGCAGTGGACCTTGGGATCGGGAAGCTTATTATCGGGGTGACTCGCAGCTTGTCGTCCGCCAAGTAAACAAAGATTATCGAGAGTCCGTTGATGGAAGCCTACGTTGATGAAGTAAGAAAGCTAGAAGAAGAACACTTTGAAGGCACGCAAATGGAACATGTTCCAAGAGCTCGAGAATGATATTCTTGATGGCACATCCAAAGTGCGCCCGCCTCAAGTTACCTGTGGAACCAGGAATTTTTGTGCTCAAGCTGACTCAAGCAACTGTAACGCCATCAACCGGACAGAGCAAGAAGAGGAAGTTGATTTCCAGAGACTACTTCCCGGCGAGGCTCCCGAAGCGCCGCCGCTTGAAGGTCCCCAAGATCAACGCCAAAAGTGCTTTGAGGAAGCGATGCACTCGACAAGCCCTAGGGTTTGTTTCGTTGAAGCGAGGCGCTCCCGACAAGTTTTGCTCCGGCAAGCTTGTCGGGAACATCAACTCGGCAGAGCCGCAAGTTCTTACCGTGAAGCGGATGTTCCCGCGGCGACGAATGTGCCTTTAGTCCTTGTTGTCGAGCCGCAAGCTCCGGCATGGGCACGGCAGATTGTCCATTTCCTTGAGATAGGAGAACTTCGAAGAGCAAGAAGAAAGCGGAAAGAGTAGCCCGGCGATCAAGTATGTACCGGTTTGTTGACAACATCACATGCGCGGAAGAAGACTCAACGAGGTGAAATTGAAGAGTATTCATCGGGAAGATGGGCCGAAAAAGCTGTTGGCAAAAGATACATTCTGGAGGCATATGTGGTCACCACATAGGCGCATAAGAGCACTTGGCCGCAAAGCTTTTCCGGCAAGGTTTCTTCCGGCGACAGACCCTCGAGGATGCAAGCGCACAAGTAACCAAGTGTGAAGCGTGCAGTTCCATTCCAAGCAGATACACCCGGCCAGCTCAAGCTCTCGGGCGATCCCTTTATCCTGGCCATTTTCGGTGCAGGGGCTCGACATCCTCGGCCCTTTTCCCGAGCTGTCGGGGCTTTGAGTACTTGTACATTGCAATCGACAAGTTCACAAAGTGGCGGAAGTGGAAGCGATGAGGAAGGTGACAGCACGGTCGGCGATCAAGTTCTTGGTCAATTGTTTGCCGTTTGGGATTCCTAACGGATCATCACCGACAACGGCACACAATTCACTGAGTCGCACCTTCATGCAATACCGTCCAAGATCTTGTCGCCAAGGTCTGCTTTGCTTGTTGCTCATCCAAGGAGCAGCGGTCAAGCGAAGAGAGGGCAAGCTTGAAGTGCTGCGAGGACTCAAGACCAGAACTTTCGACAAAGGGCTGCACAAGTGCGGAAGAAACTGGATTGAGGAGCTGCCGGTGGTTCTTTGGTCGATCAGGGACTGACGCCAAATCGAGCCAACGGCGGACACCTTTAAGCTCTAGTCTATGGAGCAGAGGCAGTTCTCCCCACGGAACTTCGTATCTGGGTCACCTCGAGTGCTCGCTTATGATGATCTTGAGCAAGAGCAGCTGCGACAAGATGACGCGCTGCTCCTTGAGGAGGATCGTCTTGAGTGCTTTGTCACGAGCTGCTCGTTACCAGCAAGCTTTGCGCCGCTACCATAGCCGCATAAAGTTAGGGCCAGAAAGTTTCGAGGAAGGCGACCTTGTTCTTGGTAGCTGCTCAGTCCGCTTTCAAGAATTCCAACAAGTTGGCGCTTGAAGTGGGAAAGGCCCTTATTGGGTGAAGCGAGTCACTAGGCCTGGCCTTGTCCGCCTTGAGACGAAGATGGCATTCCGGTGATCAACTCCTGGAATATAGAGCCTCTTCGTAAGTTTTACCCATAGGCGGCGATTGCGGAACCCGTTAAAGCAACCACCACCTAATACAAGTCTTGCCGATGTTGCATGTAATCCTTTGTACAAAGCCGGGCGCAGACCCCGTGCATCAGTAAAGCTCATGTGTTGCGCGCAAATTGTCAATTTCATGCTTTCATAATAAGTTTGCCTGTATTATCTGACATTGTGTGCAGCATCCACACCCCGTGGCGATAACGAGCCACGAGGCTCCATAACTTTATTTTCCCTTCTTTCTTCTCAAAAGAAAGGAAGGTTCCTTCGCCCACAAGTTAGCCCGGGGGGGGGAGGAGAAGATAATGGTGTGGGCCACCAAGCGTCGCTCGAGGAAGTTTCGCCTTACAGGGGAAGCAAGCGACAGCGGAAAAAGCTAAGTGGCCAAAGTTTGAGCAATCAGTTTTTAAATTTTAAGTTATCTTCCTCCAACGATAAGTACTTTTATGGAAAACCTGTCAGCGCGGAAGGAACCAACTTCGTAGCTAGTCGGCGCCCTTACTTTGTTTCGAGTCCGCTCAACAACTTAAGTGAGCTGCAACTAGCTGCGACAAGGTTGCTTGTCCGGGCCGAATGGCGCCGCCACGAAACTTTGACGTTCACTTTTCAAGCTTCTTGCAGCAAAAGGTGCCCGCGCCGACAAGTTCCCTAAAAGCGTAGGGCACAAACATACAAAGGAAGAAATCGAGTAAAGGAAATAACATTGCAATCGTTGCCTAAGATAGAGTATATTACAATAATAACTTGTCGCAGATCTAATGGATTGTTCTCCTAAACATGATCAACAGCGACAAGGGAAAGATAAATTTGGCAGCCTAGTCCACACGGTCGCCATCAACTCTCTTGACTCGCTCACCCTGTCCACAATGGGTTGCGACAAAGGGCCTTGAGCGCTCAACGTCGGCGGTCGTCGGCGAGGACTTGAGGGCGTTGGCGGTAGTGACGCTGGATTGCGGAAGGCCACCTTCATCGGCACCTTACGAAGAGCCCCTGCACGCATTTGGCGCGACTTCGTCGGCCAGCTGCTGGGATCTCTTCCGAACGGCTGGAGAGCCGCCACCACGCCCTTGAAGAACAGGCTGAGCTTGGCGCTGGGTTGGAGATGCTCGTCGGTGGAGTACCCGAGGTCCACCATCCCCAGCTCCATCAGCTCCTTGTCGATGGCGGCAGCTGTATTCACAAGACCCTCGGTCCAGATCATCACGTTCTCTCTGAAGGTGTTGTGGGCGGTCGTGGCATTCGCCAGCAGCTCCTCGTTGGCCTTGATCTTCTCCAACAAACCCACTTCCCGCTCCTTAGCACCGTCCAGCGTCTCCGTCAAGGTAGACAGCTTCAGCTCAAGATCTGCCTTGGAGTCCTTGGCGGCGTCGAGCTCCTTGATCCTCTCAGCGAGACGGCCCTGCAACTCTCCAAGAGTGTAGGCGTCCTTCTCGCGCTCGTGCTTCAGCGCGGTGACCTCCTCGCCGCTCTTCTGAAGGGTGGCCTCCAGCTGCGTCACCCTCGTCTCCAACTCCTTTTTGGCAGCCTCGGCAAGTGGCGGCGTCCTTTGCTTCCTTGAGAGCTCCGCCAATTGATTGCTCAAGCTGCAAGATCTTCCTCATAGCTGTCGAGGTTGATCTTCCCCTGCATGACTTCGCCTTCTTCTTGCGCAGATAGCTTCTCGCCGGCAAGCCTTTGCTGCTCCTCGACCTCGGCCTTCTCCAGGATGAAGGCCGTGCGCTCTTCAGCGAGTTGCTCCCGTGCTTCTTCTACATCCGGGAGAGTTTTTTGGTTGGCGCGCCGGAGCTCTTCTGCGCGTTTCTCCATGTCAGCTCCCGCCCTCGCGACAAGTGCTTCCCGGGACTCCAGCTTAGCTTAGCCGAGGTAGCGGTAGAAGCGACAGCAGCTTCTTCAAGAAATGCCTCCTCGACTTCTCGCTAATCGGCCGCTGCCATTGGCGCGGCCGACCATGACAGCCCAGGGCTGGAGGCGAAAGCAGCTCCTTGTCGGCTGGTCTCTCCCTCGACCGGCGCCACAGAGCTCGGCGCCCATGGAAGCTTGATGAAGACACCGTCGCCGGCCTTCAGATAGGCGCCGGGCTGGGGCTCTTCGGAGCCTGGTGCTGCATCGGTGGCGGAGGGATCGGCAGTCGGCGTAGCGCCTGGCGCTCCTGCGGCCTTAGGGTCGTCAGTACGATCACTAGACCCCTCCCCAGCCTTTGCGCCAGCAGCCTGGGCGGCCTCCTCGCCGGCGGACCCATCGGCGCTGGCCTCCTCCTCCATGTTGGCGGCGTCGTCATTGTTGCCGCGCGCGTCCTCCTCGCGGCAACCTCGGTCTCCATCGGCTCTCCGTGAGATGGATCTGATGATCAAAAAAGAAAGAACAGTCAAGCAAATGTTCGAAAAGAAGAAGAGAAGAAAAGGAACCCAAGGGAAATTTTCAAGCAAGAAGATTACCTTCGATGGGGTCTGTGGCCGCGGTCTCCACCACCGGAGGATCGCCGGCGCTGCCCCTTGTCGGAGAAACATCCCTTATCGGAGAGGCCTCCCTTGCCGGAGAGCGCTCCCTTGCCGGATAATTCTCCCTTGGCGGCGTAGTTGAAGCAGATAGAACTTCGGGAGTGACTTCCGGGGCCTCCTGATGAGGCTGCTCTGCTCCTACACAAATCAACAAGTCAGATAACAGTGAAGAAGGAGCACCCATGCACACCTAACCGTAAGAAATAAACCAATTACTTACTGGGGCTGCTCACGAGGAAGGGTTGCCGAGGAGTCCGGCAAGGGGTCTCAGGCAGCGCCTCCTGGCCATCGCAGGGGATCGTCTTCGATGACAAACACCGGGGTCTTGGCTCTCTACGACGCCCTCTGAGCCATCGTCCTGAAAAAGGAAAGAGTTCAGAATGAAGCAAATCAGATACAAGACAAAGCAGCAAATTGAAGGATTACAAGTACAGCGACAAGATCTCACTCTTCTTCTTCTTCCTCCCGGAGGCTGAGAGCGGAGAAGTCAGTCGCTCCGCCTCCCGGTCGACGAGCTGGAAGAGTGGGCTCCCTCGGACGCTTGGCGGGTGCGGGAGCCGTGGTCCCAGAAGGCCCCGCTCCGGTTGCTATGGCAGCGTGAGGCGCTCCCGCGGCACTTGAGCTTGTCATGGTGGAAGCGCGTTGCTTGTGAGGCGAGACGGCTGTTAGCCGTCTGCCGCCCGCCACTTCCCGGTCTTGCGGAGGCGCCTTCTTGGCGGGGCTGCTGGCTCCTCCAGCGGCAAGCCAAGCTGAAGGTGGAGGCGCCCCCGGCAGTCTCGTTCGGCTCGGCTTCAGGCTCGGCCGGCCTGCTCCTCCGCGCCGGCTAGCTCCTCTCGGTCGGCAAGGCTTGCCGCCTCACGCCTCGGCCTCCTCCACGGTGAACCCGAACGCACCACCAGCAGCTTCCGCCGCCTCCTCGGCCTTTGGTGGCGATCTGGCTGGCTTCGGCGTCGGTGGTGTCGCGGGTGAGCCACTTCTGCTTTCGTCGGCGCGGATCGGCACTTCTTCCAAGCTGTCGAAGAACTGCGCGATGTCGTCGGCGGGCTCTTGCCAAGTTGGAGCGATCCTATGGGAATCGCTGACAACGGCATCATCGCACGCGGATGCGGTCAAGCGAAGAGTTGTTGCACAAAGGCGACCACCCTCGGCAACATGAACCACTCGGGCGATCCGGGTCGGGCTTGAACAGCTCAGCGGCATCGCATCCAGCTCCAAGAAAGTGAAATTCTAGTTGAGGCCGAAGCAGCCTCGCATGATGTCCGCCGCATTTTGGAACTCCCAAGCAGGTCTCCTCCTTTCCTGCAAAGGGAAGCGTCTGGCGGCGAAGGAAATCAGCGCCAACAAAGCACCTACGATGAGTCCGGCATGCCTTAGGCGCAAGATCTGGGTCACGGCAATCTTCAACCTCGCATCCTCCGGCGCGAAGTTGCTCCAATCGTTGCCGCGCACTATGGGATTTTGGCGCTGGGCTGTGAAGGGCTCCTCAATGATCCAACACCAATCGGCTCTCCATTCCTCCCATTTGCTATGGAGCTCTCCTTAAAGATATGCTTCTTTCTTGCCGATCCTGGAGATCCAAGCAATCCCTCCGGCAAGCGGCTCTCCTCTCTCAACGCGGGGCATGAAGAAGTGGCGGAAGAGGGCTACATTTGGGTGGACTCCGACAAAGTTTTCGCAAAGGTGTGCGAAAACCGCCATTGTCAGGACGGCGTTGGGGGTGAAATCAAGGAGGCGGAGACCGTAGGTATTCATGATGTCGCAAAAGAATTCAAAAAAGGGCGGGCAGAGCCCGCAGTAGAAGAAAAGCGCGAAGAAGGGATACCCGACAGAAACCTTCTCGGATGCGGGCGGAGATCACCCCTCGTCTTGGAGTGCGCCGCGTCTCCGTCGACGAAGAGGTAGTACCCTCCGCAGCTCCCTGTTGCGTCGGCGGTCGAAGCTGGCCCGCTCTTTCGCGGCGCCGCGAGCCGCTGCGCCTCGGCCGACTTCCGCCCCTTCCCTTGTCCGGCTTTCGGAGCCATGGTGGAGGTGGAGGAGGCCGACGGCATTGATGGCGTTGGTGGCGATGGGGGGCGGGGCGTCGCTCTCTTCGGACTTGAGAAGAAGGGGGGAGCGGCGGTGGTTTTTGAGATGTGACAGCAGTGGCAAGGTGGGCGTCCTCCCCCTGTTTCCCCTGCTTATATGGAGGGAGAGGGGGCGGACGTTCCGCTTTCCCAATTAAAGAAAGCCCCCACGATCTCTCCCACGACGCCACGTTCGGTAGCGTGCTGTTAAATGTGGGGGACGTGGTGGGTCGGGGCGAAATAGTAACGGCGTGATCTAGCGCGTGCCCGTGCACTGTTTTGGGCCTGGCCCAACAGCGCTTCGGCACCGTGTGTGGCCCAGCCCGGGGGCTCTGACCGATTGTACTAGAGTAGGGGTACCCTAGTATCCCGAACTTCGTGCCGCAGAGCAGTTGCAGCACCCCGCGGCAAGGCTTGCCTAGTGACCGCCAAGGTCCTCCGCGGCTCCTTTGGAGCCATTCAAGAACAAAGTATTCAAGGCCCCGGCAAGAGGAGCTTGCCGGGAAGACCTCTCAAGGCACGAAGGAAACAAGACCCCGGCAAGAGGAGCTTGCCGGGAAGGCTTGATGAGCGACAAGCTACCAAGCGCGACAAGGATTCAGCCGCGGCAAGGTGCTTGCCGCGGCAGGCAAACCTCTCTTCATCTCCGCTCCAGCTCATCCACCAACGTGTCGCCATGGGGCCATTCCAGGCGTGCGTGTCAAGAGGCTGTGCAGCCAGCGCGGAGCAGCGATAAGCGGCGCTGACAAGCTTACCATCGTGGCAAACGGTGGTGCACTTGACGGTCCAGTCCAGATTGCCTTTGTTTAAGCGGCAGAGGGCGGGCATTTATTGATCTTGTCCCTTGTCGTCGAGTTAGGTATAATGCACTTTGTACCTGTGTACAAAGTCGGTGTACCAACTACTGTTTTTCCATTTGTGCCCTCATCTACGTTGCCACCTGTGGGAGACCCCTTGAGCCTATAAAAGGAGGCCCATGCGCAACGTAGAAAGGGTTCGGCTGGTTCGACTCATTCGAGACCACACTCACTCAGGCTAGGTTTTGTAGCTCTCATTGCTCCCTAGCAAGAACACAATACAATCAACCAAGCAGCAGTAGGAGTATTATCTCTCCGGAGAGCTCGGCTGGGTAAACTGCTCGTGTGCATCGCCTCGATCTGCTTCTTCGTGCAATCTCCTCCCCCATCGAACCACAAGGGACTCGGTTCGCCGGGTCCCATAGGTGTTAAATGGGTCACGATCAGCTTCCCGACACCCGGAGTGCGCCCAAGAGCGGTGAACGACGCTTCAAAAATATCGGGGCCAGCAACGCCCCTCAACCCGGCTCGCACTTGGTCGGGTTGCTCAACCCAACATGGGCGTTGCTGGCCCCGATATTTTTGAAGCGTCGTTCGCCGTCTTTTCAGCACCCCAAAGGCCTCTTATCAGCAGCCCAAAGGGCGGGAAGCGGCGGCCTTTGGTCCCGGTTGGTGGCACCAACCGGGACTAAAGGGTGGCATTGGTCCCGGTTGGTGCCACGAATAGGAACCAAAGGCCTTTGTACAGTGGGGTGGTGGTGGGAGTTTAGTCCCACCTGGCTAGTTGAGAGGGGCGCGAAGTGGTTTATAAGCCCCACTTCCGCACCCCTCTCGAGCTCCTCTCCATTGCAGGCTTACGGGCCTAATTGTGGCCCTTTATGCCTAATGGGCCTCTGGGCCTCCTCACGGGAACTGAATCACGGCCCATGGTAGGGTTTCTAGTCGTATTCGGGCCGTGAGGGCCCGATGGGAGAGCACTTTTTTTCTTTACTTATTGTTGCTATTTTATATTTTTTCCAGGTTTTTGTTTTGTTTTCTACATTATTTATTTTCTTTTGTTTTTCCTTTATTTTTTAATTCTTTTTGCTTTTAGTTTTAGAAAAATTGTAAACTTTCATTAGTGCCATTAGTTTTCAAATTTGAAAACACTTTTTATTTTTGTTTTCTTTCTTGCTTTATTTATTTTATTTTGTTTCTACTTACAACAAAATACTTATTGCTGCTATTTTTATTTTTTTCTAGTTTTTTTGTTTTGTTTTCTGCATTATTTATTCTCTTTTGTTTTTTGCTTTATTTTTTTAATTCTTTTTTGCTTTTAGTTTTAGAAAAACTATAAACTTTCTGTTAGTGCCATTATGTGACACTCCAAATTTTTTGTTGTTTTTGTTTTCAGCAAAAGCCTTGCTTGGTTTGAAGAAGGTCATTTAAACCCTTCTTAAAAACCTCTCTTCTGAGTTTTCTTCCCAAAAGCATTTCTTGGATTTATTTTCTTCAAAAAAAAAAACCATTTGGTTTTGGGCTATTCTTTGGTTTTGATCCATCCTTGATTTTACCATGCCTCTTGTGGTAAATTTCTCCCAAAACCCCTCCTTCCACTTTAGGACTCATTTGACTTTATTCCAATTATTTCTTCTCCCAAAATATTTCTGTCTTTTCTTTTGAGCCTAAGTGATTTGCAAAGCAAGTACCCTAATGCTCTTGATTTTTTACCTCAAACCAACTCCCGTGGATAGTCCTTGGTACCCACAACCCAGAACCATCTTGATCCACTCTTCTTCTTTTCAAATATTTCAAATTTCACTCACTACAAGTTTGGACCAGATTTGCCAAATTTGGAAAAATTCATATCTACACTCCTCCAAAAATTCCACAAAAATTCAGGCAACCTCTAGTTGCAATGAGAGACCACTCCACCAAAAACCAGCTCAAGGAAAAATCCCTACATACCAGAATCATTTTGTCGAGCACCTTGCATGCACTGTTTTTGTTCATTTTCAGTTAAGTTCAGAGTTTCAGTGTTGATCTTCGTCAGTAAATTCAGTCACATGTTCACAGTGCACTTGGCACGTTGCTCACGGCCTAGCTTGCTTGTCCGGAGCCTCACACGCGTGCTTGGCGCGTTCCTGGCGTCGGTGGCGCCCTGGCCCGCTTCTTGGCGGCCGTGTCTTCTTGATGGCGAACCACCGTAGCGGCCGACAGAGGAGCGAAACGGCGGTGTAACGCCCGTTCGGCGCCAAAACCCAGTGACTCCGCGTGGCCACTTCCTCGCCCGGCGCATAAGCATACAGCACCATCGCCCGTGGCGCGGCACGCACAGAGCATGCTCTACGCCTCCGGCAGGCCGCGCCGCCCGTTCCGTCGAACTCCCCTAAGCAACCAAATCCCGCAGTTAGCACCTCGCGGAACGGGGAACTCCAGCGGCGCCCCACTCCCTAAACCTCCCCGACCAAACTCTGCACCGCAGTAACCATCGCCGGAGAAGTCCCGTGCGTGCGCCTCTTCCTCCCATCTCTTGCCAGTAGCTCTCTAGTACATCCCTCCTTCTGACCCGCGCTTCAATTCGAAGTTTGCAGCACACCACCAGAGTTCCCCACCATCGCCCGAGCCACCGTCCGGGGAAAGTGTCGCCGTTGAGTGGTGCTCCCGACGCCTAAGTCCACCACCCAGCAGCGGAAGGACACGCTGATACTCTTGGTACACTCCGATCTCCTGACTACGCCCGTTGTTCGTCGCGGACGACCACCGACCTTGGCGCCGGGCCGTGAGTCTTTCAAACTCGACATGGGGACCCCCATGTCAGCCTCTCTTCTTTTCCCATGAACCGTTTTCCGTTGGCGCCTTCAGGAAGAGTACGTTTTCCAAGTGGGCTTGCGCGTTTCTATTCGAACCGTTTTCTGTTTTCTCAGTTAAACCCCTGGAACTTTTCTGTTTCATTACAGATGAGTCCCTGGACAAAAACCCTTATAACTTTTTAATAAAAAGTGATTTTTGAGTGATTCTTTTTCTAGCAGTCTTATAATTTTGTCTAGTTTTTTATGGGATTTATTTGGAAATTTTTTGGAACAACTTTTATGCACGCGCTGGTTTAGACGTTAGTATGCCTTTTCGCTATACCGTAGGTTCCGGAGGAGGTGACGGAACCGCGAACTTCGCCGAGCTAGACCCCGACTACTCTGAACCAGGCAAGCATGTTTGAACTCTTGATATGATGAGTGTTCTGGCAGGTTTGCATTAAGTAGTTTCTTGGCATGTTTGTGAGCACACCGATGAAGGTTATTTTCATGCAAAGTTGAGGCAAGTGAGTTCGATAATCCATACGTGTTGGATGTGAATGTGCCTGACCATGTGTTCGCATGAGGATGGGTAATATGGCAGTGTTGTAGCATGCCAGTCTTATGCCATACTATTTGACTTGAGTGTCAACCCGTGTCGATTCGGTTCCCATCCATTTCCTTCCCGTACTACCACATGTTTTCCATAAGGGATATGGCTTAGTAAGTTGCAAACCGCTTTCTGGTACACACCAAATGGAGAGGCCGTGATGATGGTTCCATGGCCTGGATTAAAGCCGATCATCCGGTCGGGGGCATGGGTGTTTCCGGTTGGGACGAGAGGGGCACCCTTAGAGCGCCTTGAATATAAATTTGATCCCATGCTATTCGAGATTGTGATCTCCCCGTCTCAAAAGTTTTTCTTGGACGATGTCTAGGGTGATTCCTGGCATTCGTGAGGTAGGATGGGTGTGTACTGGTTAGCTGTGTTTCTTCCGAAATACCATAAACGGAACTAGTCCTTCGTGACTACTGAAATCCGTTGGCTGTGGACAATTTTGGTACAAACTTTGCAGAGTCAAAATTCTTGAACTCATCTTATTCATGTCCAAGTACCGTAATCATCTCATCTTGTCAAGTGTCAGTCTCAGTGGCAGAAACTCCTGAGAACCATTTGAGTATTAAATGTTTACTTTCCTGTGAACGGACTAACCCGCTTATTGTCTTGTGATGAATAATTTCCGTGAGCACTATATCTTGTCAGTTATGAATAATGAATTATAAGCCCTTTCTGCGATGTCACTCAGACGTCCGACTGCGGCATTGTTGTTACTCATTTTCACTATAAGCCCTTTCTGCGATGTCGCTCAGACGTCCGACTGCAGCATTGCTATTACTTTCATTATAAGCCCTTTCTGTGATGTCGCTCAGACGTCCGACTGCGGCATTGTTGTTATTTATTTTCACTATAAGCCCTTTCTGTGATGTCGCTCAGACGTCCGACTGCGGCATTGCTATTACTTTCATTATAAGCCCTTTCTGTGATGTCGCTCAGACGTCCGACTGCGGCATTGTTGTTATTTATTTTCACTATAAGCCCTTTCTGTGATGTCGCTCAGACGCCCGACTGCGGCATTGCTATTACTTTCATTATAAGCCCTTTCCGTGATGTCGCTCAAACGTCCGACTGCGGCACGCATGTATTTTTATTTCAATAAAAGCCCTTTATGAGTTGTCGCTCAGACGCGGTATGGCATGTTTTTCTTATTTATTCACCCTTCGAGGCGTAGCTTCAGACACCCGATCGGTTTTGAGTTTATCTTCTTTGGGTTTTTGAGCGGACTACTGCCGATTCCCTTCTCAATTATTTTGCTATATTGTTTTAATTGAGCAATGTTAAGATTAACCATGTTGCATTCATGCATTCATTTGTTATATCTTTTGTCCGAACTGTCTTGCGTGTACTTTCATAGTACTCACCTGGCTTGTTGATTTGGCGAGAATCTTGACAAAAGCGATCTCATGGATGAAGAGTTCGATAGCGAGTCCGGCGCCTAGAGGAATCGATCAGTCTCGTCGACCTGGATTAGTCATTGTGATATATCCGCTTCCGCTACCCAAATAATTTCATCGAGTCTCACCTCGACGCTCGATGAGCCGCTAGTGCAGTAGATTTGCTAGCCACCCCGCTGTGTTATTCCACCAACCACTCATATCTCGAGTCAGTAGTATTTCCACCCCACACCTTTGAGTTATGTGCGCCACTATGTATAATTATCGGCGTGTTTGTAATAATTGGTTGGGCATCTTCAGCCCGACCCCTGTATTATTGTAATGCTACTGGCTTATTGTATCAAAGTTTTGTCTACCGGTATGAGGGATCTTCCTCATATTGGTGTTCATAGGTCGGTTGTTCAATAAATATTTTTATTGAAAAACCGGTCGTGACAAACTTAGTACGAGCAGGGATGACTGTAGGAAGCCACTAGATACGATCGCTAATCGATTATTAGCATAGTAGAGCTATTTATTATTTTTACAAATGTAGTCAATTTACGTGATCGGCATAAATTTATGATTTGACTTCTCAGGATTTTTGCCTACTTTTGTAGATGGCCAACAACATTGCGAGTACATAAATGTTCGCCAACATGCTCGATGGGTTTGTCAAGCTTCTCTCCTTCATCGTCCAGAAATCGCGATGGGGCCGGATGTCGCTTGATCTTCTCTCTCTCGGCACAAAGGTCAATGACCGTCTAACCATACACCAAGCAGCGGTGAAATTCAAGAGGGCGAGTTGGCGTTACCGGTTACGTGGGGAGAGCCATGCCCACAGAGAAGCAGCAGCTGCAGATGGCAGCCCGTGAGGCGATAGCTTCGTCTCGAGGATATCCTTCCTTCGATGAAGACTTCGTCGCTACCGCTACCTGCCATATCACGTGCCATACACTTGCCACTCTGGCGTTCTCTTGCCCCGGAGGAGAAGCGGGATGAAGCTTTGAGATGCTCGCCAGTATCTCCGGGCTTTGAGAGGCAGCCTTCGACAACCTGGTGGGCGACTTTGTAGCTGCCGCATGGACTCGATCCATGGCTGTGCCGCCAACGGAGGAGGAGCTCCTGCGCGCCGCACCGCCACTGACTTTCGTCTCGTCATCAGCATCGTTTGCTCCTGCTGCTCGCACCGCTACTCGTCGCCTACCTTCCACGGAGGAATTCAACCACGTCATTGCGCCTACTCCGGTTCGTTCTGCACCACCACTCGTGCCCGCTCAGATTCGAGTTGTCCCGCACAGGGAACCTGCTCCACCAGCTCCAGCATAGCACCTCTCGTCTGGAACCTATCTACGAGGAGGAGGTTGAGTCCCCAGCCCATCTACGCCTCACCACAGGCAGGCCAAGGAAATCCTTACCATCTCCGACTAAATGCGGCTTAGCCGCCATGCGATGTACCGACTTGTTTGATGTGTTTATTGGTAAATAGGCTGTGAGAAGTAGTTTGTTTGCGCATCATGTAGGATCTGGAGAAGTGCACTAGACTAAATAACATGTCGAGGATTTATATGCATATCCTGAGTGATGTATTAATATAATTACTGCTTGCGTGTAATATATGTAATAAACGGTCCTTCTCCGTGCGCAAACGTATTTTCTCTTGAAAAATCTTGGAGCATTTGCAACTTTTTGCATCTTCTTGAATTTATTGATTTTTTGCGGCTCAATTCCTTTTCTTATGAGTGTTTCAAAATATATCCCCAGAGTGAACTATGTCTCGTCCTTGGGCGCATCCATGCCAACTCCGGCGGAGGAAAATTATGGCACACCCCAGGCAACAATTTCACACGAGGACAGACAAGTCAACAGGGACGGTGAAAGCGGCATTTTCCCAAATATGTCGTCTTTATGAACAAAGTCAGCAACAACATCGGAAATCTTGAACCAAGTCATCAATATGGGAAGTCACCGTGGGCCGATGTCGGCTGACAATCAAAATTGCTCGAGCCTCTGGAAGACCGTCCCCAAACATTTTCTCGCTGTGACAAACCTCTTGAGGCCGAGGACTGGCTTGAGACATGGAGAAAATTAATTATCGCCCGATGTTCAGACCTTGAGAAAGTGCTTTATGCTCCGCACTATCTCACTTTGGAGCAACCGCATTGTGGTGGGAAAATTTCCTGCACATGCACCCCAAGCGAAAATAACATATCATGGGAGGAATTTAAAGAAAGGTTTTTAAATTGGGGCACATATTCCTAAGAGTCTTATGAAAATCAAAAAGAGAGAATTTGATGACCTCAAGCAAAGGACAATAGCGGTGTCGAGAATACAGCGGTCAGTTTACCTGCTTTGTCTCACTTCAACGAGGAGGCGTATGTCGGAAAACAAAAGATGGAGAAATTCCTAGATTACGACACCCGGCTTAAATGTCAATTAATTAGTACCGCATTTCCAGATTTTAAGGCGGCTGGTGGATAAGGCCATTACAGGAAAATGAGAGACGCAGCTTAGAAGATTTCTGCAAGCGGAAGAGGGACCAGACTAAACACACCCGCAACCACCGCAGCAAGGCAGATGTTGACAAGAACTGGACACCCAAACCCACGGCAAGCGTCTCACACCCAATCAAGAATTCCCACGCAAGGGACAAGGAGTTCACATACCGCCCAGGCGTTACCTGTTACGCTTGTGGAGAAGAAGGGCACTATGCCAAGCAGTGCCCCAAGCCAAGAACTTCGACCCCAAAGCCGAACAACGGAAGCAATAATTCGGCACCAAAGCGCAACAATTTCAACCCAAATAACAACCACAGGAAGGGTCATCTGAACCACGTGACCAAAGAGGAAGCACAAAATGCCCCAGATATCGTACTCGGTACATTTCCTGTCAACACAATACCTGCCATGGTTTTGTTTGATTCTGGAGCTTCTCACTCGTTCGTTTCGAAAAGTTTTGCTTTGCAAAATAATTTTTCGATGCTTCCCTTGGGAAAATCTATGATCGTCAAGTCCCAGAATTAAGCAAGTTACGGAAATTATTGGGGTGTGGTTATCGAGTTTGAAGGGTTGAAGTTTCACGCAAATCTTATTGTATTGGAAAATAAAGGACTGGATGTCATCTTAGGGATGGATTGGTTAACCACCAACAAAGATTTTATTGACTGCTTCAACAGGACCGTAATTCTCACCCATCAACACGGGAAGACCATAAAGGTTTCAGCCAAGGAAAGAAAAATATCCGAACAACCGAAGAGATTGAACAAGGTGGATATCTCTGAATTGAGCAAAGTTTCAGTAGTGTGTGAATTTCCTGATGTATTCCCCGAAGAACTACCAGGCATGCCACCAGATCGAGAGATAGAATTCAGCATTGAGCTAGCACCCAGAACCGCTCCCATATACAAGAAACCATACCGAATGGCACCATCCGAATTGGTGGAACTGAAGAAGCAAATAAAGGAACTATTGGAAAAAGGGTACATACGAGCCAGTTCCTCACCTTGGGGTTCACCAATTTTATTAAGCCAAAAGAAGGATGGAACATCTTGAGATTGTGCATAGACTATCGAGCGCTAAACATGGTCACAATCAAGAACAAATATCCGATGCAGCGAATAAATGATTTATTCGATCAACTTCGCTAAGGCCAAGGTGTTCTCAAAGATTGATTTGAGATCAGGATATCATCAAGCTGAAAGTCTGAATCGAGGATATTCCCAAGACCGCCTTCACCTCCGGATCTGGATTATGCGAGTTCACCGTGATGCCATTCGGTCTAACAAACGCCCCCGCATATTTTTTCACCTCATGAACAAAGTATTCATGAAGTTTATGGATAAGTTTGTTGTGGTATTTATCGATGATATTCTGGTATACTCCAAAACACTAGAAGAACACGCTGAACATCTCCGGATTGTACTAGGAGAACTCAGGAAACATCAGTTGTACGCCAAATTCAGCAAGTGTGAATTTTGGCTAAAGCAAGTAGGTTTTACGGGCCCGCGTACTAACTCAAGGAGGTATCGCGTAGACCATAAAAGTCAAGGCCGTGTGCCCACTTTGGAAGCCACCGGCCGATGTGACGGATGTCTGAAGTTTCTTGGGAATGGCAGGATACTACCGAAGATTTATTGAAGGATTCTCCACCATAGCAAAGCCAATGACACAACTTCTCAAGAAAGGCGGGGAAGTTTGAATGAATGGAAGCCCTGCGAGAAAAAAGTTTCCAAGAACTAAAAAGGAAGCGGCAGCGGCACCGATACTAATTGTGCGGATATACACAAGAATTTTGTAGTATTTTGTGGCAGCATCTCGAAAGGGCCTCGAGTGCGTATTAATGGAAGAAGGCAAGGTTATGCATATATGTTTCGGACAACCATAAGCATGAGGAAAATTACCCTACCCATGACACGGAATTAGCGGCGATGATACATGCACTCAAGGAATGGAGACACTTTCTACTTGGTAATCATTGTGAAATATACACGGACCACAAAAGCCTCAAGTATATTTTCACACAACCAGAACTAAATTCTGGCAGCGACGCTGGCTGGAATTAGTAAAGGATTATGATGTTGGGATCCACTACCACCGGGCAAAGCAAATGTTGTAGCAGATGCTACGAGTGGAACCCAGTCGAACAACGACAACATGCGGGACTTAAGACCTGAATTCCGGCAGGAATTCGCAAGGCTCAACGATGGTGGTCACCGAAGGCGGTGTGTCAAACTTAGAAGTACAGCCTACCACGATAGAGAAGGTTAAAGAGGCTCAGCGTGGACACCCCAGCATTGAAGGCATAAAGCATAAGATGAAATTGGGCAAGGCCTCGAAATTGAGTATTGATGAGCAAGGAATATTGTGGTAAGGGAATAGGCTCTCCGTACCAAATATCCATGACCTTAACGACAAATCCTGGCTGAAAGCCACACCGCTCCATATTCAATCCATCACGGAGGAACAAAAATGTACAAAGATCTTGAGGAAACATTTTGGTGGCATGGTATAAAAAGAGACATAGCCACGTTTATTGCATGTTGTGACTCTTGTCAGCGCATCAAGGCGAGCACGAAACCCGGCGGGACTATTGCAACGAATAAGATACCCGAGTGGAAATGGGGCCGAGATTGGAATGGATTTTATTGTTGGACTACCTCGATCCACGACACGGACATGATGCCATATGGGTAATCACGGATAGACTGACTAAAGTAGCTCACTTCATCCCGTGAAGACAACACACACCACTCGAAGCTTGCTAGGCTCTACCTCTCCCGTGTCGTTTGCCTACATGGAGTCCCAAAGAAAATAATCTCGGACGGAGGCACTCAATTCGTCTCGGTTTTGGGATCACTTACAACAAGCTCACAGGAACTCAAGCGGCATTGAGTACGCATACCATCCCAGACGGATGGGCGGTGACCGAGCGAGTAAATCAAATTCTAGAAGATATCTTTGAGAGCATGTGTCCTCACCTTTAGGGACCAGTTGGGAGGAGAGCTTACCATACGCGAGAAGTCGCATATAACAACAGCTATCAGTCTAGCCTGCAAATGGCACCATTTGAAGCTACAGAAGACGAAGATGTCGTACCCGCTAAATTGGTCGGAAACCGAGGCAGGTCATATCTTGACCCTGACCTGCTCAAGGAGGCTGAGGATAAAGTCAAGGTAATTGAGGACCGGCTCAAGACAGCCCAAAAGTCGACAAAAGAGTTATTACGATCGGAAGCATCGTGGAGTCCACTTTGTACCGGTGAATTTGTTGTACCTACGAGTATCACCCATGAGTGGCCTGCACCGATTCAAGATTAAAGGAAAACTAGCACGAGATTCATCGGGCCATTCTGCATAGTTACGAAGAGAGGCACGGTGGCCTACCAGCTAGACTTGCAGAAGAATTATCCGACATCCTGACGTATTCCACGTCTCCCCAATTGAGGAAGTGCGTAAGCAACCCGGAGAAACAAGTACCCCATAAAAACATTGACGTGCAACCAGATCTCACATATCAGGAGCATCCGATAAAAATCTTGGAAGAGTCGAGAAAGGAGAACCCGACAGAAAAACAACAAGTTCTTCAAAGTTCAATGGAGCAACCACACCGAAAGTGAAGCCACTTGGGAAAGAGAGGATTTCCTTAGAACAGAGCACCCACAATTATTTGAAAATCAACTGGAATCTCGGGGACGAGATTTTTCCTAAGGGGGTAGGTGTTGTGACACTCCAAATTTTTTGTTGTTTTTGTTTTCAGCAAAAGCCTTGCTTGGTTTGAAGAAGGTCATTTAAACTCTTCTTAAAAACCTCTCTTCTGAGTTTTCTTCTCCAAAGCATTTCTTGGATTTATTTTCTTCAAAAAAAAGAAACCTTTTTGGTTTTGGGCTATTCTTTGGTTTTGATCCATCCTTGGTTTTACCATGCCTCTTGTGGTAAATTTCTCCCAAAACCCCTCCTTCCACTTTAGGGCAATCCAAACATTCTGTCCAAACTAGTTAAATCCATTTTTGGACTTTATTCCAATTATTTCTTCTCCCAAAATATTTCTGTCTTTTCTTTTGAGCTTAAGTGATTTGCAAAGCAAGTACCCTAATGCTCTTGATTTTTGAACTCAAACCAACTCCTTGGATAGTCCTTGGTACCCCACAACCCAGAACCATCTTGTTCCACTCTTCTTCTTTTCAAATATTTCAAATTTCACTCACTGCAAGTTTGGACCAGATTTGCCAAATTTGGTAAAATTCATATCTACACTCCTCCAAAAATTCCACAAAAATTCAGGCAACCTCTAGTTGCAATGAGAGACCACTCCACCAAAAACCAGCTCAAGGAAAAATCCTACATACCAGAATCATTTTGTCGAGCACCTTGCATACCTTTATTTTTTGTTCATTTTCGATTAAGTTAGGAGTTTTAGGTGTTGATCTTCGTCGGTAAATTCAGTCACATGTTCACAGTGCACTTGGCACGTTGCTCACAGCCTAGCTTGCTTGTCCGGAGCCTCACCACAGCGATGCTTAGCGCGTTCTGGCGTCGGTGGCGCCACAGCCCGCCTTGTGGCGTGTCTTCGCGGTGGCGAACCACCGTGGCGGCCGACGAGGAGCGAGCAGCGGCGTGCTTGCCGTTCGGCGCCGCTTAAACCCCTGGTGGCTCCAGCGTGGCCACTTCCTCGCCAGCGCAAGCATACAGCACCGTCGCCGTGGCATAGCACGCCTGAGCATGCTCTCTACGCCCGGCAGGCCAGCTTGTAGCCCGTTCCGTCGAACTCCCCTAAGCAACAAAATCCCGGCAGTTAGCACCTAAGCGGAACCGAGGGAACTCCACGCGGCGCCCCACTCCTAAACCTCCCGACCAAACTTCTGCGGCCTTGTAACCGCCATCGCGGAGAAGTCCGTTCACGGCCACCGCCTCGGATCGCCTATAAAAAGGCCCCGAGCTCGCTCTCGTGCACACACCACCTACGCACTTCACCAAGACCACCTTTAGCCCTTTGGAAGAGCCCGAGGAGTCTCCTTCCTCGACTCCGGCCGCGCGACCCGCCACGGGATCCAGCTCGATTCACTCCCGTGCGTCGCCTCTGCCTCCCATCTCTTACCGGTAGCTCTCTAGTACATCCCTCCTTGACCAGCGCTTCAATTGAAGTTTGCGGCACCACTGAACTTCCCCACCATCGCCCGAGCCGCCGTCCGCGGAGAAAGTGTCGCCCGTCGGAGTGGTGCTCCCCGACACCAAGTCCACCACCCGCCCGGCCCAGCGGAAGGACACGCTGATACTCTTGGTACACTCCGATCTCCTGACTTCGCCGTTGTTCGGCGCCCGGCGACCACATGACCTTGAGCGCCGGCGAGTCTTTCAAACTGACATGGGGACCCCCATGTCAGCCCTCTCTTCTTTCCCGCGAACCGTTTTCCGTTGGCGCCTTGAGGAAAATCGTTTTCCAAGTGGGCTTGCGGCGTTTCTATTCGAACCGTTTTCTGTTTTCTCAGTTAAACCCCTAGAACTTTTCTGTTTCATTACAGATGAGTCCATGGACAAAAACCCTTATAACTTTTTAATAAAAAGTGATTTTTGAGAGTTTCTTTTTCTGACAATCTTATAATTTTGTCTAGTTTTTTATGGGATTTATTTGGAAAAAATTTGGAACAACTTTTATGCACGCGTTGGTTTTCACGTTAGTATGCCTTTTCGCTATACCGTAGGTTCCGGACGAGGTGACGGAACCGCCCGAACTTCGCCGAGCTAGACCCGACTACTCTGAACCAGGCAAGCATGTTTGAACTCTTGATATGATGAGTGTTCTGGCAGGTTTGCATTAAGTAGTTTCTTGGCATGTTTGTGAGCACACCGATGAAGGTTATTTTCATGCAAAGTTGAGGCAAGTGAGTTCGATAATCCATACGTATTGGATGTGAATGTGCACGGCCATGTGTTGGCATGAGGATGGGTAAGATGGCAGTGTTGTAGCATGCCAGTCTTATGCCATAATATTTGACTTGATGTCAACCCGTATCGATTCGGTTCCCATCCATTTCCCTTCCGTACTACCACATGTTTTACATGAGGGATATGGCTTAGTAAGTTACAAACCGCTTTCTGGTACACACCAAATGGAGAGGCCGTGATGATGGTTCCATGGCCTGGATTAAAGCCAGATCATCCGGTCGGGGGCATGGGTGTTTCTGTTGGGACCGAGAGGGGCACCTTAGGCCTTGTGCGAATATAAATTTGATCCCATGCTATTCGAAGATTGTGATCTCCCGTCTCAAAAGTTTTTCTTGGGCGATGTCTACGGTGATTCTGGCATTCGTGAGGTAGGATGGGTGTGTCTTGGTTAGCTGTGTTTCTTCCGAAATACCATAAGCGGAACAAGTCCTTCGTGACTACGAAATCCGTTGGCTGTGGACAATTTTTGGTACAAACTTCTGCGAGTCAAAATTCTTGAACTCATCTTATTCATGTCCAAGTACCGTAATCATCTCATCTTGTCAAGTGTAGGTCTCGGTGGCAGAAACTCCACGAGAACCATTTGAGTATTAAATGTTTACTTTCACGTGAGCGGACTAACCCGCTTATTGTCTTGTGATGAATATTTTCCGTGAGCACTATATCTTGTCGATTATGAATAATGAATTATAAGCCCTTTACTGCGATGTCGCTCAGGGCGTCCATTGCGGCATTGTTGTTATTCATTTTCACTATAAGCCCTTTACGTGATGTCGCTCGGACGTCCAGAAGCTATGACATTGCTTTGTTACTTTCATTATAAGCCCTTTACGTGATGTCGCTCGGACGTCCATTGCTATGACATTGTTGTTATTTATTTTCACTATAAGCCCTTTACGTGATGTCGCTCGGGCGTCCATTGCGGCATTGCTATTACTTTCATTATAAGCCCTTTACGTGATGTCGCTCGGGCGTCCGGCTGCAACATTGTTGTTATTTATTTTATAAGCCCTTTACGTGATGTCGCTCGGGCGTCCATTGCGGCATTGCTATTACTTTCATTATAAGCCCTTTACGTGATGTCGCTCAGACGTCCATTGCTTGACATTGTTGTTATTTATTTTCACTATAAGCCCTTTACGTGATGTCGTTCGGGCCTTGCATTGCGGCATTGCTATTACTTTCATTATAAGCCCTTTCCGTGATGTCGCTCAAACGTCCGACTGCGGCACGCATGTATTTTTATTTCAATAAAAGCCC